>CM063508.1:85617057-85694557 GCA_032207245.1 Pardosa pseudoannulata | reverse complement strand
CAGTAGATTTTAACTATTTCCATGCCTGAAAATAAAATTGATAAGACACTGTTTTGTGAATTCAGATAAAGAGATCAGAAATGTGACAAAGAAGCTGATCGATCTCTCAAAAAATGGATTTCAGGGGTGTTTTGAACAGTTATATGAACTCTGGAACAAGTCTTTGGATGCAGGATTAGGAGGGCAGTACTTTGATCACCAATTAAGTAATATTATTGTCCTAATTTTTAATAATTTGCAAATGATTATTCCGGGAACTTTTTCACCCCCGCCTTGTATATTTGTGAGCATTTAACAATTAAAGTTAAATTAAGTGCAAGGTACAACGTAATACAAATGTCTTGGATGTATTTCTTTTATTCGTAAATTTTAAATCTTTAATACAGAGGATTTTATCTCTGATTAAACTTAACACTGATTTAACCGATAAATACATCAAAATATATTATTTTATCTTACAAAAGAATCCGTTGCTACTTGACCTTTTCATGTATACATATGGTAACATACTACTCTGAAATACAGAATGCACCAATTCAGTGTGGAAATATTTCCTATTTTTATACTTAGTTGAAAAGGGTTTGGTACAAGCTTTGGTTACGTTCACTTGTTCCATGGTAGTTTTAAGATTTCAAAATTGTGGTTCCTCATTACTACTGATAATTTCTTTTAGATTGTAATATTAAAACATTTATAGCGTAGTTATACATATCAGTAAGAGAAATGGAGTATTAAATGAGGAAAAATTTGATGAAAGTGATCAGAAGAAGCAAAGGAGTTGAGAAGAAAATGACAGGAATCTGATACCAAGAAAAATGACATAAGACTCACGCTGTCATGATTATAGTTAATTTTTATTTGAGGAAAGACATCAGTACTAAATGGACAACAATATCAGTTGGAAGGAAAAATGTGAAAGTCAGATCATAACATATTTTCCATAATTACCAAGAAGTTTAGGAAATTCAAAAGGCATAAATACCATACACAACTCAAGAATCTTCTCTTTTTTGCTGACGAAATATTTTAAATAATTACTGTTAAATATACTCACAAGTTCATTTGTACATTTTGTAATCTATTTAGTAGAGAAACGAGGATAATCAATAAAACTGAAATAAAAGCATTTATGGATTTCCTCTTAAAAAGATCAAGTTGTAACAACCTCAACTTTAAAAGAAAAAGTAATAGTACATGTGAAGTAATAAATAATGAACAGAAGTCATATAAAGCCAAAATGTATGTGTTAGATACAGCACGCAAGTTATCCCAAGTTTCAAGGCGAGCCCTACAAAGCGTTATAAAGCGAGATTTAATATCAAGAACTCTTATCTACAAATATATTTTATAGTAATAAAAAACAATTATGATATATTCTACAATTTTTAGCCTGATACAAGAAAATATTATTTTAAAAATCTAAATTCTTGCTTTAATAACTGTTTCTTCTTTAAAAAAATGTTTAATATAGAAGTTGTTATATTTTAAATCTCTGTTATAGTAAAACAAATAAGCTTGTCTGAGGTATAAGATGTAGCCTGAGCGAATATTCCTAATTTATCTTCACCTAGAAGTAAAGGGAATGTCACATATGTAAGATTATTATTTAAAAAGTGCTTCTGGTTTTCTGATAAAAATAATTAAGTGTTAAAACATGAGTGAGTTAACCTGAGACAGAAAAAAAGTAATCAGCGAACATCAAAATTTCTACTTTACTCAGTTCCTTTAGAGAAGTACAAAGACTACTGATATAGAAGCATTTCTCATTTGTTATGCACTTACATACACTATAAGCAAAATCTAATTCTAAAGAAATCCGTACGTAGAACTGAAAATGTGTTTTGGCTTAGTACAACCTATCCTAAGTACAACAAGTTACATTCTAATCAGATGTGTTATTAAAAATATATAGGATGAACACAATGGTCATTGTTTGAATAAGAAAGTTTTATTTTACCTTCTGCATTAGAATGTATAAAGCTGGAAAAAGTCTAGCACGATATCGGATAAAATAAATATTTCACCTTTCAATTCAATTCTTTACAAATATAATTGTGAAATCTATTTTTTTACAGCATAAATTATTTTAACTTCTATCATTATTTATACTTTAATTATGTTTCGAAATATAAGATAACCTACTTTATTAATTTTAAAACTTAAAATTTATAAATTATAATGCCAGCAATTGGAATTTTTGATAAAAAAATATATCCGACAAAAACGTTTTAAACTTTAAATTGAATGTAAAAAAGTAATTAAATTCGCTTTAACTTCCATTCTGACCGCAATATAAAATTATAATAATATCAAACAGTTTATGATTGTTTGAAATATTTTCAATATGATCGTTAATCTACAATGTTAAAAATTAATTAATTGTAGAATCCCTTAACTGAAAGTTGTGCCTTAAAATAAATTCCATTATTGTTAATCTATTTTTTGCACAAATCTCTCCTTCCGATGGTACAAAATTACACTTCAGGATGACAGCCACATACTACAATCAAATATAATCGGGAGTATTCACTAAACTAAATACCAGTGTTATATTTCTCCATTTTCTGCTAATACGCATATTCATCCACCGGTGTATAATCTGGTTAAATAATGTATCACAAGGATTACCTAGAGAATGCCGGTTTCCCATTAACTCAGCATAACACTCTATAGTTACTATTTCCTGGAGAGTAAATATTAATTTAACAGATTACAAATAAATATGAATGCATAAATTCTTGTTGACAACTTAAGTTTTGTCAAATTATTCATGCTTACTGATGAGTCATATTAAGTTTTTAAAGCGTAGCAATTGTTTTTAATCCTAGTCTCATTTTTAGATTTTTCTCATTATTATCCAAAAAACTACTTTGGTCTAGATCCAGACGCAATAGTTTTCAGTATAGGAGTCAATGTGTTCTCATTGTCATAAATTGCGATTCAAATGTTCAGAATTAGAGAAACCGATATGAAACGATTTTTTTCTCCCTATGGTGACATTCTTTCTCAAGAAGAAAACATGTTTTAGAGGAAATTAGAACAAGACCGAATTGGTGTAGGGGGGTACCGACTTACTACTAATTACGGACATCCACACCAACAATATGATTCAAACCCATTAACTCTGAAAAGAGAGTTTCCAGCCCATTATTCGAACAAGACATGGATATTAGTGTCTTTCCAAAATTGGATTTTAAAGTTATGTCCTAGTCGAATTACACTAGTCTAAATTTTTAATCTGTCAGATTAATTCTTTAAAATCAGAGTTCTTACATTGAATTCCATGCTGTTTCAGAAACAATCCATTTTTTGTTTATCATGTAGGGTATTTACAATCATAATAAATCATGTTTTTACTATCTTACTGTAATTAAAAGTAAACATCAGTTCTTTAGAAATTATTTTTTAACATTTACTTAATGTCTCTACAATAAAATAAAATGTGTTTCTACTGCTAGAAAATTTAGCTTTTAAACTGGGATACATTGGTACTGCAGTTTCGTAAATTAAGTACTAGATCATCAAGATCATGTTTGTAATACAATTCGTTGTCAATTAAATTCGTCTCCAGGTTTTAAGCCATCATTACATTTTGTCTTTAGAAGTGGCACCACATTTATATTCAGCACAGTACACCGTTTTCTCTAAAGCATCTGATAAAACAGGAGCGGGCAGTTCTTCATCATGAAGAACTGGCCTACTGCTGAAGAACTGAGACAAGATGAAAATTAGAATATCTAGTTGCCCTAATCTTACTTTTATTAAATTTTAGTCAATTAATTCACGGCAATCTCATTGGATACTAAAACTTTTCTACAAATTTAACTTAATTTGATTGCAAACAATCTATACTTGATAGAAAAAATAAGGACATTTTTGTAGTCAGCATAATCAGCGAGCTAAAAACAGTTATTTATATTCATTCGTCTGATGTTATAGAGAATTTTTAATTATCTATTGTATAGTATATAAAGATTTGATTTTAAGAGGACGTAATTTTTCAGCTAAACTTTTTTATTATAACAATTTGTTTTATACAATATAAAATAAAATATTCCCTTGAAATAGAAGTTTTAGAACAAGATTAACAATACTCTTACACTTTATAAAAGCTTTTTAATTTTTGCGTTTCAAATAATTCTTTATAAAAAAGATAATACCTACATGAAATGCAAAAGAAAAAGTAATTTTGCTTTCGAAAAGATAAATTTTGATAAATATAAAAATTTTATATAAATATTAAGTAAGTTATGTTCTTCCTTCAAAGAACCGAATCTAAATTATCAAAAAATTATACTTAAAAGTAGCTTATATACTAAAAAATAAAAATTTCAATTGAAAATGTTTTATTTTTAAAATTTTAAGTTTAAAGTATAAAAATATTTATCATTAATTTGATATTAAAAAACTTTTGAAATATACATAAACGAAAAATAATCCATCATAAACTTAATTTAATTCATAAACTAAAAATTTAGTTTAATTCATAAACTAAATAATATCCAGAAAAAGTAATTTCATTTTTATTAATTTTGGTACATATATTTTTTATCTTTTAAAAGTGAAATACGTGAAATGACATAACGAATAATTGCTTATATTCTAATTAAAAAGAGAGTAAGTTATTAAAAAATATTTTTTCGTAAACATGATAAAAATTTCAAGATTACTTTTTGATATTTTTAATAGGTATTACAATAAAAAAGTAGTAAAAAAAGTAGTAAATATTACGACCACTTTTGTTTTCTTTTAAGGTTTTCTTAAAGGCATCAGGATACATTGTTATAATTCATTATTCTATAATTGCTATTATAGCCATTCGCCAAAAACATAGACAGAAAAAATGAAAACTATTTGAAATATTCATTTTTCATGGGCAACAAGTATTTAATAACTCTTTTAATAATATAATAGAAATATTTTACATTTAGGAATATGCGGATTTGAATAAATGTTTAACGCGTTGGGATGAATACACATAAATTGACGATATGCCACATATGAAATTACCTGGAGTATTTCAAATATTTATAAAATATTAAGTCTTTAAAATATAAAGCTTTTTGAATTAATAAGTATAACTTTTACTTTTATAATAATTATATGCATCATAGGATACTGTCTATTAAAAAAGATTTTAAATACTTTGTCTTGATATATTTCATAACTGTGTGAAATAGAAATACCAACACTTAATCAAATTTTCACGTTCGACATATTTTAATTTACAGTGTTATACAATAAAATATTAAATCTATTGTATTTTAAAAGATTTATTCTATTACATTTGGAATAATACTCTCAAAAGTAAAAGGAAATTTTCAACTTTTCAAATCAAACCTCTGATTCGACGCCTTCAGAATTTCCTCTTTAAAAAATAGGAGAAAGTCCTATTTTTTGACTTACATATAAGTTTATTTATCGGTTCCCAAAATGCATTAAAAAGAAACATGTATAAAAGGAATATTAGTGTTTAAAGTAATATTAGATTTTAAGGTAATTATAAAAATTCTTTATTTGTAAACATCACATTGCAGTCTCTCTTTTAAAAATTGCAATATATATTCATTTACTTCATGAATATATATTGCAATGAAATAGACACCCATTTTACAGTAAATAACTTCTTTCTGTGAAACAAATCATTAAAAATATATATATGGTTTATAACATTCCTCTATACCACTGCAAATTAATGTTGAATATGCACTCTCTATTTATGACGTAAATTTAAGACATAAAATAAAATTTAGAAACATCTGAATATATGTAGTTAAAAATAAAGAATATATTATTTCAAACAACGTATAAAAGATTTTTGTTTATCAGTGAACATTTTTCGCCTAACATTTTCTGTAATGTGAAAGATAGTAAAATTAGTAAATAGAAATATTTGAAATAAGAAAATTTCCTCCTTATATCAAAAAGCCTAAAATGTGCTATGTTTGCTTCCCTTTTTACTTTGAATTTAGCTAGATAAATTAGTTGCACTAGTAGCATTTAATACCAGCAAAAAGATCCACAAATTTATCAACATATTTCTCAATATTTCATTGCTTAAAATCTAAAAGTAAAATAAAAAACGATTACTTTTATAATGAATTGGTGACCTTTATAAAGATTTCATGCACTACTCTTCTTGAAAATTTAACAAACGTGTACCAGGTTATAGCCGATCCATCGGATATTTATTTAGATAGTATTCTGCCTGATAGCAAAAAATTAATTACAGTTTAAAACAGATTTCAGTGTCCCTAGTTTTATAATGGTGCGAACAAAAAATATTATTATAAAATATTATTATACTCCATATATGTGTTTCAGGTATGAAATAGACTCCAAAACTAATGCTATTTATATAGTGAGCTTTAAGAGAGAACAAGGTCGTGGTGAAGGTCTTTGGTACAAAGGAGTATCTGGTGTACTAAAAATTGCAATAAAATATATTATCTACATACACTTAATACAAAAACTTATCATAAATGAATGTAATATGTATGAATAACGTTAAGAGTAAGCTAATTTCTTTTAAAATAATAGCAGATCGACTAAAATTATAATGTCACTTTAAAGAAGTTATTCTCTAAAACGAGTAGATGTTTTTTCTCATTTTCGACCGCAAACAGCTCTCTGTAAATAAGATTAATTTTCTCAATATGTATAATAATTCATTAAAGCAATACTACACTTTTAGCTGGATTAAGAAATCATTAAAAAAAGAAATGAAAGTGAACCTTTAATATTATATTTTACAATAAATTTAGTATAGACTCATTTTCAATATTTAAAAAAAATTAATTTTCTACTTTATCAATATTCAAAACATTATAAATAGATTCTGGTTAAAATACATCGATTATTTACCTTGAAGCAAATAATATAAATGTTGCATTAATATGTTTTTAAACTCCTATACTTTTACTACATACTTAAAACACAGTTCCTTGTAGATAAGAGTGTTTTATATTAATTATCTTAAATTTCATTATTTATTTTCTTTTTATATTTTTTGTAAGCGCTTACTCTGGAAAGGTTTTATTCTAAGGTTTAATTAATAATTTATAATTTAAAAAATATATGTTAAGAATAAAATTGATGTGCATAGACTAATTTTAAGCAACTATAAATGGATAGTTAAAAAAGTAATTAAAATTTTCCTTTTTTCTAATTTTAATCATTTTTGCGTAACTATATTGCTAATAAAGATTTCTTAAAAGTCGATCGAAAATTAGAAGCTTCACGTGGTACCTAGTTCGGATATTAGAGTCGTAGGGGACTTGAGACAATATAAATGACTAAATTTCATGGATTATTCAGATTAGTTTGTATTTAGTCTTCTAATGTCAAGATAATCTTAAAAAAGTCAAATGTTTGTCCATTTATGTCATTAAACTTTGTCTTTTGTAGCATATCTTTAGTTTAAAACTTCAAAAATATTTTTTATAGTATCGGTGAATTCAAGATGCTCCATGTGCATTACTTTCTCTCAATATCTGTTAAATATTCTTGAGTTGTCGACTAATCTTTATCATAATCTAGGTAAGCTTTTGTAAAATCCTTAACTGTTTTAATAGAAGATACAATGCAGTGAAATAAACAAATGTTGAAAACATATTTTGATTATTTAAATAATTATCCTATTATGATATATTGCATTACTTTCTCTCAATATCTCTTAAATATTCTTGAGTTGTCGACTAATCTTTATCATAATCAGGGTAATCTTTTGTAAAATCCTTAACTGTTTTAATAGAAGATACAATGCAGTGAAATAAACAAATGTTGAAAACATATTTTGATTATTTAAATAATTATCCTATTATGATTTATTGACATATATACTCAAATGTTCTGAAGATTAATGAATTATATTTTGTCAATCGCCTCTGAGACACATAAATATACTGCTAATAAAATTTTCCATTTCCTTAAAAATCGATCAAAAATTAGAGACTTCACATGGTACTTTGTTAGAATATCAGTGTCGTAAGGGACTTGAGACTATGTAAATGACTAAATTTGATGGAATATACAGATTAGTTTGCATTTAGTCTTATTAATGTCAAGATAAACTTAAACAAGTCAAATGCTTGTCATGTTATGTCATTAAACTTTGTCTTTTGCAGTATATCTTTAGTTTAAAACTTCAAAAATAGTTTTTTTTTTGAGTATCGGTGAATTCAAGATGCTCCATGCACATTACTTTCTCTCAATATCTGTTAAATATTCTTGATTTATCAACTAATCTTTATCATAACCTTAATAAGCTTTTGTAAAATACTTAACTGTTTTAATAGAAGATACAATGCAGCGAAATAAACAAATGTTGAAAACATATTTGGATTATTTAAATAATTATCCCATTATAATATATTGCATTACTTTCTCTCAATATCTCTTATATATTCTTGAGATGTCGACTAATCTTTATCATAATCTGGGTAAGCTTTTGTAAAATCCTTAACTTTCTTAATAGATGATTTAGTGCTGCGAAATAAAAAAATGTTGAAAACATATTTTAATTATTTAAATAATTGTCTTATTATAATATATTGTATTTATCCTATCTGAAAATTGAAAATTGTTTTGTTTCTGTGTATATGCTGAAAAAAGTTAAATATTGTAATTTGGCCCAAATTGCAGTTCATTAAGAAATGTTCATTAAGAAAAATATTTCATGTGTTAATCTAAACTTTTCTTCTTTTAAATTATATTGCCATATGTATTTTATGTAACATTTTTATTTATGCTTATAATAAGAATGAATTTAAACTTTTAATAGTTTTAAAAATTAAATGCATGCTCCCTAACGCCTCCAACAAATTGTTTGGGTGTTCTGTCTCATTAAAAACTTTATTTTTCATCTTTTTGTACGGCGACAATTGTAAACTGGAAAGAAAAATCACCTTCTACTTCCATGTTTTACTCAAATGTTCCGAAGATTAATGAATCATATTTTGTCACTCGTCTCTGAGACTCGAAAAAATCTTGCTGGGCAAAAAGCTCCGACACGAAAACACTTGTCACTCAGGCAGTGTAAATCAAAACTTACTAAACGATGCTCCTCGAGATAGGGCGAGGACCACGAGCTGTTGTGGCAAATCTCCAGCTGTCAGAAACGCATATCGCAGAGTCACTCATTTCATAGACGAGCTTATGAAAGGGTCTATTTTAAAAAATCCTTCGGTAGGAACTCAAGGAAAAAATGCTCAAAACGTTCTTCAAAAATTAATATCCGAAATATTTTCTCTGCTGCGACATCATTCTCGTTTGGTGTTTACAGTTCGTTTTACCCATGTCGAATTCCAATGCGCAGTGGTGTCTAAATAGTATTTAGTTGCAACTTGCTTTGAACGGATGAAAGGAACATAGTATCTTACGAAAGACATTTATAATCTGCAATATAGGATAATTTTTTTGATTCAGTTTATTGTAAAAAAATTCTGTAATTATAATAACTTACACTGATATTTTCAAGTCCATTAATGAACTCTAGAGTAAAAAATATATTAATTTTCATCATTTCAAGTTGCCTGCTTTTAATAATGAGTTAAAAAGCATAAAACAAAAGGGAATTTTTTAAATTGAACTCAAGATAACTTTGAGATATATATTTAATAGAAAATAAATCATTGTATTAACTACATTGCATTAAGTAATATAAATTTTTTAATCTATAAACTAAAGGTTTACAGGAATATGACATTTTTAAAAGTATAATAAAACTTTAAAAATTTCTAAGAAACAAAAACTTAATAAAAAACCATTTATGGTTTTATAAAATAAAGCATATTGTTCGTATCAATATAATTTTAATTCACAGAGTAAATATGATAATCATCTTTTCTTTCCTATACAAAAAGCAGTTTCTGATTTACAAATTTCAAAAAATAATTTTAAGAATTATTTAAAGGATTTTAATTTTTCCACTTCGTATTTATAATTAATGATTTTCCAAAAAAAAGGTACACAGTTGTAATTTTAATAGTAAAGTTAAATATTTATTAAGATCTGGAAAATTCCTTTTCAAACAGAAGAAAACCTTTTATTATGCATCGCATACATTATAGGATGTTGATATTTTTAGCTCAAAAGGCGAATGTATTTAAATTTCAGACAAAGTGTTAGTGATTTTTTTACATATTATTATTTCCTTTCGGTCGTCACAACAAATAGGGAGAATATTTATGTTTATTTCTAAGTAGTCGCCAGTCTTTCTAACTCCTACTCTCTTCTCGCATTCCTAAGTTAAAGTATATAGATGATTTTCATTCACAGTTGATTATAATAACTTTTAAAGCATCAGAAATTTTATCTCTGAACATAAAGTAAACACACACACACACACACACACACACATATACATATATATATATATATATATATATATATATATATATATATATATATATATATATATATATATATATATATATATATATATATATATATATATATATATATATATATATATATATATATATATAAATATATATATATATATCATATATATTATATATATATATATATATATATGTATATATATATATATATATATATATATAATATATATATATATATATATATATATACATATATATATATATATATATATATATATATATATATATTATATATATATATATATATAAATAAATATATATAATATATATATATATATATATATATATATATATATATATATATATATATATATATATATATATATATATATATATATATATATATATATATATATATATATATATACATATATATATATATATATATATACATATATATATACATATATATATATATATACATATATATATATATATATATATATATATATATATATATATATATATATATATATATATATATATATATATATATATGCACATACATTACATATATACACACATATGCATATAAACATACACACATATATATTTATATAATTTATGAAATATTATTTTACTTTAGTAAAGGGATTAAAATGGGGGGGGGGGGGGGGGGGGGGGGGGGGGGGGGGGGGGGGGGGGGGGGGGGTATTTTTTGGGGGGGGGGGGGGGGGGGGGGGGGGGGGGGGGGGGGGGGGGGGTACAAATGAGTGCGAATTACTTTTTCTGTGATATTGATATTAAAATATGTAGGTAATAAATATCGGCAAAATATATCTTATGTAGTATTATAGATTTTATTTAGATTTAAAATTGTTACTTTGGCGAAAAACATTGAATTACAGAATTTGTATTTCACATAGACTAATTCATTAAATTCAAATTTTCTTTAAAAAAGATAATAATAAATGCTACACGAATGCAGAAAAGGCAGAGGAAGTAACTGAATAAATATTAACATTATTTAAGTTCAGACAATTGTTTGCACATTTATCTTAATAGTAAATATTAAGCAATTATTTTTCTTTTACTTAAAACATTACAGATGCATTTTCAACGACAAACATTTTCGAAATTTGCCAAAATATTCTTTTAACAAATTAAATAGAATTCAAACGAAATGAATATGTGTGTACATTATTCGTCCATTATGTACATTTAAAGTGTTAGTAAAGATATTTTTATAAAAAAAAAAGATATTTACTCTCTTAATAGTGCTTTTAAGTATTCTATAACTATAAAAATATTTTCTGTTCCTTTCCTGTTCCAAAAGACCTTTTCAGAGACAACTTCGTATACCGTTTCTTCTACATGGTTTATTGACTGTTTAGGCTTAATGACTGCCGGCGTTAGACTTACGGGATCAAAGGTACCTATTAGGTACCTCATGATCAAAGGTACCTCATGGCAGAAGCATAACAAATCTTGTTTTACATTAAAATTAGGAAAATGAAGTTTCCTTTCTGAAAAAGAAATCTAATTATGCTTCTTCGTGACTTATAATACCTCGGGTGTTTCAAGTTTGTAAATCTGGAAATACGCGATAAATGTGCGATTGCTATATAAAAATAAATAGACAAGCAAATTGTTTTTATTGCTCACAGATTTTCTCTCATATGACAGACATAAAATTACTTAAATGCAAGTTTATTTTTATTTCATTCTTAGCTAAAATTTCAATAACATTTTAATTGATTTCTGTGCCTCTGTGTTTTTTCCCAGGTGAAATCATAGCAAGTGTATTTAATCTATTATCCTTTGTAAGGTGATTCTAAGGCATATTTGAAAGACATTTGAACAAAATATCAAATGAATTTTTGTACTAAAAAATCAAGTTATATATACGCTGTATTATTAAGACATTTTTAGCATAACATAATTAGTTTACTGCATTAAAACTTGTTTTTTCCCCTAAGCAACTATTTTAATAGCTAAAAATATTTTTCTCAAGTTTTGTAAAGAAGTAGATTTTTTTTCAGTTTCAAACTATTTTCTCAAGTTACAGAAGATTTACTTCAGTGAAGCGATAAAAATTCTGCTATATACATAGTATTTAACTTAATTAAAAATTGATACCCTGTTTTGTTTTTATTTTAAGGAATATTATTAGTCTCGAAATTTAGTATTTTTAACAGATTTTTATGTCACATATTTTATTAACAACATTATATATTTTCATTATAAGAACACTGGAAAAAATTTTTAAATTTCTAAAATGAAATTTAATGTCTCTTATACACTTTACACTGAAAAACAATATTCAATCTCTCCTATTATTCCAATAAAAACTATGAAAAACATTTTTGACACATGTTTCATTAAAAACATTACATATTCTCATTATAAGAATACTGGAAAAAAATTTTAATTTCTAAAATGAAATTTAATGTCTCTTATACACTTTACGCTGAAAAACAATATTTAAGCTGTCATATAATTCAAATAAAAACTATGCAATTTTTTTCATCTGTGTAATTATGATGTCCTAATATTTTTAGAGACAGAGTACTCATCATAAACACACTACAAACTGAGTAGAGCAACTACTTATCACACACTTCCACTTTATACACAGCGACTGAATATGTTTGCGCACACACCAATTTCCGTCACTTCTGCCAATGTGATGAACAAAATACTACACGTCTAAATTAAGTTCCAGCACGCTGGCGCTGTGTAGTGACTTCGAGGGTGCCTGATTTATTTTTGACACTTGATGATAAAATCTATTATTTCAATAAAATATAAATTTTAAAATTAGACTCTATATCAACAAATTATGAAAGCCTGCATTTCCGCAGTGCCGAAGGTGCCTCTCACTCTTCTGAAGTTTTAAATAGTGACAAAATGTTGAAAAGATACCCTGTCAAAAAATTTACTTCATCAATAATTTCAATTGAACGCAGCAAAAAATTTCAAATTTCCTTTCAGTGTTCTCACCATTGTTTGTAAAAATTCTCTTTCAGTACTGAGTATTTATACTTTTGAACGCTCCTGGTATTAAGACGAATTTTTCGATTTTATGTACGAATGCTTAAAACACCATTGTAATGTGGTATTTTCTGATTTGCTTTAATGAAAATTATTTAACTAAGTTAAGTTTTGAAAAGTAAAGTGGGTCACACCAATTTACGATGGGTTTGTTTAAGGAATTCATGAGTTTTTTTTTTTTTAATATAAGAACCATTTAACATTTTCAATTTTTTCAAGAATCCGATCCAAAAAATGTCACTTTATTTTATTGCATGTTTTTGTTCATTTTGCCTTTGTAAGCTGGAAAATATTATTAAAAGTAACATTTCTAATTATTTTAAGAATGTATAACAACTTTTCTACAGGAAATAAAATAATGTTTATGCTGGAAGTTGTCTTTCCTCTCTCATGTACTCCAGAAAGGGAAGTTACGTTTACAGCTTAAAAATACAAATATTTTAGATTACCATTGCTACACAATTATTTCCAAATACAAATACTACAAGTACATTTACTTAACCTGTTTTTTAAAAAATCAGATTTAGTGCGATAAATTTTGAAAGAGGGCATAGTTAAAAGTCATAGTCAGGACAAAAATGCTTACTTCCATTTCTAATTCTTTTGCCGCTGCCATTTTACTTCAGTGAACACACATTGTACTGGTTTACAGGTCTTATTTTTTGTCTGTAGACGGAATTACCTTTGAAACGTCTCTCTGGGTCAGTCTACTAAAAACTCAAGCGAAAGTAAAGCCAAAATCTCAAAGATAAAAACTCGCGGAGTAATGAAAAACCTATCAGAAAGCTCGTGCTTTTAAACCAAACAGAATACAGCTCTAAAAATAACATCTTGTGGACATCTATACGACTAATTTGATATCAAAAATAAAAAAGACTAAAACAGTGAGAACGACAGAGAAAATCAAAATGCCCTTACGGTGCAAAACAGGCAATGGGTTAATAAATTTATAACATAGTAATTAATGTTGCAACATGATGGGTTAACATTTGAAACATGTTTATCCATCTAATTTGATATTTGTTTAAGAATATCTTTGTTAACGCTTTTATGTTTCATAACCAATTCCTTCAAAATACCATAAAATATTGTAGCATAAAATTTATTTCTAATTTATACTGATTATTGTTAATAGTAAAAACTGAAAAATCATTTGGTTTAAAGTTTTAGTAAATTACGTAACTTATTAGTTTTTGCACCTCGGAGCAAACAATTTTTTATCCCATTTTGCGTGCAAATACTTAAAATTTGAAGTTATTTTTAACATGAAGTTATTTGTAACCCTTAATAACATGAATGAAATAAGAACTTACAAAATTTGAAATGATTTTTAGAAAAATCCATTTATTCATTTTTTTAAAGTGGATGTTTTTCAAAGTTTTTGAATGAATGGGCTTGAAATATATCTGAAGTTTTTATTATGTATTAAGCAATGCTGTATGAGTTCTAAAAGTTGGAATCATCGTTTTTTTAAAAATAAGTGAATTCATAAAATAAATAAAATAAACATAGTATCGAGTATATATTTACAACATGTATATTTTCCCTATAAATAATTTTTATTTGTATAGCTTTAAAATATGACATATAGATAAATTTTGGGGTTTAGAAACGTCAGATATGTTTCCAACAAATATGTACTGAAAATTGTCAAAACGAGAAATAAACTGAAAATATTAGACTGAACCCTTATGTGTTTTTGTCTATACGTAAAAAATTAAAGTATGTCTGTAGGTATGTTCTTTATAGAACTGAATACCTGTTTTGTAGACGCAATAAATCTTAAACAACAATAAATTTAAATAAAAAAATAGTGTTATTAAATAGTTTAAACATGGCAGGAAATTAGTGCTATACTAATATAAATCATAAGAATTTTTTAAAATATACCTTATAATTTTGCATTTTGTAATTGATATTAAAATTATATAGTCCTATAATGTGTTTTAACATAGTTTCGAAAACATATATAAAGAAAACATTATATGTAAAATCTTATTATATATTTAGAAAAAATAATTTGTGGCAAACAAGTATCCAAATGGATGCACTCAAAGTTCTCACTGTTAATCAAAAATTTTTGTTCCAAAAGATACGGATATTAGTCTATGTGCTATGATATTTTAATTATATAGGAAATTTTTGTTTTCCTTTATGAAATTACTATTTGAGGCTTCTATGTAATATTCTTTTAAATGTAGGGAAATAGAATTAAAAAATGATGTATCGCATCATTGGATGAGATTTTGGTGGTTATTTCATACTAACATATACCCCTTATATAACGGGATTAGTAAAATTTTTAATTTTCCAGAATTGTAAAGTACCCTATGCTTCAGGTTTGTTTTTCGATTGAGAATTATCTGTACTCTCTTAATAATTTGTTTATCTTCATACTCCACTAAAGTCTCCCGATTCTGTGAATGCAGTTTAGAATCAAATTGAATTCATTTAGTTAAAATCGTGGTTATGTATAAAAAACAAACACACAAATGAATAAACTTCTTAATTTTTGAAGATGTATAACTTGAAAGCTAGATATTAATTATTCCATAAAATAAACTCCCAGACTTTTATGAAATGAATTTGTTGTTAATACCGGTGATAAATGTTTATTGAAACAAAATATAATCAAAGATTAAATTTTAAATTATCTCATATGTACTTAATCTATTATTTAACCCAAATATAAAAGAAAATTATTTACATATTATCTAAGTTCAATAGATTTGACACTATTATTAGTACTAATTTCAATGCGTAGTGTGTTATTAATTATACACATAAATGATGATTGATATTTAAAAACCTTTTTTTAATAATTAACCTTAATCATATTTTACAATTTTATGAAGCTAGAATGACGAATTTTCAATTTAACTTTCTTCATTTGTATATCTCACATCCCCTTTAAAGGTTTGTTTCACAACAAAATATATCTACAAATAGCTGGTTAATCCAAAGATTATTTAAAGCGTCCAACGTTTTATTTCGATGGTAACGAGTGAATAATAAATGGCAATTAGCCCGTCAGCATTTCTCGGCTGTAATATGCTTAGACCCAATATCTCAAGTGCATTTTGATTCATTAATCATGTTAGAATCAATACCTTAATTTTTATTTTTTAGTTTATACTACTTACTTCATATATATATATATATATATATATATATATATATATATATATATATATATATATATATATATATATATATATATATATATATAAACCTTGTAATAATGAAAGAAAATGAGTATCTATTAAATAATCTAGCAAAATACAACTTAATTATATATAATTTCTTCAAATAATATTTATTCTTTTTCTTTATATAATATTTCTATTTCTTTAAATAATATTTATTCTGGGGCGATAAAATTCTCTATTTATGTTTATATATAATCAGAAATTAATAATATGCTATAGTTTTTCTTTAAATAGTATTTATTCTGGTACTATAACCTTTAGTATTTATGTTTATATGTAATCAGAAATTAATAATATGCTCTTAGTTTTTCTTTAAATAATAATTATTCTCAGGCTATAATGTTTAGTATCTATATTTATATATAATCAGAAATTAATAATATGCCCTTAGCTTTTCATTAAACATATTTCTTCTGGGGATACAATCTTTAGTATTTATGTTTATATATAATCAGAAATTAATATTATGCTCATAGTTTTTCTTTAAATAATATTTATTCCGGGGCTATAATCATTAGTATTTATGTATATATACAATCAGCAATTAATAATAGGCCCTCAGTTTTTCTTTTAATATTACTTATTTTGGGGCTATGTTCTTTAGTATTTAGCTTATATATATAATCAGTAATTAATAATATGCCCTTAGTTTCTCTTTAAATATTATTTATTCTGGGGCACCGTTGTTACGTATGTGGTAAAAAAAGGGACAGTAAAAATAAATTGTTTGATAACCACAGTTTTAAAAGAAACTTGTTCATGGTTTGAGTTTTTTAAACATATACCATGAAATTATATTTAAACAACATATGAAACTTTAAAGTTGAATTTTTAAATATTAATTGTTCCTTTAAATATCCAAGAAACATTTTTAAATGTTAAAGTGATACATAGTTTAAGAACGAATGATTATTCAATTCTTATTGAAAATGTGTAAGGAATCCATAATGCCATTAAACATAAAATTAAGAAAATAATTAAATTTCATAAAATATTTTTAGAAATTTTGTTCGTTGTCAGGAAGAATTCCTGTATTCCCTTGTATAGACAGCTTCAGCTCAGTCGTGTTTATAGGTATACAAACTCACTCTCTCTCACACAAACTTAGAAAGAGAAAGAGAGAAACTGTATTATTATAGACAATTAAATCTAAAATTAGCATTACATAACATTTTTTAAAATTAAGTAATATTTATACTTTTCATCTATTACTTATCATGGTAATTTGGTGAAGATGAAAAATAGATGAGAATGTTTGTCTACATGCCAGAGTTCTAACACGAGTAACTTAGTGTTTCTGCGTACATGCTAGACATACTTAAAAATCTGAAGATTAATTATCCAGAAATTTGTCAGAAGCATTGAATAGCAATGTTTCTCAATGATTGAATTTTAAGACCATAGTTTTCTATTTTAACAAAAAAATTCTTCATTCGATGATTTTAGTATCTTTCAAAGAAGAAATAACTTTTTTTCATACCATTAAATAGGCCTCTGCTAAGAAGCCATTTAAACATTTTAAAAATCAGAATTTAAGGTTTCTTGTTCTTTTTTAGTAAAATAATTATTTCTAAAAATAATTGTTTATCTAAACACTACGTACGAATTTCTAATCGTGTTTGAAGTTTAAAATATATATATAACCATAAATGATACAGGAAAATTCTTGGCTTTATACCAAAAATACAGGGTGCATTTTGAATCTTAAAAAAAAGGGAGATTAAGTGAAGTGGTAGAGCTGAGTTAGCAGTTTTTCTAAACGACTGGTAACAAATAGATTTTAAATTGCATACGATGATGTTATAACGTCATCAATTTACTTCTACATGTTCCAAGATTTTCGCTGCTTTAAAAAGAGTTTAAAAGAATAATTTTTTCTAAAAGCTTCCTTATTATGAATTTAAACTCGTGATGCTATGCACTGCATTACATTATCGTAATTTTTAATATATTATTCAGGTTTCAATTTAAAGTAATTTTAACGCGTTCTTGAAATTAATAAATATTTAATTCACTTAATATTTTTAAAGTTTTCACCATTTTTGCATTTTGATACATTTTTTTAAACATTTTAAAATTTAGAAGCATATTTTTAGGTATGCCAACCTGATCTATATCCTGTATTTGTATATTTATGTGTATATATATACACGCATATTCATACAAATGAGTTTATTTAATATTTGAAAAATTAACAAAATTCTGCATATATTTACATTTATATCGGTAATAATAAGTGATATATTTGACAATATTTGGTGATTTACTTTGTGTAAATCACCAAAAACAACATAGCACCAGAATAAATATTACTATATTACTTAAAGAAAAATTAAGGGCACATTCTTAATTTCTGATTATATATAAATAAATACTAAAGAATGTAGCCTCAAAATAAATATTATCTAAAGAAAAGCTAAATACTTATTATTAAATGCTGATTATATATAAACATAAATACTAAAGATTATAGACCTAGTCTAAATATTATTTAAAGAGAAACTAAGGGTCTATTAATAGTTTCTGATTACACATATACCGTAAATAATAAGCGCTATATTTGACAATATTTGGTGATTTACTTTGTGTAAATCACCAAAAAGATTATAGCACCAGAATAAATATTATTTAAAAAAACTAAGGGCACATTCTTAATTTCTGATTATATATAAATAAATACTAAAGAATATAACCTCAAAATAAATATTATTTAAAGAAAATCTAAGGCCCTACTATTAACTGCTGATTATATATAAACATAAATACTAAAGATTATAGACCTAGAATAAATATTATTTAAAGAGAAACTAAGGGTCTATTAATAATTACTGATTACACATATACCGTAAATAATAAGTGCTATATTTGACATTTGGTTATTTACTTTGTGTAAATCACCAAAAAGATTATAGCACCAGAATAAATATTATTTTAAAACAATAAGCTCACATTCTTAATTTCTGATTATATATAAATAAATACTAAAGAATATAACCTCAAAATAAATATTATTTAAAGAAAATATAAGGCCCTTTTATTAACTGCTGATTATATATAAACGTAAATACTAAAGATTACAGCCCTAGAATAAATAATATTTAAAGAGAAACTAATGGTATATTATTAATTACTGATTATATTGAAAATAAATAGTAAGGAATAAGAAGTAGTATAAAAATATAGATAATATTTACAACAGTTGGCGTGGATTGGTTTGGTTTGGTTTGGAGCGCTACGGTCTACTGTTTTGCACACGAGGGCTAATGAGACCGGGACCTACAGTTTAAAGTCGATTCCGAACGGCTACAAACATCCATGCCATCAGCGGGATTCGAACCCGCGAACTCCGGTTCCGAAGAGCAGCGCTCTACCATTCGGCCATCGTTCGGCCGGTTGGCGTGGAAGCAAAAATATTTTTATAAATGGTACAAATAAATAGACACATTGATGAATGTTTCAACCCTTCTAGTGCTGTGATGCCTCATGTGGATTAAATCACCTAGTGTCATATCGCTTTTCTGTCCCCTATTTTAGATCTTCTTGCTAATTAGTTACTATTATTAATTATATGAGAAAGATTAAAAAACTATTAGAAAACGAATTTACAGAAGTTTTTTAAAATTTCGATGGTGTTTAAAAATTTCTCTAGGATACCTTGAAGGATCTTTGTAGACCCCCAGTATCCAGAGGAAAACCTTGTTATAATATAGATATAATTTAAAATTATTAAACTCAAGAAAATACTTAAATTACAGTACATTTCTCATTTCAAATTGATACACATTCCTAAGTCTAGACTAGAGATATTTTTGTTTGTTAAATTACTTTTTATAGTTTCTGAGTAAATTATTCTAAATATATGATCCTAAGCTATTCAGAATTTTTATAATATTTTGTTATGAGGGTATATTGTTATACGTTTAAAATATATTTGTGTTTCAAACAGAAATGTTATATAAAAAGTACTTTTAACAATTTAAGATACATTAGTTTTTAGTGTTTATCCATAAAAACACAGTCTGAAATTGAATTTCAATGTTTCATTTATAAAGAATTTTTAAAAATTGAAAGTAAATATATTTTATTGAAGCACATTACTTTAATTTTAGGGAAAGAAATACAACGTTTTGTTATTTTAACCTTTTCAGCAAACATGTTTAACCAAGAAGAATTTCGGCTGATTGTTATTTTTATTCAGACTCATTTAAATAAATAAGTAAGATTTTAATGAGAGAAATGCTGTAAAAAGGCTTCGAAAATTACAATGCAAGAAATACTGTAACATATTTTGTTTAAAGACGAAACAAATACATTAAAGGTAAAATGAAAACTTGCAATTTTATAGATAGACGGAATTTTTCTAAACATCCTTGTAATGTGAATTTTTTCTGCATCCACTCTTCTGTGAATTTAATCTATTTCGAAATGTTTTTCTGGGAAAAATGCTTTCGGTAAAGCTTTGTAGATTGAGTATCACATAATAGAAATTCTAGGAATTTTCAAGTTCATAACAAATATTTCACACAAAAGGCAAATTTATGTATGATATAAACATGATGTAGAATATTTTTAAAGTTTTCAGCTGTTATATTTTGTATTTTAACGAGTTTTTGGACCCCTTCTAACCAGTTGAATCAATGAAGGATTTTTCTGTTCATTCTTAGGCTCTACCATTTCATATCCCTTTGTGTATATGACTTAGCTTTATATATTTTGGGCAGAAATATTTCACACAAAAGACAAATTTATGTATGATATAAACATTATGTAGAATATTTTTCAAACTTTTCAGCAGCTGGATTTTATATTTTAATGAATTTTTGGACCTCTTCTAACCAGTTGAATCAATGAAGGAGTTAACTATTCATTGTTAGTCTCTACCATTTAATATCCCTTTGTGTATATACCTTAGCTTTATATATTTTGGGCACAAATATTTCACACAAAAGACAAATTTATGTATGATATAAACATGATGTAGAATATTTTTAAACTTTTCAGCAGTTGCAGTTTATATTTTAATGAGTTTTTGACCTCTTCCAACTAGTTGAATCAATAAAGGAGTTAACTATTATTGTTAGGCTCTACCATTTAATATCCATTTGTTTATATAACTTAACTTTATATATTTTGGAAACAAATATTTCACACAAAAGACAAATTTATGTATGATATAAATATGATGTAGAATATTTTTAAGCTTTTCAGCAGTTGGAGTTTATATTTTAATGAGTTATTGGACCTCTTCTAACCAGTTGAATGAATGAAGGAGTTAACTATTCATTGTTAGACTCTACCATTTGTGTATATAATTTAGCTTTATATACTTTGGGCACAAATATTTCACACAAAAGACAAATTTATGTATGATATAAACATGATGTAGAATATTTTTAAACTTTTCAGCAGTTATATTTTGTATTTTAACAAGTTTTTGGACCTCTTCTAGCCAGTTGAATCAATGAAGGATTTTTTTGTTCATTCTTAGGCTCTACCATTTAATATCCCTTTGTGTATATAACTTAGCTTTATATATTTTGGGCACAAATATTTCACACAAAAGACAAATTTATGTATGATATAAACATGATGTAGAATATTTTTAAGCTTTTCAGCAGTTGGAGTTTATATTTTAATGAGTTATTGGACCTCTTCTAACCAGTTGAATGAATGAAGGAGTTAACTATTCATTGTTAGGCTCTACCATTTGTGTATATAATTTAGCTTTATATATTTTGGGCAGAAATATTTCACACAAAAGACAAATTTATGTATGATATAAACATGATGTAGAATATTTTTAACGTTTTCAGCTGTTATATTTTGTATTTTAACGAATTTTTGGACCCCTTCTAGCCAGTTGAATCAATGAAGGATTTTTCTGTTCATTCTTAGGCTCTACCATATATATTGTGTATATAACTTAACTTAATATATTTTGGGCACAAATATTTCACACAAAAACAAATTTATGTATGATATAAATATGATGTAGAATATTTTTAAAAATTTCATCAGTTGGAGGTTATATTTTAATGAGTTATTGGACCTCTTCTAACCAGTTGAATGAATGAAGGAGTTAACTATTCATTAGGCTCTACATTTATTTGTGTATATAATTTAGCTTTATATATTTTGGGCACAAATATTTCACACAAAAGACAAATTTATGTATGATATAAACATGATGTAGAATATTTTTAAGCTTTTCAGCAGTTATATTTTGTATTTTAACAAGGTTTTGGACTCCTTCTAGCCAGTTGAATCAATGAAGGATTTTTCTGTTCATTCTTAGGCTCTACCATGTAATATTCATTTGTGTATATAACTTAGCTTTATATATTTTGGGCACAAATATTTCACACAAAAACAAATTTATGTATGATATAAATATGATGTAGAATATTTTTAAAAATTTCATCAGTTGGAGGTTATATTTTAATGAGTTATTGGACCTCTTCTAACCAGTTGAATGAATGAAGGAGTTAACTATTCGTTGTTAGGCTCTACCATTTGTGTATATAACTTAGCTTTATATATTTTGGTCACAAATATTTCACACTAAAGACAAATTTATGTATGATATAAACGTGATGTAGAATATTTTTAAAGTTTTCAGCAGTTAGATTTTGTATTTTAACGAGTTTTTGAACGTCTTATAACCGGTTAAATCAATGAAAGCTTTTTCTATTCATTGTTAGGCTCTACAATTTAATGTTCATTTGTGTATATTACTTAGCTTTATATATTTTGGGCTCAAATATTTCACACAAAAGACAAATTTATGCGTGACATAAACATGATGTAGAATATTTTTGAAGTTTACATCAGTTAGATTTTATATTTTAACGAGTTTTTGGACCTCTTATAACCGGTTGAATCAATGAAGGCTTTTTCTATTCATTGTTAAGCTCTACAATTTAATATCCCTTTGCGCATATAACTTAGCTTTATATATTTGTGGCACAAGATTACGTTTTGAAAAAGTCTGCTGCAGACACGACAGGACTTATCTTAGTAGCCATTAAATGAAATGCAATTTTTTTGCTCAAATTTATTTAATATTATTATATTTAATTGTGTGATAGGATTGGGCAGTATCAGAAATTTTATAATACAGTATATCACCAAATTAATAATGATATTACTGATATATCACAATAGTACTTTTAACTAGTATTTTATATGTCACACGTATTTTTGACTTTCCAATTTGTAATTAGAGTAAATACTTAATGCCTTAAAAAGGTATTAACAGTTTTATAACATAGACTTTAAGAAACAATTGTCAGAAAGCTAAGGCAACCTAGATCAATCTACTGCTGAATGCAGTACCTTTTAGAGCAATGATGTCACACTCATGGCCCGTGAACCAATCGAGGCCAAATCAATATCAGTTAAACTGCATTTAATAATGTATTTCATAACTGAATTTTAAAATTCCTAATAGATATAAATAAATTAAAATAATGTTTTCAATTTCATGACTTAAGAAGGAAAATTCGCTTTGATTTTTTCGAGTTTCTCTATAAGCATTGAACTAGTATCTAATAATATACAAATCCTGGAAATCGAAATCCAAAAAATATTAGAAGGAAAAAAATAGTGAATCGAGAGCTCCTGAAGTTTTGAAATATTTATGACAATGACGTTTGATAACACTTGTATACGAAAATCTTACCAAGCTTAGAGGAACTATCAGAGATGGAGAAGTTTCACGAAATTGGCCTTTTGAATCATTCGAAAGAAGAAAAGCCTGCTGTCCTATACAGAAACACTGACATTCCTCATGTCGGTATTGAACATAGTAAAGTTTCTTCAAAAGCAATACAAAAATGGCAGATTTAAATCCTGTTTTGTCTGTACGCGTACAGCTTCAGACTTACTGTTTTCAAAACGGGCAATCTGATTTCTATTTCGCTTGCACTTTTTCGGCCGTATTTTCAATTT
This sequence comes from Pardosa pseudoannulata, assembly GCA_032207245.1. NCBI lineage: Eukaryota > Metazoa > Arthropoda > Arachnida > Araneae > Lycosidae > Pardosa > Pardosa pseudoannulata. Next base: position 85,670,001 of record CM063508.1, on the reverse strand, counting down.
TAGTAACAAAAAATTCGTATAGATGTCCAGTAAATAATAGTTTTGCTTTTATTGTAATTTTCTACTCTGATTGGATCAAAAACTCGAGTTTTTTCGCATGTTTTTTATCAGAAAGAATTGTTATCTTTCAGTGTATAGCTTTCTGGTTATATTTTACTAACCGCCTGATAATTTTATTAATGTAAGAGTTAATAATATATTTTTACTTTTAAATAATGGATAATTCAGAGCGTCTGCTAATTGTGATTTACTGTCACTCGGAATCAGAAAATAAATTATCTGTAAAAATAGTAACGAAAGTTTACTAGATGACCTGGATAGTACTGACTTGATAGTAAAATTATCAGTCAAGCAAGACTTTTTTTATTAATTTATTATAATTTCGGATCCGCTCCTAGATTTGCTTTCACTGGAATTTCAAAAATTAACTTGAATATCGATGAGACTAAAGGTAAACTTTAGTTCTATGATGCTTTCATAGAAAGAAAAAAAAGTGTAATAAAGCTTAAAAATATTAGAAATGTTAATTTTTATAACATATCTTTACTTATGTAAAATGAACAAAAAATGCAATAAAAAATGACATTTTTCTGACCGAATTCTGGAAAAAAAAGAAACTGTCAAAGGGTTAAGAAACCAAATTTCAGATAGAAAATATTAAATTATTTTGGTGATTGTTTTCTTAAATTACTCCAATGTCTTAACTGAGTGTTTTTTTTTTATATGTATTCTGTAACATTCCAAAAAATATCCTTCCCTTTTGTAAAAATTGAAAATTTTTTCCGTGGCCCACATAAGTTTCTAAATTTCTTTATTTATCTCTTTAATTTATTAGTCTTTTAGTTCGACATTATTGTTTTACGGTAATAAATTAAATTTCTAAATTTTAAGATAAAGAAATACGTTAAAAAGTGCTTTAATAGCTTAACATAATTGACCATTTAAAAAAAATTGAATCAATACTGAAAGAGAGCGTCTAGCTTAGGTTTTGTATTTTTGATTGAAGCCTCCTGTCCTAAACGGAACTACTGACATACTTCTCATGTCTGTATTGAACATAGTAAATAACAAAAGCAAGACAAATAGTGACAGGTATAAGAAACCAAATTTCAGATAGAAAATATTAAATTATTTTGGTGATTGTTTTCTTAAATTACTCCAATGTCTTAACTGAGTGTTTTTTTTTTATATGTATTCTGTAACATTTCAAAAACTCCTGCATTTTTGTAAAAATTGGAATTTTTTCGTGGCCCACATAAGTTTCTAAATTTCTTTATTTATCTCTTTAATTTATTAGTCTTTTAGTTCGACATTATTGTTTTACGGTAATAAATTAAATTTCTAAATTTGAAAATAAAGAAATACGTTAAAAGCATACTTTAATATCTTAACATAATTGACAATTTAAAAAAAGTGAATCAATACTGAAAGAGAGAGTTCTAGCTCAGGTTTTGTATTTTTGATTGAATTCTTCCATTTTGATTGGAATATAAACGACGAAATGAAAATGAAAAATAACATAAAAGTTTTGACATACATTTGAAATGAAGTTAATAAAGTTATTTCTATAAACGATGTAATTTTCTTTTTCATATAAAAAAACTGTTGCAATTCTATTATTAAATTTTTAATATTAACTTTGAAGTGGTATTGTATTTACCAAAACGTTGTTCTTTATAAAAGAGAAATAGTATAATTACTCAGCAATATTTTATTCAGAGTATTAATAACTGTTATTTATTCTTTTATAATTCTCAATGGTAATTTATTTCGAATTATTAAAATATATTTGAAATCCTACTTTTTTCACAACCCGTTTCAGTTTTTATAGTACCAATTTTAAACATAAATTAATAACTTTAGATATTAAAAGAATTAATATTTAGTTGTTGCTTGTATTTTGTACTATACATTGATTTGAATTTCCAAATATTAGTAACATAATAAATTCTATATAATCTTTTAATTTATATCACATTTTATTCTTTATGAGTTTTACAATTAAATGTTTAATAGTCATCAGTAAATTAAAAGCAAAGCTTTTATAAAGTTATAACCTCTTCTTTCAAGTCTTAAATTCTTTTTAATATAATATCAGATTGATAAACGAAGTTCTTATCTCAGTAAAAAATAGATGAAAAGAAGTCATTTGATTAATTAACTGGATGTGTAATTGAAGTATTTAATTTCATATATTTTTATGGAGCTAATCTCAGGAACATTGAATTATTCGAATTTTATTTTTTGTCTAAGTTTAATATGTGTTCAGATTCCGAATGATTTAAGTTCAATAAGTTTTTTAAAACTTCAATTTTGTAAGAATAATGTACACAGTTAATTTACTTCTATTAGGATACATTATTCTAAATTTACATTTCGTCTGCGTTTATTGTGTTTTCAGATTCCAAATTTGTAAGAATAATGTACACATTTAATTTATTTTTATTAAGTTGCATTATTCCAATTTTATTTTTAGTCTAAGTTTATTATGTTTTCAGATTCCGAATGATTTAAGTTCAAGAAGTTTGTTAAAACTTCAATTTTGTAAGAATAATGTATACAATTTATTTCTATTAAGATACATTATTCTAAATTTATTTTTAATCTAAGTTTATTATGTTTTCAGATTCGGAATAATTTAAGTTCAAGAAGTTTTTTAAAACCTAATTTTGTAAGAATAATGTACACAATTAATATATTTCTATTAGGATACATTATTCTAAATTTACTTTTCATCTAAGTTTATTATGTTTTCATATTCCGAATGATTTAATTTCGAGAAGTTTTTTTTAAACTACAATTTTGTAAGAATAATGTACACAATTAATTTATTTCTATTAGGGTACCTTATTCTAAATTTATTTTTCGTCTAAGTTTATTAGGTTTTCAGATTACAAATGATTTAAGTTCAAGAAGTTTTTTAAAACTACAATTTGTAAGAATAATGTACACAATTTATTTTATTAGGTTGCATTATTCTAATTTTATTTTTTGTCTCAGTTTATTGTATTTTCATATTCCGAATGATTTAAATTCAAGAAGTTTTTTAAAACTACAATTTTGTAAGAATAATGCACACAATTAATTTTATTTCTATTAGGATGCATTATTCTAATTTTATTTTTCATCTAAGTTTATTATGTTTTCAGATTCCGAATGATTCAAGTTCAAGAAGTTTTTTTTAAAGCTACAATTTTGTAAGAATAATGTACACATTTAATTTATTTCTATTAGGTTGCATTATTCTAATTTTATTTTTAGTCTAAGTTTATTATGTTTTCATATTCCGAATGATTTAAGTTCAAGAAGTTTTTTAAAACTACAACTTTGTAAGAATAATGTACACAATTTATTTTATTAGGTTGCATTATTCTAATTTTATTTTTTTGTCTCAGTTTATTGTATTTTCATATTCCGAATGATTTAAATTCAAGAAGTTTTTTAAAACTACAATTTTGTAAGAATAATGCACACAATTAATTTATTTCTATTAGGATGCATTATTCTAATTTTATTTTTCATCTAAGTTTATTATGTTTTCAGATTCCGAATGATTCAAGTTCAAGAAGTTTTTTTTTAAGCTACAATTTTGTAAGAATAATGTACACATTTAATTTATTTCTATTAGGTTGCATTATTCTAATTTTATTTTTAGTCTAAGTTTATTATGTTTTCATATTCCGAATGATTTAAGTTCAAAATTTTTTTTAAAACTATAATTTGTAAGAATAATGTACACAGTTTATTTCTATTATGGGTACAAAGTATGTTTTGAGCAGAAAAGGTCTTTGATTTTTATTTCAGTATAAAATAAAAATCTGCTGTGATCAGAATAAGATTTTCCTAAATGATTAACAAGATTATCAAGATCAAGTTTTGTTATAAAATTTGATAATTTAAAAATGAAAAAAACAGTAAATGTCCTTTATCAAAATAACGCAACACTTTTTAAATTGAAAAATTTTCTAATAAATAGAAGCACATTGTTAAGTTAATACGAGCAATATTGTATATTGATAAAATTTTTTTTTAATTTTCAATTCTTTAGCATATTTTAAATCTTTTAAAATTATAAATTAATGGTACTTTAATTTTCAATTTCGGTTTTTTACTTTAATTTAATGTAAAATTTTAGTTTCTAATATATCTATTTCACAAATTATTATACAAGCTAATGACTTTAATATTTTGCATTTGGTATATATTCTTTATGTTATTATAAATATATGCAATTTAAAATGACAAAAATAAATAGTTTTTTGAAAAAAGGATGTATTAAACAGATTGTAAAAAAGTCATTTTGAAGCGAGAAAACGTTTTTCATGATGAATTGAAAATGAATATATATATGGCTGTTATAATGATTATTTTAAGCTTCAAACACGCTACACCTCTTTAAGTTATAAATATTTGCAATGATGATTGAATATTTTTAATGACTTATTTATACCTTTGATTGAAGTAATAAATTTTTTAAATTGTATTATGAGCTACAATTGATAAAGCGGTTTCTTAATTGATCAACTATATTTAAAAAAACCATTTAATTTAAATTAAATACGCTTAAATTATTCAGTTTATATTTTTTCATTAAATTAAATATGAAAATTCTATTTTCTATTTTATTAAGATCATTATATTAAATTTAATTATTAATTTTGCTTTGGCTTTCGTAAATTTATAGCATCTTTAGATTCCGGATGTAGAGTGGAACCTGGATTATCCGAGCTAGTTGGGACAGATAGTACCTCGGATATCGGAAATCTCGGTTAATAGAAACCATGTATAAAAACCTTCCGTGCTTCCGAATTTAACTAACTTTTAAAGTAAAAAACAATAGAACATTCTTTAAAGGATAAAAATAAACATATATGAACGTATGTTTCATAGCTAAAAATATTTTTAAAAAATCAACTCTAGTAGCAAATTTTAAAAAGTAAAATGGAATAATACATAATAATTTTTTAACTATACTTAATAAAATATCGAAAGGCTCATTTTCAAAAATAACACAAATCTCAAGAAAATATGGTATTTTTAAAATTTAATATACATTAATTTGTTAAATTTGCATTCTTTTAAAAAAGTATGTTACCTTTCGTTGCAAAAGTTCAGAATTTCTATCATGGGCAGCCCTTCGCGCCAATTTTTGAGCAACAGGAGATCCATCGGTGTAGCATCGTTTCTTTGCACCAAATATTTTAGGGCAGTTGTCAGTGCTTGAACACTTTCACTATGAGTTACAGTCGTAGAATCCTTAAAGTCCTCATCTTCATTTTCAGCTTTATTAATGTCGGTTGAAGGATTAACGGCTTGTATGATTTCTTCGTCATTGAGAATTTCAAAATTTGGATGTTGATTTTCAACGTCCAGCCACTTGCAAATGGCATCTTCCAAAACTTCCTTACATCCTTCAATTCCATTGATGATCTCAAGAAGTTCCCTATCTGTCGGTGTGTTTTCCGTCTGTTGGGATTCACCCTGTCTCCTCTTTTCAACAATTATTTTGTTGAATGATTTACGAATTGTAGGTGGATTCACTAATTGCCATACCTGGTAAATCATGTTGTGGTAAAGAAATGCTTGTAACACGGACAGCGAACTAAAATGTGTATCATTTTTTACAAGCTCCTTTTGTAAAAGAAAAAAAATTAGGCTTCGTTATAGAATCGGTTAACAAAAACCTCGGTTAATCGTAGCTCTGTTAATCGAAGTTCTACTGTATTTAAGAAATAATATAAAATATAATTTTATTTGAATATATACATATCTATTCTTTCTTTGTCATAAACTATAATTAATTGGAATTATTGTACTTCGTGTTTATATTTTATGAAATCAGTGGTAACGAATATCCTTGATTTAAATAATGCATTCTTTAATCTAAAATATATCAGAAACTACTATGAGAAATGACTGCCTGTAAATTCCAATATCTTACTTACCAAACAACAGTAAAAATCTTCCTTCAGTTATAAAAGTGTCCTAGCTGTTGCGTTTGTGACAGGAAAATACTTTCAAGATTCCCTAGTCGGAATATTTCACTGGAATTTGATATACTACTTTTGAACACATTCCTTCTTTCTATGCATATTCGTAAACAGTCAGAGGAAGAGAGAAGATCTGGTATCGCGATATCGAAAACAATTTAAACATAGCCGTGACGTACTGCGATGTCTAAATACATATGGAAAAGAATTTTATTATATATCGTAAAAGCTTGATAGAACTATACTTAGAGTACAGAATAAAATTATCATTAGAGAGGTAAATATTATTATATCTGGGAGAATTCAATATTGAATTAATTCAATTATAACCGGTTTTATATGTTTATGACACTATAGTTAAAACAGTTTTTGAGTGTACAAAATTGTTAAGTATTGACAATATACAAATGTTTAAAAAACAATTAGACGTGCTTCACATAAGTAATAAACTTATTTACGGAAAGTTTGTTTATTCTTTTCTTCGCATAAATCAATTAATAAACATTTCTGGATGAAATGCATGAAAATATATCCATGGAAACTAAATAGATCAAAGTCTTTCAAGCGATGTCAACAATGAATATGGAAAACTGCATTTTCATTATAAACAACTTCCTTTCATTATCAACAATCGTTTTCCTTTTTATCCAAGATTTCAAGCAAAATATATTGGTTTTTACTGACTCCTGAAAATATCTCGAAAGGTACGGCGATACTCTTAGGATTCTGATCTCTCGAATTCACGGGTTCGAATGGATGTTCATAGCAAATCGAAATTAGCTTTAAGCATTAAGTCCCGGTGTCATTAACCCTAGTATACCAAAATATTATACCGTAACTCTTCAAAACATGCCTGCTAACACCATAAATTCATCATCGTCTGTTAAACATTCCTGAGCACTTTGTTTCCCGGATATATATTTCTAAACTATTCCTACAGAGGACAGAGGAAATCGATTACTCGGGAGAAAACCATCGTTTTATTGAAGTTTATTAATGCAAGAATTATTGTTAAATAGGGAGACTTTCGTATATGCAAAATATTACATTAAAGATGGATTGATCTTTGTTTTGAATATAGTTGTTTAGAGACTTCATTTAATTTGAGTAACCCAAACAAATGAGGAATATTATCCAAAGCCCCGGTATATATGTCTAAACTATTCATACAGAGGACAGAGGAAATCGATCACTCGGGGGAAAACCATCGTTTTACTGAAAGTTATTGCTGCAAGAATTATTGTTAAACAGAGAGACTTTCGTATATGCAAATTCCTCAGGATTGCAAAATATTATCATTAAAGATGGATTTATCGCTGATTCGAATATAGTTGTTGCGAGATTTCATTTAATTTGAGTAACACAAACCAATGAGAAATATTGTCCAAGGCCCGGTATATATTTCTAAACTATTCTTACAGAGGACAGAGGAAATTGATTACTCGGGGAGAAAACCATCGTTTTAATGAAGTTTAATGCTGTAAGGATTATCATTAAAACAAGGAACTTTAAAAGTTATATTATATGCAAATTCACCAGGATTGCAAAATATTATCATTAAATATGGATTTATCATTATTTCGAATATAGTTGTTGAGAGATTTCATTTAATTTGAGTAACCCAAAAAAATTAGAAATATTATCCAAGGCCCCGGTATATATTTCTAAACTATTTTTACAGAGGACAGAGGAAATCGATCACTTGGGGGAAAACCATCGTTTTACTGAAAATTATTGCTGCAAGAATTATTGTTAAAGAGAGAGACTTTCGTATATGCAAATTCCTCATGATTGCAAAATATTATCATTAAAGATGGATTTATCGTTGTTTCGAATATAGTTGTTGTGATATTTCATTTAATTTGAGTAACTCAAACCAATCAGAAATATTTTCCAATTCCCCGGTATATATTTCTGAACTATTTTTACAGAGGACAGAGGAAATGAATCACTCGGGGGGAAAACCATCGTTTTAATGAAGTTTAATGCTGTAAGGAATATCATTAAATAGAGGAATTGTAAAAGTTATAATATATGCAAATTCACCAGGATTGCAATATATTATCATTAAAGATGGATTTATCGTTGTTTCGAATATAGTTGTTGCGAGATTACATTTAATTTGAGTAACTCAAACCTATGAGAAATATTGTCCAATGCGCCGGTATATATTTCTAAACTAATTTTACAGGAAATCGATCATTCGGGGGGAAAACCATCGTTTTACTGAAGTTTAATGCTGCAAGGATTATCGTTAAATTGAGAGACTTTAGCAGTCATATTATATGCAAATTCCTCAGGATTGCAAAATATATCATTAAAAATGGATTTATCGTTAATTTGGATAGAGTTGTTGTGAAATTTCATTGTATTTCAGTAACCCAAACCAATGAGAAATATTATCCAATGCCCCGGTATATATTTCTAAACTAATTTTACAGAGGACAGATGAAATCGATCACTCGGGGGAAAACTATCGTTTTAATGAAGATTAATGCTGTAAGGATTATCGTTAAATCGAGGAACTGTAAAAGTTATAATGTATGCAAATTCACTAGGATTGCAAAATATTATCGTTATAGATGGATTTATCGTTGTTTCGAATATAGTTGTTGCGAGATTTAATTTAATTTGAGTAACCCAAACTTATGAGAAATATTGTCCAATGCTTCGGTATATATTTCTAAACTATTTTTACAGAGGACAAAGGAAATCGATCACTCGGGGGAAAACTATCGCTTTAATGAAATTTAATGCTGTAAGGATTATCAATGAATCGAGGAACTGTAAAAGGTATAATGTATGCAAATTCACAAGCATTGCAAAATATTATCGTTATAGATGGATTTATTTTTAATTCGGATAGAGTTGTTGTGAAATTTCATTGTATTTCTGTAACCCAAACCAATGAAATATATTTATAATTGCCAGTATCACCAAAGACATTTAAGAGTTAACCGTGATTAACCTATGACGTCAACCAAGGATGGGTTGAAACTCTCAGTATAAAAAGAGATTAATCGCGATTAGCCGTTTAACGACTTTAATAAGACTGACCTAAATGTTGGTTTAATAGATTTAAGAAAAATAATTTAATTTTTATTTGTTTAATATTCATTACATCGATTAACTGTTTTTGGCTAAAATTAAACTTCCACCGTATAATCGTTCTGTTAGTTTATAATATTTTATTCCATGTCATAACACAGTACTGACCGTCAGATTTTTGTATGTCGAATACGGAGTATAGGCGAAAATAATAAAATTTTGAATCTGGATTCTGCATACTTTTATCTTTAAGGCAAGGATAAAAATTGTGTTCAAATATGAAAGCACCGAAATATCAAAATACAACGTAAATAAAATGATAACGTATTTATATAGATCCGTGTAAAGTAGTTGTAGTGCCTCATTCAGAAATAGATATTGCAGGACGTGAAATCCCGTTAGTTGAACTAGAAATAGAAATTGAGTTAGTGTAAAATAATGACTGTAAAACCCAAGAATAGATTTTGAGATAATAGGATTTCAAGCTAGCGATCGCGAATATGTTAACTTGTTACACCACTTTTAAATTTGGTAGAAAGTCTAACTGACTTTAATTACTTTTGTCGGAAAATGTAGAATGCATGGACTACTATTTTAAAACATTAAGTTGATTGTGACATTCTATAAGATAGAATTGTATTCAAATTTAGGCAAAATTATCTATTTTTTTAATTTCTTAAATTAATCACAGATTGGCTAAATCTACTTAGGATTATCAGGTTATATACTTTTAGTAAAAAACTAAAAGCTAAAAAAGTATATTTCGAAGAGTTTTTAACAAAAATGTGATATAGACAACACGTGAATTCATTGAATATTTATTAAATTATGAATTTTTTAAAGCATGATGCGTCATTGGAATAATCATTAGCACATTCTCTTTAGGGTTCAAATTCTACTTAAGAATTGGGTTCCCCTTGGCACATTTGGCGAAAATATTGGCGATATTTAATAAGACATAAAGGTAATCCATCCAAACATTGTATTTCTTGCTTTTTCTGGAGACTTTGATTAATGCACAGTGCGCCATCATAATAGAATTATATACTCTTACTTAATTAAAGAAAACGACTTGGAAGCCCGGACATTTATATTTATGGGCAATTAATCCCTTAACAGTTTACAAACTCAGCAGCTCCAAATTATTAAAAATCAGACATACTGAACCATTAATGGTTCGTTATATCTATTTTTTTTAAGCATTGCACACTTTTAATATATAAGAAAAGAGTTACATAAGGAGAGTTGGATGCAAATATCATATAAATTAGAATATAGATACAAATTGTTTGGACACGGTGAGATCAGGAGAAAATGTTAGGCAACTATACTTAAACCATTATCGCCAAGTTGGCGGGGGAACCCAGTTCTTTTGTCAAGCCAAATTTAGTTTTGTTTCTCAAGGTAATGGTGTTTTCTAAGAAGATTTCAAGTACCGCCTTTTAGTTGCACTTGCAGCATTAATATCAGTTGTATTGAGATTTTTATTTGGCAGACATTTTACATTATAAACAAAACTTTTTTGCAAGTTCAATACTAAATTTAATTCATAACAGAACGGAATTTTAAAAACATTGTTATAATTGAATATGAATATAATATCTTTCTGTTGCATTGTTCTGTTGCAATAGTCGAGATAGATAGAATTAATGATCATTAAATTGAAGTTTTGGGTTATATAAAGTGCATATTGCAATAAAAATGTTGCACAATTACATTTTAAAACAGTTTACATTTTAAAGTTTTAACATTCTAAGGCCAATCATTTTTTTAATTTATGAGTAATACATACGTATGTTTGTACATATAAATTTTAAACATTATACGGCTAATCATTTTTTTTTCAGTTACGAGTAAAACATATATATGAATTTTTACATATATAGAATTTTGATATTATACGGTCAATCATTTTTCAATTATGAGTAATATATTTTGCAAAATGAATTTTTAATAATATATGGCCAATCATTTTTTTCCCTTATATGTCATCCATAGGTATGTTTGCACATATATGGTTTTAATATTATACGTCCAATCATAAAGTTTTAACATTCTACGTCCGATCATTTTTTTCAGTTAGGAGTAATACACATATAAATTTGGCACAAATAAATTTTTAACATTATACGACTAATCATTTTTTGTGTTACAAGTAATACATATATACGTATTTTTACACATATAAAGTTTTAATGTTATACGGCTAATCATTTTTTTTCAATTATTAGTAATATATACGTATTTTTGCACACATAAAGTTTTAATATTATACTGCCAATCCGTTTTTCAGTTATAAGTAATTCTCAGGTTTGTTTGCACACATAAAGTTTTAACATTATACGTTCAATCATAAAGTTCTAAATTCTACGTCCAATGATTTTTTTCAGTTAGGTGTAATACATACATACGTATTTTTACATACATATAATTTTAAAACTATACGGCCAATCATTTTTTCAGCTATGAGTAATATATGCATATTTTTGAACATATAAAGTTTTAACATTCTAAGTCCAATCATTTTTTTCAATTATGAGTAATATATTTTGCAAAATGAATTTTTAATAATATATGGCCAATCATTTTTTTCCCTTATATGTCATCCATAGGTATGTTTGCACATATATGGTTTTAATATTATACGTCCAATCATAAAGTTTTAACATTCTACGTCCAATCACAAAGTTCTAACATTCTACGTCCGATCATATTTTTTTAGTTAGGAGTAATACACATATAAATTTGGCACATATAAATTTTTAACATTATACGACTAATCATTTTTTGTGTTACAAGTAATACATATATATTTTGAGTTACAAGTAATATATATATATATATATATATATATATATATATATATATATATATATATATATATATATATATATATATATATATATATATATATATATATATATATATATGTATATATTTTACACATATAAAATTTTAACATTATATGGCCAATCATTTTTTTTCAGCGATGAGTAATATATACATATTTTTGTACATATAAATTTTAAACATTCTGCGTCAGATAAAATTTTTAGTTCTGAGTAATATATAAGTATTTTTACACACATAAAGTTTTAATATTATACGGTTAATCATTTTTTCCGTTATAACTAATGCATTGGTATGTTTGCACATATAAAGTTTTAATAATCATAAAGTTTAACATTCTAAGTCCAATTATAAATTTCTAACATTGTACGTCCTATCATTTTTTTCAGTTAGGAGTAATACACATATAAATTTGGAACATGTACATTTTTAATACTATAAGACTAATAATTTTTCTTTTCAGTTACGAGTAATACATACATACATATATATATATATATATATATATATATATATATATATATATATATATATATATATATGTATGTATGTATGTATGTATGTATGTATGTATGTATATTACACATATAGAAATTTAACATTATATGGCAAATCATTTTTTTCAGCTATGAGTAATATATATAGATATATTTGTACATATAAAGTTTTAACATTCTTTGGCAAATAAATTTTTTAGTTATGAGTATTATATACGTATTTTTACATACATAAAGTGTTAATGTTATACGGCTAATCATTTTTTCAGTTATAAGTAACGCATTGGTATGTTTGCACATATAATTTTTTAACATTATACGTCCAATCATAAAGTTTTAATATTCTACGGCCAATAATTTTTTCAGTTAGGAGTAATACATACATATGTTTGCGCTCATTAAGTTTTAACATCTACGTCCAATCATTTTTTAGTTAGGAGTAATACATAAGTATGTTTGAACATATAAAATTTTAACATTCTACAGCCAATCTTTCTTTTCAGTTATGAGGAATGCATAACTGAATATGTATTACTCATAACTGATTAATAAAACTAATACGAATAATTGAAAAATAATAGGAATAAAATGAAATAATATAATGCTTAATATGAATATGAATAATATATGAATATAATATGAATTAATATGAATATACCGGATGGCAATAATTAAACTGACAGTGCTCACAGTGTTCTGTAGCGCGATCTATTTGAGAGAATGACGCCACATTTTGTAGGAAGATTAAACAACACAGGGGACGAAAGATTCGAAAGACGAAAAATTCAAATTAGTTCCAAAAGTCACCGCTAGGGGAATAATTGGCGCTGTATTATAGAAAATAGAGTGTTAACAAACGCAAATTAATAAGGAATAAAATTACCTTTTATTATGCACACTTTCTGATTTAGTTCAAGTGCAATATAGCAACACTTTAAAAAAAATCGTAAAATCTGCATAAACATCCATAAAGTCTAGTGATCTGCAATATCACGTACGCTGAGCAGAAGTTCTTTATTCAAATTTCACATTACATCCATTGGCACAGTGCCAGCTGCTTGGGTTTTAAAAGGTAATTTTATTCTGTATTAATTTGCATTTGTTAAAACTCTATTTTCTAAAACACAGCACCAAATATTTCCCTAGCGATAACTTTTGGAACTAATTTGTTTTTTTGCGGAATCTTTCATCCTCCGTCTTGTTTAATCTTCCTAAAAAATGTGGCGTCATTCTGACAAATAGATCACGATACAGAACACTGTGAGCACTGTCAGCTTAATTATGGCCACCTGGTATGTGAATGTAACCTGTATTGTAAAATAACATGAATAAGTGAATACGTATTACTCATAACTCATTTGAATAGTTGCACATATACTGTTTTAACATTATATGACCTATAATTTTATCAGTTATGAGTAATACATACGTGTGTTTGCACATAAGACGAAAATATTCAAAATGCGCGCATGATCAGAAACAGTAAAATTTCTTAGTTGCAGTTTGTATGTACATACGCTCAAACGTAACTCTTAAACTTATTAAAATATATGTAGGCTTATTAAAAATGGGTATGTTTGTAAATATATGAATAACAAAATTTATTTTCATAAGAATTATTATACAAAAAAAGTAATAATACACATAATGTTTTTAATGTTTTTTGCTACGAATATTTGTTTATTTTACACCAGCTGCTTCAAGAAAAAAACCATCGAATTATTTATTTTTTAGTTTCCATTTTCTAATTAAGAGTCATTATGCACTGTCAGAAGACTACTTATTGCAATATCAAATGTCACGAAAAATATTTCCATCAAAATTTTAGCTAAATAAAGCATTTAAGGTATTTATTGGATACATTTTCAAGGCTTCAAAAATATTACTTTCATCCGTAGAGATTACTCATTCAATTAGTTCTGGAGAGCAGTTATAAAGATATTTTAAAAACTCAAATAATAGGAAAACAGTAGTATAATATTTCAATTCGGAGTAAGTTATGACAAATATACTGCTATTATAATGGAGAAATATTTGGTAAGGTATAATTTTACACAGATTATCATAGATTATTATCTATTAATAATTTCACCTTTACATAAACCTGGAGTTAAAAGCTTATTCCAGGGTTCTGTTATTCTCAGTAATAGTTTTTTTATTTTATTATTATATCAAATCTCATATTCCACAACTTACTTTCGAAAGTATTATTTACATTTCGAAGTTACTGTCTAAAAATATAAGGTATTAAAGTGCTCATATACATACATGATATTCTTAATTGAAATAATTAGCGATGTATTTTGCATTCTATTTAATTAATTAAATAAAAGTTCATAATAATTAAGAAACAGGCGTAATCCCTGTGGTTTTAATTGTGCAGTTTCATCTAACAAAAATTTCTCCTTAGATTAAGATATCTATGTATTATAATCTATGAACACTTTTCACTAAGTAATAATGCTATATGCAGAAAACAGTTCACAGTCAAATATCATAATTTATACGGTCTATTTAAAAATAAGTATTGCAATATAGTGACAATGCATTCTCAGTAATTTCCTGGTAAATTATTAAACGCATCTGATAGTCTTGTTTTAGAGTTATTTTAAAAACTATACTGGCAAACGATGGTCGGAAGATCAGAACGGATGATCAGAAACAATAAAATTTCTTAGATGCAGCTTTTATGTACTTATGCTCAAACGTAACTGTTAAACTTTTCAAAATATATTTAGGCATATTCAAAATGTGTATGATCGTGAATATTTGAATAACAATATTTATCTTCATAAGAATTATTATACAAAAAAAAGTAATAATACACATATTTTTAATGTTTTTTTCTACGAATCTTTGTTTGTTTTACACCAGCTGCTTGAAGAAAAAAAACTTCAAAATTATTCATTTATTTAGTTTCCATTTTCTAATTAACACAGACACACTGTCAGAAAACTACTTAATGCAATATCAAATGTCGCGAAAAATATTTTCTTCTCAAGTTTAGCTAAATAAAGCATTTAAGGTATTTATTGAATACATTTCCATGACTTCAAAAATATTATTTTTATCCTTAGGGATTACTCATTTAATTGGCGCTGGAGAACAGTTTTAAATATATTATGAAAACTGAAATAATACGAAAACAGTAGTATAATGTTTCAATTCGGAGTACGTTATGACAAATATACTGTTATTACAATGGAGAAATATTTAGTGAGGTGTAATTTTACATAGATTATCATAGATTATTATCTATTAATAATTTCACCTTTACATAAACCTGGAGTTAAAAGCTTATTCCAAGTTTCTGTTATTCTCAGTAATAGTTATTTTATTTTATTATTATATCAAATCTCATATACCACAACTTACTTTCGACAGTATTAATTACATTTCGAAGTTACTGTCTAAAAATATGAGGTGTTAAAGTGCTCATATACATACATGATATCCTTAATTGAAATAATTAGCATTGTCTTTTGCATTCTCTTTAATTAATTAAATAAAAATTCATAATAATTAAGCAACAGCTGTAATCCATGTGGTTTTAATTGTACAGTTTCATCTAACAAAAATTTCTCCTTAGATTAAGATATCGATGTATTATAATCTATGAACACTTTTCACTAAGTAATAATGCTATGTGCAGAATACAGATCACAGTCAAATATCAAAATTTATACGGTCTATTTAAAAATAAGTATTGCAATATAGTGACAATGCATTCTCAGTAATTGCTTGGTAAATTTATTAAACGCATCTAATAGTCTTGTTTTAGAGTTATTTTTAAAACTCTACTGGCAAACGATGGTCAGACGATCAGAACGGACGATCAGAAACAATAAAATTTCTTAATTGCAGCTTATGCTCAAACGTAACTGTTAAACCTTTCAAAATATATTTAGGTATACTCAAAATGGGTATGTTCGTGAATATTTGAATGACACAATTTATCTTCATAGAATGTATTATACAAAAAGTAATAATACACATTATAAATATTTTTAATGGGTTTTCTAAGAATCTTTGTCTATTTTACCCCAAATGCTTCAAGAAAAAACGTCAAAATTATTTATTTATTTAATTTCCATTTCCTAATTAAGAGTAATTATACACTGTCAGAAGACTACTTAATGCAATATCAAATGTCGCGAAAAATATTTCCATCCCAATTTTAGATAAATAAAGCATTTAAGGTACTTACTGGATACATTTTCAAGGCTTCAAAAATATAACTTTCAACCGTAGAGATTACTCATTTAATTAGCGCTGGAGAACAGTTATAAAGATATTATAAAAATTGAAATAATACGAAAACAGTAGTATAATATTTCAATTCGGAGTAAGTTATGACAAATATACAGCTATTATAATGGAGAAATATTTGGTAAGGTGTAATTTTACACAGATTATCCTAGTTTATTATCTATTAATAATTTCACCTTTACATAAACCTGGAGTTAAAAGCTTATTCCAGGGTTCAGTTATTCTCAGTAATAGTTATTTTATTTTATTATTATATCAAAATTCCTTCTCCAACTTACTTTCAACATATAATTCCTATTTTGAAGGTACTGTGTAAAAATATATTAGGTGTTAAAGGGCTCATATATATATATATATATATATATATATATATATATATATATATATATATATATATATATATATATATATATATATATATATATATATATATATATATATATATATATATACATACATATATATGTATATATATATATATATATATGTATACATATATGTATATACATATATATATCATATATATATACATATATATCATATATATATATATATATATACATATATATATATACATATATATATATATATATATATATATATACATAAATATATATACATATATATATACATATGTATATATATATATATATATACATACATATATATATATATATATACATATATATATATATATATATATATATTTATATATATATATATATATATATATATATATATATATATATATATATATATATATATATATATATATATATATATATATATATATATATATATATATATATATATATATATACATGATGTTCTTAATTGAAATAATTAGCACTGTCTTTTGCATTCTCTTTAATTAATTAAATAAAAATTCATAATAATTAAGAAACAGTCTTAATACATGGAGTTTTAATTGTGCAGTTTCATCTAACAAAAAATTGCATCTGATAGTCTTGTTTTAGAGTTATTTTAAAAACTATACTGGCAAACGATGGTCGGAATATCAGAACGGATGATCAGAAACAATAAAATTTCTTAGATGCAGCTTTTATGTACTTATGCTCAAACGTAACTGTTAAACTTTTCAAAATATATTTAGGCATATTCAAAATGGGTATGTTCTTGAATATTTGAATAAAAAACTTTACAGTCATAAGAATTATTATACAAAAAAAAGTAATAATACACATATTTTTAATGTTTTTTTCTACGAATCTTTGTTTATTTTACACCAGCTGCTTGAAGAAAAAAACTTCAAAATTATTTATTTATTTAGTTTCCATTTTCTAATTAAGTGCACAGACACACTGTCAGAAGACTACTCAATGCAATATCAAATGTGGAGAAAAATATTTTCATCTCAAGTTTAGCTAAATAAAGCATTTAAGGTATTTATTGAATAAATTTTCCTGGCTTCAAAAATATTATTTTTCTCCTTAGAGATTACTTATTTAATTAACTCTGGAGAACTGTTATAAAGATATTATAAAAACTGAAATAATACGAAAACAGTAGTATAATATTTCAATTCGGAGTAAGGTATGACAAATATACTGCTATTATAATGGAGAAATATTTCGTAAGGTATAATTTTACATAGATTATTATCCATTAATAATTTCACTCTTATATAAACCTGGAGTGAAAAGCTTATTCCAATATTAGGTTATTCTCAGTAATAGTTATTTTATTTTATTATTATATCAAATCTCATTCCACAACTCACTTTCAAAAGTATTATAAACCTTTAGCGTTACTGTCTAAAAATATAAGGTGTTAAAGAGCTCATATACATACATGGTATTCTTAATTGAAATAATTAGCATTGTCTTCTACATTCTCTTTAATTGATTAAATAAAAATGCATAATAATTAAGAAACAGTCTTAATCCATGTGGTTTTAATTGTGTAGTTTCATCTAATAAAAATTTCTACTTAGATTAAGATATCGATGTGTTATAATCGACGAACACTTTTTACTCAATAATAAGGCTAAGTGATGAAAACAGATCACAGTCAAATATCATAATTTATATGGTCTTTTAAAAAATAGGTATTGAAATATAGTGACAATACATTCTCAGTAATTCCCTGGTAAATTATTAAACGCATCTGATTGTCTTGTTTTAGAGTTATTTTAAAAACTATACTGGCGAACGGTGGTCGGAAGGGAGGACGCTGTTCTTCAGAGCTGGATTTCGTAAGTTCGTATCCCGATACTGCCATGGATGTTCGTAGCTGGTCGGAATTGAGCGTAAATCATGTTTCATTACTCCTCATCATTCAAAACAGTATATCATAGAGAGCAAAACTAATCCACTTTATCAGTACTTCATCTTTATACATGTTTTGTTGTTCTCGGCATTTTAAATGTTTCTTAAGCTAAAATAGACACCCAAAAATTAATCAGGGTGAACACTGCATAAAGGTACGTTATGGTGCTTAAAAGTTTCGTCTATAAATAACAATATATTGTTTCTCATAGAGACGTTGTGGCGGTTTCGTAGATTTAACGCCATTTTGACTGTAAATCTGTCTTTAGAAAGATTGTAGGGTCACCGTAGCTGATTCACCCATTCCGTGCATTTAATTTTCCCAGTTGATTATTGTAGAAACTTTTTTCCCTTAGTATTTGAATAATGCGTGGTGGAAAATTTTGGGATTTTTTTTTGTACTGATGTATATTGCTCAGTTCAGCTTCCTTAGCTTAATAAATTGGTTTTGTATAAAACTATAAATGCTATTCCTGTGTTGTTCGCCTGACTAATAAAATGTATTCCTCTAAAACTTCTGCTTTAATTGGCACGCACAATTCATAGGTTATAAAATTGAAGATATACTTTCTTGTTCAAGAGTATCCCGTCGGACGGATGCCGAATGGAAACTGAACTGTGAATGTTTTTTGGGGAGTTATCGTTTACTGACTTTCATATATATTGCTCAGTTCAGCTGCCGTAGCTTAAAAAATTGGTTTTGTATAAAGCTATAAATGTTACTCCTGTGCTGTTCACCTGATTAATAAAATGTGTTCCTCTAACACTTCTGTTTTAATTGGCACACACAGTTGACAGGTTATAAAATTGAAAATATCCTTTCTTGTTCAAGAGTATCCCATTGAATGGCTGCTGAATGCATAGGGAGCTGGGGAAGTTTTTTTGGGAAGTTTTCTTTTACTGACTTTGATGTATATTTCTCTGTTCAGCTTCCGCAGCTTGAGAAATTGGTTTTGTATAAAACTATAAATGTTACGCCCGAGATATTCGTTTGACCAGTAAAATGTGTTCCTCTAACACTTCTGTTTTAATTGGCACACACAGTTGACAGGTTATAAAATTGAAGATATACTTTCTCTTTCAAGAGTATCCCGTCCGACGGTTGCCGAATAGATACAGATATGTTCTTTAATACAAAATTTCATGGTTTTCTAAACCAGATCAAACCCGACAAGATGGGCAATACACCTATAATATCGTCTTCCTTTAAAAGGTTTATACTAGTCAAAAATTCTTGTTCTTAATTGTAGAAAAGCAGGTGTATCATATCTCCTATAATAAAAGCACTTGATGTTAAGTTTCACAAAAGACACAAAATTCATGCTTCAGTAACATTTACATTTCTAGGACAGGGCAAGCATAGTAGAAGTGAATGTTAACATCAATGAGTTAACATCCTTGTGTTAACTCAGGCCATGTTCTTTCTTTACAATTTCATGCAACACCTTTCAACTTTTCTTGCTGATTCATATACCAACATTTCTTTTATTCTACATAAATTATTTTCTTAAAGGTTCTGGGGAATGTATAAGAAGCTTTAACTTTGTTTGGTTTGGTACTCTTGGTTTACTGTTTAACTACATGAGAGTTAATGAGATCGGCACCTAGTTTTTAAAGATACTGTTGCCGATCTGGTCTAAAATGAGCGTTCTAATTTTTACTGAAAAAGAGGTAACGAAAAAAGAGGTTTTATTCCTCAAACCCGATTAAAAAACGGGTACAAGCATCCATGCCAGCTGCGAGATTATAATCCTCGAATTTCGGTATAGGCAAAATAAACAAATTAAAAAGCAAGTATATACCATATAACAAGATAAAAACTTTTTATCTTTATTACATGGTCCTAAGACTTTGCAATTTAGGAAGTAAAATAAAATCCCAACTTAAAACACTAAACGTATGATTAATGATATATTTTGTATTTTGTTTATTAATTTAAGTAGAAATAAAGCTATATTTGCATATTACGAAGAGAAAAAAATTCCATTTTTAGTTGACTTATATATGACTTATATGTGAAATTTAGTTTATTTAACAATTTTAGAGTTCACTGTTGTATTATTGTAATTTAAATATATTACAAGTTTTTCTTAATTATACATGTAGTTACCTATATTTCAGTTGTACAAATATCACCAATGAATATAACTTTCAACTCAATTATCGGTATTTCAGGTATATTTCCACACATTTCCAAGTTAGACGCATTTGGTTATTGTAATTACTCAACTTTCGACAACATCATTTATTATGAAACTATTTAATAGCAAATTGTTCTTTGGATGTATCTTTTCTGATAGGATAGAAAATGTAGCAGTAGTTATTATCGATTAGAAATATAGTATTTTTAAATTTATCATTTAACCCTAGAACTTTCTAAACATTGCTACCGCCTTGAGCACCGACCAGCATATATATATATATATATATATATATATATATATATATATATATATATATATATATATATATATATATTATATATATATAATATATATATATATATATATATATATATATATATATATATATATGTATATATATATATATATATATATATATATATATATATATATATATATCTATACATATATATATATATATTCATATATATACATATATATATATATATATATATATATACATATATATATATATATATATATATATATATATATATATATATATATATATATATATATATATATATATATATATATATATATGCTGGTCATATATATATATATATATATATATATATATATATATATATATATATATATATATATATATATATATATATATATATATATATATATATATATATATATATATATATATATATATATATATATATATATATATATATATATATATATATATATATATATATATATATATATATATATATATATATATATATATATATATATATATATATATATATATATTAATCTGAATAGTACAAAAAGATAACCTAACTCAGCGTGAAAATGAAACACTAACTGGCATTCTATGTTTAAATATAGACATTTTCTAAAATTTTAATAGGTAAATCTGGCAACAAACAAATATTTTATTATAATAACAGCAAGCAATATTTTCCTATATATATAATTTACGAAATTTGTAAAATGAAATAACATATCTCTTTTAGCTACTTAAGGATAATTACATAAATGATCATTCTAATTAATTCTAATCCTCTTGACGTTTCACCATTCATAAAAACCAAAATTCATCCTTTATACTTTTAATTTATATTCACAAACATTAGTTGTATCTATTTTAAATGATTATATATTGAGATTATTATTCTTAATATTGCTATTAATTCCAATTTTAATTGTTTATTTGACTTCTAGTTAATCCTCTAGGAGTTTTTCAAAATAATTCAAACTTAACTAATGTTATATTCTTTAATATATTTATGAAAATCATCGAAAAAATAAACGCATGTATCATATATTTTCAAATAAATTAATTGTATATCAAGAGAAAATAATATATTATCGTAAGCCCATATAGACGATTTTGTGATGCTAAAATTGCCTCTTATCATACTATTTTATCGATATTTTACATTTTAAAACTCTTTAAAATAATTTCTTGTCAAAAAATCTTATACAATTCTTACTATTTAAGGAAAAAACTGCGTGTTACGAAAAATGTTTCGATTTTAGTATACTAATAAACTGTAGAGAGGCCCTACGAGCTAAAAGATTATGATAAACGAGAAATACCATAGGATATATGATAATAAGACTCTAAAGCAGCATTTTATTATATAGCCTACAGCATAAGAGAGCCGTAAAATTCCTGTTACGTTATCACCGGTTTATATTAGAAGATACGAAGAGTAATATTTTCCTTTAACAAAGAACTTTGTGCTTAGAAAAAGTAACACATTTTATAACCTATTAAAATAAAAATTTTATAAAATTCATAAGAATAATTTTATTTCTTGCTATGAGCAAAATAATCCCTGCAGAAAATACTAGATATACTTTAATATAATATTCACTAAATTTATTATTTGCAGTCCTAATAATAAGTTTCATAGTTTATATATAAACACACTAAAACTTATATAGATTAATATGTGTACAAACCACATCTTCCAGAAATACGGTGGTTGGACAAAATGGTGGAAACATAAAAAAAGCATTTTCTTATTCCTGTTATGAACGGTGTAGCACTTTGGAAGGTGCGGCATATATGGTTTGTTGTTTTGTGTGCCGTCGGCTTTCAAAATGGCTAGCAGTTTTCTCGGAATGGATAAATATACGTTTTCTGTGGTTTCCAATGGAATCTTATGTCTTTCTTCCCGCAACATATTAGCAAGTTAAGGAAACAAGGATGGAGGTCAATAACTATTAAGCACTTACATCTCCAAAGTGGTTATTATCAAAGACTCAATAATATTGAGAGCTGATGACCTGGTGACCAGGAAGTATGACACATATTAATAACACACAATCCTTTCCAGTAATACACTTTTTCAGACTAAAGTGATGACCGTTGAATACAAGCATAAGATCGACCAAACAATGACAAAAGCTCTTTATTTCTCTCACCACTTCCTAGTCTTGAAACTGTGTTCGCCTTCGTAAAGAAGACCAGAAGTTACAAAACAATGACAAACAAGAAACCTCCCCAAATAATACCTTCTATTGATCAATGTTTTATGATTTCGGGGCTCTATTTTCCTGTTGTAGGCGTTTGCATAATGAGCAAATTTGGAATGGCAGTTAAACTTGAAAACTATTGCTTTTGAAAATCTCATGTAGTAGTTTGGATACCCTCAAAGTATCAAGAACTGAACATCTAGTTTAAAAGTGACTTGTAGTTGTCTACTTTGATCATAATCTTTCAAATGATTCTATGTCATGATCATTCAACATACATTTTTATCCATGTTGTAAATTTGCGGATTAGATTTTTTTCCGCTTTTCCTTAACGACTATAAATTTTCATATCTGTGTCCTTTGAGACACCAAAGATACAGGTTTCATGGTTACTAAAGCACCCACCATGCGAGCAATAGTTCTCATGTTCGCTTTCAATTCACTTAGCTCAGACCCAATACACTCACAATTAGAAATAACAATGCTCTAGAATGTATTGACGTTCGTACTGACTCTTTTATAATGAGCCGCTATAATCAGAGCAACCTAATGGATTGACTTCAATCATCATTTTATTCCAAAGATGTCTTTAACGGCGCTGTTCCAAACTTTTGTCCAACTCCTGTTTGTAATTGAGGTAAATATTGTTCTTATAACTCAGTCTCCGGAATGGGAAAGGTTGACTCAGCTTTTCATCCCTTCAGTGGGTAGTTAAACTAAGGATCAAACGTACTTCAGAACTAAACACTGGGGGTTTCCGTTTAAGATTGACTAACTGGAAAATATTCTTTAAACCCCAAAGTACCCCAAGGTCTCGAAAATAGAGATTGGTTCCTTAAGCCCTGGCCCCATAGGGGCTCTTACACTAAGGAGTTTAGTATAATTTTCTTGTTCTTTTACCTTATTTTCTTTTATCAGAAATGTAATAATAGAATTAAATTTGATTTTTATCCCGTTAAGAGAGAAAATATATGACTTTTACTTATTTTATTACCATTTTCTCCGAAGAGAAAAAAATAATGTATGATTAAACAGAATGTATAATATAGGTTTACTATAAAAAGAAATTGTCCAATAAAAAGAAAATGAGCCAAGCCATGTGCATAAAATCTGCATAAATTATCAACTGATTAAGATGGTGTTCATAATTTATCTTGAAAATCTAAAGAACACATGGTGTCTCTTCCAACATACCAAAGAAATCAATGTTATTTTTCCAGCAAGCCTTAATGTTTTGTTTAATGGAATTGGCTACCTTAAAAATTGTAAATATTACAATCCATTCATGTAATTCTTAATAAATGTCAGTATTGAAAATTGCTGTTCATATAAAAATTTCATTTATAACTTGACCTGTTTTACTCTACTTCTGAAATTTAATCTTTAGATTAGTTATTTTTTTTAAGATCAAAACATCTAGAAATAGTATAGTAGTCAATAAATTGGATAAAGAGTGAATATGGAAAGATAACTTTTGTACAAAAAAATTAGGTATTCATAAGAAACTTTTAAATTTTACTTTCTCGTTTACATGGTATAGAGAGATGGACCTCTCTCAGATAGGAATTTCATTTCTGGTGGTATACATGTGTGCATATGAATATGACTGAATTACGTTTTGACTTAGGAGAAACCAAATTTCCAATGTGTTCATTATAGAAAAGTGTAGTTTCCATCAATATTTGGATTATTGCTATTCACTGAATAGTTAGCTTCCGGTTATTATCCTGTTTTAGATGCTGTTACTTAAGTTTATAAAGTAAAGTGTTGGCTTAGATAAAAGACTAATAATAATATAAACAGTGTAGTACGGTCGCATATAAAGAAATAAAACGTATGTTCAAATGGTTGGTTGAAAACAATTGCTACCATTAATATCTTGTTAAATAATAGCAAGCTAGAACCGGACCTACGGTTTAAATCCTGAAGGCTAGGATTACCTTTGCTAGTAACAGTGGGATTTGTTTTCTTTGACCCTACATCCAAATACCAGATCCCAGCTGACGGAATATTACATGACTTTATTCTATTGTTTGAATTCTGTTGCTAATTTTTTCATGAGAAAAAAATCCGTGAAAGAAAATCTTTCTTCATTGAGCTAAAACTTTCGTATCACTGTAGGTGTCTAAATACAATATAGTTTATTCTTAAGGAGGAAGATTCTCTTCAAATGTAAATAACACTCAAACTCCAATCGAAGTCAAAAATTCCAATTCATTTATAATTTTATATCATATGTATTTTTTTAATTAATACTAAAAAACAAATTTATGGTTAAAAATGGTAAATGTATAACAAATGCGTAGAAATGTTTAGCAAATGTATTTTTTCAAATTATTAATTCGAGCCTTATGTGCAACATTACTTTAAAACTAAGACCTATGGAAGATTTAATTTTTCGATATTTATATATACGATGATGTAATATTTTTTACATATTCTTAATATAGTCATTTTCTGTTATTTTTACTTATAATATCTATCCCAATTTCAAACTTTTTCAATAAAACAAACTGAAAGATATATTTTTATGCACATGTTACGAACTATTTTAGGTATGGGCTTTATAGCAACATATGAGAAGATAAATTTTTAAATTACATAGGAGGTAGTTCTTACAAAAATGTGCACACAGTGCATACATATCAAAAGAACAATTAAACAATGAACACCATATATTACTTTGTGTATAAAATTCTTCTGAAATTTCATTTTTATAATCATATGCAATAAATAATAAAGTTTGAAATAAATCATCCTGAAAAATTGTTTAGATTAATGCAATAAAACAAAAAACTGAATTTGGTTAAAAAAAACATCAGTTTATTCGTTAAAAACCAAATTGAAAAATTGTTTGTTTTTCTGTGATTTTTTTCGCAGGAGTTATTTAAAAATAACACATTGCTTCCTAGCTGGGAGCATTACAAACTGAGTGCACATCATTTGTCGTGACCTTGTTGGTCATTTTAAGAAACTTCCTTATTCTGGTAGATTTCTCCGACTGTACATTTCTGAGTTAAGCATTCCACGTTAAACCGGAAATTCGGTTTACTGTAATGACTGTGATCGTAAAACTTGATTAACTAAACTAGTAACTTTTAAATCAGGGTTTAACTAATTCATTTTAAATTAGATTTTTTTTCCTTTCAGAAATTATAAAATCATCTGTACATACATTACCCCACACTGCTTTTAAATATAAACAATTATAACATTATATTACCCCTTAAGTTACATTGCAGTTTCTTCTCTAAAATTTGAACTTATATAAGTTTTCATAGTTTGATTACATAAAATATTAGTTACAAAATATTGTAGTACTCTAAGATCTAATAAAAAGTCTAGAAAATATGTAATATATGTATGTATATATATATATATATATATATATATATATATATATATATATATATATATATATATATATATATATGATATATAATATATATATATATATATATATATATATATATATATATATATATATATATATATATTATATATATATATATGCATGTATATATAAATCTATGTATATGTATGTGTATATATATGTATATATATATATATATATATATATATATATATATATATATATATATATATATATATATATATATATACACACACACACATATATATATATATACATACATATATATAAGTGTATATATATATACATATATATGTATGTATATATATAAATATATGCCTATATATGTGTATATATATATATATATACATATATATGTATATATATATATATATATGTATGTATATATATATATGCCTATATATGTGTATATATATATATATATATACATATATATATATATATACATATATATACATATACATACCTATATATATAAGTGCATATATATATATATATATATATATATATATATATATATATATATATATATATATATATATATATATATATATATATATATATATAATATATATATATATATATATATATATGTGTGTGTGTGTGTGTGTGTGTGTGTATATATATGCATATACATGTATATATAAATATATGTATATATATATATATATATATATATATATATATATATATATATATATATATATATATATATATATATGCATATACATGTATATATAAATATATATATATATATATATATATATATATATATATATATATATATATATATATATATATATATATATATATATATATGTATATAATATATATATATATATATATATATAAATATATATATATACATACCTTAGTAGCATAAAATCATGTCCTTCTTTAAGATGCACAATAAAATTTATATTTGGAATAATCAATCCGAGCGTGGAATATATTCCCAGTCTTTAGGTCTTATTATATAAAAGACACAGCCAAAATACTTTTTTAGCTAAAGTTCACTGGATTGTATATATTTTTATAAGGTGTTTGATATCCACGCTAATATTTACTAAAATGAGAGCAATCGAGGAAATAAAATAGCTTATTTTTAAAACTTATTAATGTGTTATTTAAAAATAACACATTTCTTCCTCGTTGAAAAACATTACAAATGGAGTGCTCATCATTTGTCATGACATTGTTGGTCATTTTAAGAATCTTCCTTATTCTGTTAGATTTCCCCAGTTGTATATTTCTGAGTTAAACATTTTAAGTTAAACCGGAAATTCGGTTTACTGAAATAACTGTGATCTTAAAACTTGATTAACTAAACTAGTAACTTTTAAATCAGGGTTTAACTAATTCATTTTAAATGAGATTTTTTTTTCCATTCAGAAATTATAAAATCTTCTGTACATACATTACCCCTTAATCCTTTTAAATTAAAAAATATATTAGATTATATTACCACATGAATTGCAATTTCTCCATTAAAATTAAAACTTAAATGCATTTTCATGGTTCATTACATAAAATGTTTAGTTATAAAATATTGTAGTAATGTGAGATCTAATAAAAGGTCTAGCAAATGTAATATATATATATATATATATATATATATATATATATATATATATATATATATATATATATATATATATATATATATATATATATATATATATATATTATATATATATATATATATATATATATATATATATATATATATATATATATATATATATATATATATATATGCATACGTTATTTCTTTAAAATCCTCTCCTTCTTTTAAGATGTACAACAAAAGGTATATGTGGAATAGAAACAGTTCAAGAGTGAAATATATACCTAGTCCTTTAGCTTCGGCTTCCGATTGGAGTCTGAGTTTGTGTATTACTCTGCGAGGATAAAATTGCAGCGCGATGACATAAAGGTTTTTGAAGTAAATGCATCAGGAATAGAGTGACTTTCGCAACATTTATTCCATATGTCGAGAAACCATATTACATAATATTGTAGCCATAATAATGCTATAGTATAAAAGATTTTGTAGTCTGACTGTTTTTGTGGCTTAAACGATTTCTATGGCAGATTAACTTTATTACTTTACCCTCTCTCTATCATTCACACACACCCACCCACATGTATATGTGTGTGTATATATGTATATATATATATATATATATATATATATATATATATATATATACATATATATATATACATATATATACATATATATACATATATACATATACATATATATACATATATATATATATATATATATATATATATATATATATATATGCATATGCATATATATATACATATATATATATACATATATATATGTATATATATATATATATGTATATATATGTGTATAGATACATATATATGTATATATATATATATGCATATGCATATAGATATATATATACATATATATATATATATATATATATATATATATATATATATATATATATATGCATATGCATATATATATATATATATATATATATATATATATATATATATATATATATACATAGATATACATATATATATACATACATATATGTATATATATATATATATATATAAATAAATAAATATATATATATATATATATATATTTATATATATATATATATATATATATATATATATATATATATATATATATATATATATATATATATATATATATATATATGTGTGTGTGTGTGTGTGTGTTACGGTGAAAGACCGAAATCTGGAGAATGTCGACTTTCACCGGTGAATGTCAACATGCACCTAGTCGTTTGGTGTATGTCCAAAATATTTGTTAAATACCCAGATTTCTGACTCACACCAGTAAAAGCCGACATTTATTATGCACTAATGGTGAATGGTGAACATGTCGTTTATTTATATTTTCTTTTTCGTAATTAAGTCAAATCTATAGTACTAGCATATGGTGCTAGCACATAATCTATAGTGCTAGCATATTGAACTTTAAACGAACCGAACACTCTTAGAATAGAAAATCATATCAATAATTAACTTAATTATGTGATTGACGTTATACAATCTTATTTGTTGCAACAAGTTAAAATGTTAGAGCAATTTTAATTGCTCAAGAAATCCTTACATTTACAATGGCATTTAGTAATGAAACATTTCTTTTTGTTATGACAGTGTTTATAGCCATACCCTCTACTTCTCGAATCAGCTACCGCAGTTTCTCTCAGCGACATTTCTGGAGAAGAAATCTCATCTGTGGAGAGTAACTTTCCTTTATGCAATTGATGGTATCATTTTTACTTACTAATCTATAAAAGTCGAAATCTTCTATTCCAATAACAACCGCCAGTATATTTCGGGCTTGTATTCGCACAGTTTCATCAATTTGAGCAGGAGAAATTTTTTTTTGAGGTTTGTAACATTTTCGTGGCATGCATTAGAAGAGTTTCTTTTGAGGCCGTTCTTTTAATAGCAATAAACTTCTGTTGTTTAGTCAGGGCTTGATAGAAGGCGTATTAGGTTGAAGTCCCTCTTCGATATTTTCCTTTGGAATGGATACAAGGACTTTGGAGTATTCCTTCATGGTATGTGTTATTTTGACATATATCATTATATGTTTTAATAATAAAGTATGATTTAAAAACGTAACAAAAATATTTTTTTCAACATTCACCATCAGTGCGTGGGAAATGTCGACATTCACTGGTGGTTGTCCGAATATATAAGGATATAATAAAATATTCGGTCTTTCACCGAGGTATTTGGTGTATGTCGACATTCATTGGTGAATGTCAACATTCTCCAATTTCGGGCATTCACAGTAACATATATATATATATATATATATATATATATATATATATATATATATATATATATATATATATAAATTATTTGCTTGTACAGTGAAATGCGTTTAACGCGAAAACGCTTAAAACGAATATGTGTTAACTGACGATAATGTGTTAACGAATATGTGTAATTCTGAAACATTCCTACCCACCGTGCTATTTTACGGTATGGTAGAGTATTATAACCAACGGCTGCCTGCCAATTCACTGTGACATTCCATCTCATTTCTCCCTTGGAGATCGGCTAATTTGACGTAATCGAACTGCTCAACACGAGTTACTTCCATCGTCCACGACACTCACCACCGGACTGATTTCACAGCCCTCGCTGAACTACTACTAGCTATCACAGAACCATCTGTTGTTCTGCATACACACTATGTCTGCAGCACTTCCACAAGACATATATACGTGTGTGAACCGTTCACATATCTACAAATAAAAATTGCTCTAACTTATGCCCCAACCCTCATAAGTAAATACAGATATTTGTACATCAGTGGCTTTTTCAAATGCTGTATTTAATATTTGAAAAATAATAAAGAATACAAAGATGATTACTTGAAAGAAAAGGCAGAAAATGTTATTCTAATTGTGCATTAGAAATAATTCGTTTAAGAGGCATTATTGTAGAAAACTAGATTTTCTTTAAAGACATAGTCAAAATATTTTTTAACTACAATTCACTAGACTGTAAACATTTTCATAAGGTGTTTGATATCTTTTTTATATTTACTGAAAGGTACGAAACCGAGGAAATAAACTAGATTATTTTTTACAGACTTCTATAGGCGGAGTTTTAATTTTTAGAATGTTAAATATTTACACTTTTAGAAACGGAAAATACTAATTTTACCTAGTATTTAGTTAAGTATTGTTTTTACAAAATGCAATTTACTCTCAAAATGTTTGAAAGTGTTTGCTCAGGAATCTATTGTAAAAATGCCAGTTAAACATTATTTATGTATTGGATTCCAACACGTCTTAAGGAGGACCGATGCTTTTTAAAGTAGTAAAACTTGAGAAATTCAGAAGAATATATTTTGTATACTTGAATATAAACTTACGTTTTTAAACCTTAATTTAATTTTTGCAGCTTTGAGCTTTTTGTTTGATTATGCATACATTGGATGTAAATACCCTTTTCACAAAATTAAGTATAATATTCTACTTTTACGAGGATTAATTTTCAAAGGTCATTCAATAAAAACAAATAAATATTTTTCGAAATGTTTTTCGAAACAAATAAATGTTTTTCAGGCTTAAGGACCTGCTTTGCAAGTTTAATTATAAAATTAATGATCTTTCAGATATAAAAACTGTAATAATTACATTTTGTTAGCAAGATTTGCTAGACGTTTTAAATTTTTAAAAGACTTACATAGTACAGGACTCTAAATAATCGCAACATAAAATAATCTTTTCCAATGCAGCAGATGATACAGACATTATCTAATATACCTATTTCACAAATTATTATACAAGTTAGTGACTTTAATATTTTGCCTTTGGTATATATTCTTTATGTTATTATAAATATATACAATTTAAAATGACAAAAATAAATAATTTCTGAAAGGGAAAGTTGTAATAAGCAAATTGTAAAAAATCATTCTAAAGCGAGAACATTTTTTTTCCTGATGAACTGAAAATGAATATATCATATGGCTGTTATAATGATTATTTTAAGACTCAAAGACGCTACTCCTGTTTTAAGTTATAAATATTTGCAATGATGAGTGAATACTTTTAATGACTTATTTATACCTTTCATTGAAGTGATAAATTTTTTAAATTGATTTATGAGCTAGAATTGATAAAGCGGTTTCTTAACACTAGCATTACGGAAGGGGTCATTTTGGCACCTAGCAAACTTTTATCTCTGACAAATCTTCTTTTTTTTCGCAAATATCTTAATCTTTTCTCGACTTTTCCTAAATCATTGTGTTTTACAAAATAGTAAAGATTTCAAGAAAATCGCATTTTTATTTTAGCTGTGACAAATGATTATATCTAAAAATACGACAGGTGTCATTTTAAACCCTTTGAGATAAAAGAAATGTGAATACATTCCATTGTATTATCTGATCACTGTTACTTCTGTAAACTATTTTTATTTGCACCTTCTAAACACAATACAAACAAATGAAAAGAATATGGTGGGTTTGCGTAGTCACATCTGCTAGTCACATTATTTGAAATATGTGGAATACTTTTCTTTGTGGAAAGAAATTAGAAAATAGAGATTATTACGAGCTGAAAGTTAAGATGAATGTTTCTAGATTTTTCGTAGATATTTTGTTTATTAACTCTTTCCCTGGTGGCAGGGGTATTTAAATCCTACCGTGGACTGGCAGGCAATTTAAAAATTAAATAGCTGAAACGCATGCATTAATATAAAAAAAATTCTGTAACTGTGCAATTGTTAGTTAAAAGCTGAAATTTTCAGGAAATGATGTTAGGATATCCTAGTATACAAAGAAAATATCCCAGTACCTGAATATATTTTTTAATACTTCTTTCTTGTGCGATAGTTTTTGAAACATGGAAATTTGCAGAGTGCCACACCACAGTTTGCACACAATACACTTGTTTCTTTTCTCACTCCATGTGGTGAGCACACTCTACACATTCGCATTGTTCCACTTTCCTTTTTTTTCTGTGGGGGCACTTGGACCATTTTGTGCCCCTTCAAACCACCCTGTAGCCGAGCAGCAGAGTCTTTTTTTTTTTTGGAGGTCTCTTTAGTGGTGGTGGAGTTATCGCGCTTGAAGTTGATTCCTGTGAGTCTGTCATATCTACATCAGCATCCTTTTCAGATGTAGTTGTAACTGTCATGGCTTCAATATAGTCAATTAGAAAATCTTTGAAAGCATAGGCTTTTACGTCAAATTTCTGGACAGATGTGTTCTTTTTCAGCAAAATGAAACTGTTCAGTGCCTCCATTTGTAACAAGTAAAACACAAGTTATTTTGTCCACTTGACTGTTTTACGGCAACAGGGATAATAGTCCAGCATCTAATTAGATTTGTCTTGGCTTGTTATCCCGCCTACTCCAGGGAAAGAGTTAATCATAACAAAGTTTAGTGGAAAATTTTATTCTATTTACATGAATTTATTATAGTGACGTACTAATGTCTAGTATAAAAGGACTAATGCATGAAGAAATTATGAATCTGTCGCAAGAACTATCTGATGCTTATTCCGTTTCTGAAATCGAAAATAATTCTACAGCTAAAGTTGGAAACATCTTGTGATTCTGAATTTATTATAGAGAGTAATCAGGCACTACCAACCTCTAGCTAAAGTGAAAGGACAGATGTATTTGTTTCTACGAGTTCAAATTATACCGTACCTAAGAATGCCAAACCGGGAACTAGTAGACGTTCAAAAAGGAATATGAAATTCAACGAAATTCAGATTAACACTTGTAAAGATATTGATAGTGGTGGAACTGTATGGAAAGTAGAAAATACTCCAAATACTTCTGAGTTATTTTAATTTCTTTTTCGCAAATATATTATATCATATAAAGAAATATGCAGATATCTTAGCAAGGGGTCAAAATGGCACCCGTTGTAATTCTAGGTATACAAAGACCACCGTAATTCCGTTAGTGTTAACAAGACTGCTAACATGTTAAACTTTTTGCACAACCCGTAGAGCACGTATAGATTAAATTATAGTACGGAAGAGAGTAACAATATTTCCGCTCATAATTTAGAAGCAGGGACCAAGCAGATGACCCTCCCAGGCTTGGCGTCTACCCCCAGAAGTATCATTTGAGAACTTCAAAAGATATTTTACTTGCCCTAGTCGCCTTCAGCGAACACGGCGGATCTTAGGTCGGCTGCAGCCTCGAACCCGCAACCTTTCAGTTACGAGATCGCTTCCTTTGCTTGACTGAGCTAACGCGGATCAACTTAAATTAATTCTATTATAAAGTCAATGGTTATACTCAACAAGATAACGGATATGAAAACATATGATGCATTTATTATGAAGATAAAATTCTAAACAAACTTCAATATTTTACTTTTACTATTCAGTATAATGAAAAAATACCATATAGTTTTATTAATTTCTTCAGAAAGAGCCAATATTTACCTGTTATTTACATTATAAATAACTATGTATATTACTCATCATGTCTTTCAATGTTTCTAATACCCTAATACCAAATTTTAAAGTATAAAATTTTTAATGTTAAAAAAACCTGTTGTTGTAAACTGTAATAATTACATGCAGTTAGCAAGATTTGCTGGACATTTTTAAATTTTTAAAAGCCTTACATAGTGCAGTACTCTAAATAATCACAACATAAAATAATCACTACATTATACTTTACATTATATCATCATATCTATTATATTATATCATTGCCTGATACAGACATTATCCTAACACCTTAACAAGACTGATAAATTGTTACACATTATGCACGAAGCGAAGAGCACATATAGCTTAAGTTATGCTACGGAAGCAAGTAACAACACCCCCGCTTAAAATTTAGAAACAGGGACCAAGGAGATGAAGACCAAGCACCCCAGGATTGGCCTTCCACCCCCAGAAGTATCATTTGAGAACTTCAAAAGATATTTTACTTGCCCTAGTCGCCTTCAGCGAACACGGCGGATCTTAGGTCGGCTGCAGCCTCGAACCCGCAAACTTTCAGTTACGAGATCGCTTCCTTTGCTTGACTGAGCTAACGCGGATCAACTTAAATTAATTCTATTATAAAGTCAATGGTTATACTCAACAAGATAACGGATATGAAAACATATGATGCATTTATTATGAAGATAAAATTCTAAACAAACTTCAATATTTTACTTTTACTATTCAGTATAATGAAAAAATACCGTATAGGTTTATTAATTTCTTTAGAAAAGCCAATATTTACCTGTGATTTTCACTATAAATAACTATGTATATAACTCAACATGTCTTTCAATGTTTCTAAAACCATAATACCAAATTTTAAATTATAAAATTTTTAATGTTAAAAAAACTTGTTATTAACCTCTTCTTTAATTCTTTGTATTCCATTGTAAAAAAAAATTCTACTTTATATTCCCTCAAAAATATTTAGTAATTTTAGTAATTTCATAGAAAATTATGAAATTGAAATATCGCGTTTTTTAAATTTGGTTCATACCTGGAGATATTTTTTTATGTTTTTACATATAAACGTTATAATGTATAATTTAAAGATTATATATTTTAAATTTGATACTTATTAAGCAGTAGTAAAGAATATATTTTATGAATCCCCAAATTAACTGATATTTTTTTAAATAATTCTTTTTACATTCAGATTAATAATTTCATTTTTAAATTTCTTTGTATTTTTCTTATTATTTCAGTTCTTAATTACCGTTTACTATTTTTATGAAGATTAATTTTCATATGTCAATCAATAAAAAAAATAGATGTTCTTCGAATTTGGAGTAAGTCTTTGCAAGTTTAATTATAAAATTAATGATCTTTCAGATATAAAAACTAATAATTACATACAATTAGCAAGATTTTCTAGGCGTTTTAAATTTTTAAAAGACTTACATAGTACAGGACTCTAAATAATCGCAACATAAAATAATTCTATGCTGCGATATCACTACATTCATCATATCTATTACATTATATCATTACATGATACAGACATCATCCTAAGAACTTAACAAGACTGCTATCCTGTTACACATTATGCACGACACAGAGACCACGTATAGCTTAAGTTATGCTACTGAAACTATTAACAATACCCCCGCTCTTATTTTAGAATCAGGGACCAAGCAGAAGAATGCCAAAGCCCCCCCCCAGGATTGGCTTTCCACCCCCAGAAGTATCATTTGAGAACTTCAAAAGATATTTTACTTGCCCTAGTCGCCTTCAGCGAACACGGCGGATCTTAGGTCGGCTGCAGCCTCGAACCCGCAAACTTTCAGTTACGAGATCGCTGCCTTTGCCGACTGAGATACCACTGCTCAACTTAAATTAATTCTATTATAAAGTCAATGGTTATACTCAACAAGATAACGGATATGAAAACATATGATGCATTTATTATGAAGATAAAATTCTAAACAAACTTCAATATTTTACTTTTACTATTCAGTATAATGAAAAAATACCGTATAGGTTTATTAATTTCTTTAGAAAAGCCAATATTTACCTATTATTTACATTATAAATAACTATGTATGTTACTCAACATGTCTTTCAATGTTTCTAATACCCTAATACCAAATATTAAATTATAAAATTTTTAAAGTTAAAAAAAAACCTGTTATTGTAAACTGTAATAATTACATGCAGTTAGCAAGATTTGCTAGACATTTTAAATTTTTAAAAGCCTTACATACTGCAGTACTCTAAATAATAGCAACATAAAATAATCACTACATTATACTTTGCATTATATCATCATATCTATTACATTATATTATTGCATGATACAGACATTATCCTAACACCTTAACAAGACTGAGAACCTGTTGCTCATTTAGTACCATACGCAGAGCACGTGTAGCTTAGGGTATGCTACAGACGCGAGTAACATTATCCCCGCTTATAATTTAGAAACAGGGACCAAGGAGATGAAGACCAAGCCCCCCCCAGGATTGGTCTTCCACCCCCAGAAGTATAATTTTAGAACTTCAAAAGACATTTTAAGTCCCCTAGTAGCCTTCATCGAACACGGTGGATCTTAGGTCGGCTGAAGCCTCTTAACTTTCAGTTACGAGATCGCTTCCTTTGCTTGACTGAGCTAACGCGGATCAACTTAAATTAATTCTATTATAAAGTCAATGGTTATACTCAACAAGATAACGGATATGAAAACATATGATGCATTTATTATGAAGATAAAATTCTAAACAAACTTCAATATTTTACTTTTACTATTCAGTATAATGAAAAAATACCGTATAGTTTTATTCATTTCTTCAGAAAAGTCAATATTTACCTGTGATTTACACTATAAATAACTATGTATATTATTCAACATATCTTTCAATGCTTCTAAAACTATAATACCAAATTTTTAATTATAAAATTTTTAATGTTAAACTTGTATTAACCTCTAAATATTCTCTTTACTTCTTTGTATTCTATTGTAAAAAATCCTAAATTATATTACCTTATAAATATTTAGTAATTCTTGTAATTTCATTGAAAGTTATGATATTAAAATATCGCGTTCTTTAAATTTAGGTCACACCTGGAAATATTACTTTATTACGTTTCAATATATAATCTTTCTAATTCATAATTTAAAGATTATATATTTTTAATTTGTTACTTATTACGCATTAGTAAAGAATTTTTTTTATGAATCCCCAAATAAACTGATATTTTTTAAATATTTTTTTTAAGTTCAGAATAATATTTTCACTTTTAATTATTCTTTCAGTTCTTAATTACACCATTTACTATTTTTACGAGGATTAATTTTCAAAGGTCATTCAATAAAAACAAATAAATATTTTTCGAAATTATCGTAAGGGCCTGCTTTGTAAGCTTAATTGTAAAATTAATGATCTTTCAAATATAGAAACTGTAATAACTACATACAGTTATCAAGATTTGCTAGACATTTTTAATTTTTAAAAGACTTACATAGTACATTACTCTAATTAATCGCAACATAAAATAATCACTACATTCTATTTTACATTATATCATCATATCTATAAGAAAAATATGAAGTATTTATTATGAAGATAAAATTCTAAACATAATTCAATATTTTACTTTTACTATTCAGTATATTGAAAAAATAAACGAATAGTTTTATTAATTTCTTTAGAAAAGTCAATATTTACCTGTGACTTACACTATAAATAGCTATGTATATTACTCAACATATCTTTCAATGTTTCTAAAATTATAATACCAAGTTTTAAATTATAAAATTTTTAATGTTAAAAAAACTTGTTATTAACCTCTAAATATTCTCTTTACTTCTTTGTATTCCACTGTAAAAAAATCCTATATTAAATTACCTTAGAAATATTTAGTAATTTTAGTAATTTCATAGAAAATTATGAAATTGAAATATCGCGTTTTTTAAATTTGGTTCATACCTGGAGATATTTTTTTATGTTTTTACATATAAACGTTATAATGTATAATTTAAAGATTATATATTTTTAATTTGATACTTATTAAGCATTAGTAAAGAATTTTTTTATGAATCCCCAAATTAACTGATAATTTTTTTAAATAATTCTTTTTACATTCATATTAATAATTTCATTTTTAAATTTCTTCATATGTTTCCTAATATTTCAGTTCTTAATTACCGTTTACTATTTTAGGAAGATTAATTTTCATACGTTAATCAATAAAAAAAATAGATGTTCTTCGAATTTGGAGTAAGCCTTTGCAAGTTTAATTATAAAATTAATGATCTTTCAGATATAAAAACTAATAATTACATACAATTAGCAAGATTTTCTAGGCGTTTTAAATTTTTAAAAGACTTACATAGTACAGGACTCTAAATAATCGCAACATAATGTAATTCTATGCTGCGATACCACTACATTATATCATCATATCTATTACATTATATCATTACATGATACAGACATTATCCTAAGACCTTAACAAGACTGCTATCCTGTTACACAATGTGCACGACACAGAGAGCACGTATAGCTTAAGTTATGCTACGGAAGCTAGTATCAATACCCCCACTCATAATTTAGAAGCAGGGACCAAGCAGATGACCCTCCCAGGCTTGGCGTCTACCCCCAGAAGTATCATTTGAGAACTTCAAAAGATATTTTACTTGCCCTAGTCGCCTTCAGCGAACACGGCGGATCTTAGGTCGGCTGCAGCCTCGAACCCGCAAACTTTCAGTTACGAGATCGCTTCCTTTGCTTGACTGAGCTAACGCGGATCAACTTAAATTAATTCTATTATAAAGTCAATGGTTATACTCAACAAGATAACGGATATGAAAACATATGGCGTATTTTTTATGGAGATAAAATTCTAAACAAACTTCAATATTTTACTTTTACTATTCAGTATAATGAAAAAATACCGTATAGGTTTATTAATTTCTTT
The DNA here is from genome assembly GCA_032207245.1 of Pardosa pseudoannulata. Lineage (NCBI taxonomy): Eukaryota > Metazoa > Arthropoda > Arachnida > Araneae > Lycosidae > Pardosa > Pardosa pseudoannulata. Next base: position 85,630,093 of record CM063508.1, on the reverse strand, counting down.
AGAAAAGCCAATATTTACCTGTGATTTTCACTATAAATAACTATGTATATAACTCAACATGTCTTTCAATGTTTCTAAAACCATAATACCAAATTTTAAATTATAAAATTTTTAATGTTAAAAAAAAACTTGTTATTGTAAACTGTAATAATTACATGCAGTTAGCAAAATTTGCTAGACATGTTAAATTTTTAAAAGCTTTACATAGAGCAGTACTCTAAATAATCGCAACATAAAATAATCACTACATTATACTTTACATTATATCATCATATCTATTGCATTATATCATTGCATGATACAGACATTATCCTAACACCTTAACATGACTGATAACCTGTTACACATTATGCACGAAGCAGAGAGCACGTGTAGCTTAAGTTATGCTACGGAAGCGAGTTACAATACCCCCGCTTATAATTTAGAAACAGGGACCAAGGAGATGAAGACCAAGCCCCCCAGGATTGGTCTTCCACCCCCAGACGTATCATTTTAGAACTACAAAAGATATTTTAAGTCCCCTAGTAGCCTTCATCGAACACGGTGGATCTTAGGTCTGCTGAAGTCTCTTAACTTTCAGTTACGAGATCGCTTCCTTTGCTTGACTGAGCTAACGCGGATCAACTTAAATTAATTCTATTATAAAGTCAATGGTTATACTCAACAAGATAACGGATATGAAAACATATGATGCATTTATTATGAAGATAAAATTCTAAACAAACTTCAATATTTTACTTTTACTATTCAGTATAATGAAAAAATACCGTATAGTTTTATTAATTTCTTTAGAAAAGCCAATATTTACCTGTGATTTTCACTATAAATAACTATGTATATAACTCAACATGTCTTTCAATGTTTCTAAAACCATAATACCAAATTTTAAATTATAAAATTTTTAATGTTAAACTTGTATTAACCTCTAAATATACTCTTTACTTCTTTGTATTCTATTGTAAAAAAATCCTAAATTATATTACCTTATAAATATTTAGTAATTCTAGTAACTTCATGGAAAGTTATGATATTAAAATATCGCGTTCTTTAAATTTAGGTCACACCTGGAAAATATTACTTTATTACGTTTTAATATATAATCTTTCTAATACGTAATTTAAAGATTATATATTTTTAATTTGATATTTATTAAGTATTAGTAAAGAATTTTTTATGAATCCCCAAATCAACAGATAATTTTTAAATAATTTTTTTACATTTAGATTAATATTTTCATTTTTAATTTTTTAGTATATTTTATTTCGTATTATTTCAGTTCTTAATTACACCATTTAATATTTTTACGAGGATTAATTTTCAAAGGTCATTCAATAAAAACAAATAAATGCTCTTCGAAATTATCGTAAGGACCTGCTTTGCAAGTTTAATTATAAAATTAATGATCTTTCAGATATAAAAACTAATAATTACATACAATTAGCAAGATTTTCTAGGCGTTTTAAATTTTTAAAAGACTTACATAGTACAGGACTCTAAATAATCGCAACATAAAATAATCACTACATTATATTTTACATTATATCATCATATCTATAAGAAACATATGATGCATTTATTATGAAGATAAAATTCTAAACAAACTTCAATATTTTACTTTTACTATTCAGTATAATGAAAAAATACCGTATAGGTTTATTAATTTCTTTAGAAAAGCCAATATTTACCTGTGATTTTCACTATAAATAACTATGTATATAACTCAACATGTCTTTCAATGTTTCTAAAACCATAATACCAAATTTTAAATTATAAAATTTTTAATGTTAAAAAAACTTGTTATTAACCTCTTCTTTAATTCTTTGTATTCCATTGTAAAAAAAAATTCTACTTTATATTCCCTCAAAAATATTTAGTAATTTTAGTAATTTCATAGAAAATTATGAAATTGAAATATCGCGTTTTTTAAATTTGGTTCATACCTGGAGATATTTTTTTATGTTTTTACATATAAACGTTATAATGTATAATTTAAAGATTATATATTTTAAATTTGATATTTGTAAAGTATTAGTAAAGAATTTTTTTATGATTCCTCAAATCAATTGAAATTTTTTTTTATATTCAGATTATTCTTTTCACTTTATATTTCTTTGTATATTTCCTATTATTTCAATTATTAATTAGCATTTACCTAAATAGAATTATCACTTTAAAATATTGGGCATAGAAGAGTAATATACAATATTTCCTATATCATACATTAAATAACATGTATCATCCTATAATATTTAATCTTAGAACCAGCATACATCCTGTCTTATAGCGCGATGAGTAAAATTTTTAATTTTCCAGAACTGTAACGTACATTATGAGGCATATAAAAATGGTTTGTTTTTTGAGAATTATCTGGTACAAGCTCAATAATTTGTTTATCTTCATACTCCTCTAAAGCCTCCCGATTCTGTGAATGCAGTTTAGAATCACGTTAAATTCATTTAGAAAGATAATTCAAAGTTTTCTTAGCTACAGAGAAATTACCGTAAAGTTCTTCCTAATTTTTTAATCAGTAATTAATGGAAGTAAAGGAATGAAATTATGATTTCTACTACACCCTGGAGGCAGATAAAATCCGCTATTAATGACTACCGGTGATAAAATAATCGATGATTAAATTTAAAATTATCCCATATGTACCTAATCTATAAAGCGATTTCACGCAATAGGGCACATATCAACTTATGAAAATTCAGGCTTTAGTTTCAAACGGAAGAGCATTTTATTGTTTGCCTATTGGCTGTTGTAATCATGAAATTGAATAAGAGGGGCATTATAGTAGTTTGTGGCGTAGTGCGAAATTGCTCTATTATTTAAGCCAAATATAAAAGAAGATTATTTAAGTCATATCTAAGTTCAGAGATAAAACGTTTGAAAATAATGCAGACGATATTTAATTAATTTAAAACAAAAAACAGTTAAATCAAATTCTTAAAGGAATGACGTCATAATGTGAGAAATGTTTTTTTTAATTTTTACCTATTTATTATGTCATAAATTTAATCGCCTTCTCTTAAACCGGGAAAAATATGGCTCGAAATGATGACATTAAACTCTCGAAAGAGGAGGAAGGGGGAATTTCGAACGTTTTAAAGACTACAATATTTTTCGATGTGATATGAAGCATATTTATAGCAATTTATTTTAGAATCGGATAGATATATTTAATTTTTAACGGCAAAACGAATAAATGTAGATCATAGACAAAACCTGTTTCCTATTTATTATGTGATAAATTAATACATTTAATCACCTGCTGTTAACCGGGGGAATTAGTGCTTTAAATAATTGCATTAAACTCTCAAAAGGGGGAGAAGGGGTGGATTTTGTACGTTTTAAAGACGACAGTGTTTTTATCTGTAATAGGATGTATATTTATACCAATTTATTTTAGAATCGAATGGATAGTTTAGGAGAAGATAAACTTTACTCGCTTTAAATTTTGCTATGGAAATAAAAGAACGAAACTATCATTTCCACTTCACCCTGGAGGTAGACAGAATTTGTTGTTAATACTGATGATAAAACTTTCATTGCAACAAAAACTAATGAATGATTAAATTTTAAATTATTACATATGTACCTAATCTATTACTTAAGCCAAATATAAAAAAAAAATATTTTCGTAACATCTAAGTTCAGTGATTAAACGTATGAAAATAATGCAGACGATATTTAAATAATTTAAAATAAGAAATGATTAAATGAGGTGGTTAAAGGAATGACGACATAATGCTAGAAAACAAATGTGTTTTTTACCTATTTGTTATGGGACAAATTGATAAATGTAATCGCCTACTATTTATCGGGAGAAATAGGGCTCTAATTAAGGGCATTAAATGTTAGAAAAAGGGGGGAAGGAGTGGATTTCGAACTTTGCCAACCCTAATTCATCAAAAGTGTAATATAGGTGCCTCTATCCATTCCACAGCTTCTTAAATTCCAGGACAGACGGACAGATAACTTATGTTATTATTATATAGGGATGCATTTTCCAAAATTTTGAGCATGATTCAAATGTGCGAGTTATATACAGAAATTCTTAAGATTCCAGTTTATCAAAATTTGAATGTGCGAGTTTTACGCAGAAAACCCTTTGAGGCATGCCTCCTGCAATAGCAGGTTATATGTATAATAAAGACGGTAATTCAGAACAGGGGATCAGTTTGAGTTCTTGATTTAATCCCCGTGATCATCACTCATTAGTTAAAGCTTCCTGAAGGATCCAAATGACAGATCGCAAGCATGAAAGACTTCATAAAGAATAGTCCAAGAGTGACATTGAAAGAGAGGTTGAACTTTCTTTGTGACCTCAAAAGAAATGATTTAAAATTTGGAAAGTAATGTGATAATGTAAAATTTTAAGTGAACATTATTATTTGATATGTAATTTTCTCCATTTTTTTTCTTGCACAAATTAGGATTTGCGTTATAAACAAATAAATACGGCTTTTAGTTTTCTGATAAAAAATTTCTTAACTACTTCTGAAAAAAATAAAATGATCATTTATTTTCTTTGTTTAGCAGGAAATATGGAATAAATGTTAACATTTATCATTACACCATTTAAAAAACATACGTCGATTAATTATTTTTCAAATTTTAAAAAACTCCTACTGTATTATTTGTTCACCATTTCAAACAAATAATTGAGCTTCCAAATTTTCCAAGTTTCCTGTTATTTGTCTTACATCTGTTTCTTTCAATTACGTTTTGAGTTTGGATTGAATTTTCAAAGAGGAAGAAAATTAATTCTTTTGTCAAACAAAGGTAAACTTTTAAGATTGAAAGCTAATAAAATAAATTATTATTACATGTTATTTTTTTATTAAATGTGAAATTTCTTTTTAATATTTCCATGTTGCGAGCAGATTTGAAATTAAGAGATCTTTACGTAGTATACGAAAAATACTTTCATCCAAATATTAAAACTAAATATTTTATTGGTCTTCACATTCTAGAATTCCTTTGGTCCAAATTACCACTTTTAGATTTATGTATGTGTGTGTGAACATAACTTGAGTAAGTTTTCGAAGTGTAACTGAATTTTCAATGTGTACATTATCATAATTATCATAATTATACCAAAATTATAGTTTTCAATCATTTTTTGGGGTTATTTCAATTATTGATTGACACTTTTTAGTTAATATTCAGGTACCTATGATTTTACTTAAATTCATAAAATAACATGCTAGAGCAGCTAAAAGGAATACATTTTTTATGTGATAGTTTTCTTATGTTTTGTAAAAGTTAGGACAAAACCGTGCCTGAAGAAAATAGTTAATTTTCCTTTCTATGTGTATTCTAGAACGTCGAAGGGAGGCAACTGCCAATTTTTTTCTTATAAAATGAGAGTGAATAATTTACACGTATTTTCATTATACACAAGTTAATACAGTTTTTTTTTCTTCAATCAAAAAATTTAGTATGAACGTCTGAGAAAAAGAAAACGACTGTTTATTTTTCTTATGAGAGTAAATTTGAATAATTAGTTAAATTTCTCATAACAAAGTTTAAATTTATGAATTATATTTTTATTTTCAGATCTTAAAAAATATACACGAGTTAATAGTTTTTTTTAACCAAAAATTTAGTATCAACGTCTGAGAAAAAGAAAATGACTGGGTTTTTTTCTTATGAGGGTAAGTTTGAATAATTAGTTAAATTTATCATAGCAAAGTTTAAATTTATGAATTTTATTTTTATTTTCAGATCTTAAAAAATACACACGAGTTAATACAGTTTTTTTTATCCAAAAAAATTAGTATCAACGTCTGAGAAAAAGAAAATGACTGGGTTTTTTTCTTATGAGGGTAAGTTTGAATAAGTAGTAAAATTTATTATAGCAAAAGTTTAAATTTATGAATTATATTTTTATTTTTAGATCTTAAAAATACACAAGAGTTAATACAGTTTCTTTTTCTTGAACCAAAAAATTTAGTATCAACGTCTGAGAAAAAGAAAATGACTGTTTTTTTCTTATGAGGTTAAATTTGAATAAGTAGTAAAATTTATCATAGCAAAGTTTAAATTTATGAATTATATTTTTATTTTCAGATCTTAAAAAATACACACGAGTTAATGCAGGTTTTTTTTTCTTGAACCAAAAAATTTAGTATCAACGTCTGAGAAAAAGAAAATGACTGTTTATTTCTTATGGGGGTAATTTGAATAAGTAGTAAAATTTATCATAGCAAAGTTTAAATTTATGAATTATATTTTTATTTTCAGATCTTAAAAAATACACACGAGTTAATACATTTTTTTCTTGAACCAAAAAATTTAGTATCAACGTCTGAGAAAAAGAAAATGACTGGTTTTTTTCTTATGAGGTTAAATTTGAATAATTAGTTAAATTTATCATAGCAAAGTTTAAATATATGAATTATATTTTTATTTTCAGATCTTAAAAAATTAACTTTTATGTAAAAACATCAACATTTGAATATCTTAACCTTCTAATATCCTTCTCTTTGTCTTAATTTAGTCTCTTTCATTACATTTAGAGTTTGGGCTAAGTTTTTAACTAATTCAATCCATCAGACAACAGCTAAATTTCAAGATAATAGCTGAAAATAGAACTGTTATTTTTACTTCCTCTATACGTAGTATTGTAGAATATACTGTAATTTCGAAATTTTTTTCCTCAATATTGATCTTAAAATGTAAGTGCTACCTGGGTCTGAAACTAACTTTAGAAAATTATATCTGTGTGTATGTATCTTTCTGTGTGTGTGTTTTACTAGAATTTTTGGTAAATAATTAAACCATTGATAGTTTCATTTTTTTCCAGAATTTGGTCAAAAAAATGTCGCATTTTTTATTGCATTTTTTTTTGTTTATTTTACATTTTCAAGTAAAGATATGTTATTAAAATTAACATTTCTGATATTTGTAAGCATTTATTACAATTTTTTTCTTTCTAAGAAAGCATCATAGAACTGAAGTTTACTTTTAGTCTCATCGATATCCAAGTTAATTTTTGGAATTCCACTGAAAGCAAATCTAGGAAGCGGATCCGAAGTATTATCACAATTATTTTCAAAAAACTGTCTTTCTTGATTGATTCCATCTGTACTACTGTCAGAGTCACTACTATCCAGGTCATCTATTAAACTTTCGCTACTATCATTTACAGATAATTCAGTTTCTGATTCCGAGTCATCGTTCGAATCACAAGAAATTAGCTCCATACGCTCTCAATTATCCATTGCTTAAAAGTAAAAATAAATTATTCAACTCTTACATCAATAAAATTATCAGGCTGTTAGTAAAATATAACCAGAAAGCTATACGATGAAATATAACAATTCATCTTCTGAAACAAAACATGCGAAAAAACCCGAGCTTTTGAACCAATCAGAGTAGATAATACAAAACATGCGAAAAAAACCTCGCTTTTGAACCAGAATAGAAAATACAATAAACTACAAACTATCATTTATTGACAACTCTATCACCATCTATACGAATAATTTGTTACCAAAATTGGAAAAAATACGGCCGGAACAGAGCAAGTGGAATAAAAATCATATTGCCTGTGCAAATCAGTAAAGACCCGAAAGCTGTGCCCGGATGGTGTAAGGGTAATAACAGGGAAGTGGTTAAAACTACATGGTATTGTATTATTTTCACAAGTGGTGAGGGGGCACTTGGCTTTTATAACATCTGCACATAGGGCTCCAGGTTTTATTTGGGAAGCAAAGAAGGAGAATCGGGTGGAAGAAGGTTTAGTCACTTTATTTATCATATGTAACTCTTCTTTGTCATTACTCTTTCTATATCAGCATTTCAACCAAGTTATTTGTATATTTCTGGAGTTATGTTGTAACTGGAGTTATGCTTTTGTTTCACATTATGAGCATTGCTCTCTAATTGACGGTTAATCGTTCACTTTCAATATCTTTGATTGAATCTTTATTGGGAGTATACTCGGTTTTTTTCCTAGGTGTTTTAACTCAAGTAAGAGTTATATATAGCGGTTGTGAAGAGTAGTTGAAATTTTTAATTCTCTGAGTAGATAAAAATATCAGAAAATAGCAGCATAGGGAAACAAATATCCTCTGCTGTAAAAGTCGAAAGATTTTCGGTAAAAGTTATACCTTTCAAAGTTTTTGTGTTAATAATATAAGTTTATATCTTTTATAAAGTGTATCAATTAACAATGGCCTGTGAAGCATAAATATTATCAGCATAATAACTGCAATGCACATTTGTTTTGTTAATATAAGTTTAGTTTATATCTTTTATAAAGTGTATTAATTAACAATGGCCTGTGAAGCATAAATATTATCAGTATAATAACTGCAATGCACATTTGTTTTGTTAATATAAGTTTATATCTTTTATAAAGTGTATTAATTAACAATGGCCTGTAAAGCATAAATATTAACAATATAATAACTGCAATGGACATTCGTTTTGTTACTCTGTTCGCAATTAACTCTGATTTCTTAAATAATAATTTTAAATTGATTTTTCTACGTTTTGTTTGATATATTTGTGTGTTTTGCAAATATTTTGTATATTTTTAGTGCGTCATCAACTAGATAAGGTTGAGAAACATCATTCTAGATTCCTAAAAAAATTAAACTTCTATATATACTTTTTTATAATATCACTTTAATCTGAAATTTTTACTCTAATACAACCAATTTATTTACTAAGTATTGAAAAAATAGGCAATTAGAGGAAAGTTTCTATTTAAACAACTCTTAGATACTCTATAACTCAGCTACATAGCTTATCAAAGTCTATATCCAAACATTTCGTTTAAAAATCTTAAAATAGCGTGTACATATTACAAAATATGTGAAAGAAGCTTACATAAGATAATAGAAAAATAAGTGCCAATATTTACTTATCGCCTGAGCAATTTTCTGTTGGAATACTCTTCTCAGATTCTAGATATTGAAATTTTTCTTAAAATGATTGCAAAATATTCACAGCTCGAGTGAAGTAATTGCGTATTTGGAAACAAGTAAAGCTGTAATAGCCTTGAAAGAATAAAAAAGTTGCATTCAATACACACCGTGCCCAAATATGTTACGATCAACTATTTTTTTTACATCTCAGTCCAGAAAAATTTTGAAACATTTTATAAATCTGAAATGTATTTTATGTTAAAAGTTTGAAATTTAAAACCCAAAAAATTACAACGTATTTTAGTGAGAGGTTTTCTGCCATATTTTCTGCAGCCCTTATCTGTCCTCGGAATTTAAAATGCTTGGTAACTCAAAAAAAAAAATAATATATATAATTATATAAAAGAAGTTATTAGTCGGACGATGAACTGCAGGATGAGGTTCAAAATTGATTTTTGCAGCAATCGAGAACTTTTTAACAGATGGGAATGTACTACCTAGATTCACAGACAGTGAACTAAAGATCAGACAGAGATTTAAACCTAAAGATCAATATTTTTAAAGGAAAAGAAATGCTTATGTCAGAAGTACGCATAACTCCTTAAGATATTAAGGTACTTTATACTAAGAATGTTTTAAATGGATTGTTAGAGATAATGTTTATACTGTTGCCTAAACATTCGACAAACTATGAATAAAACAATTTGAATCAATCTTAAATTTCAACCGAATTTTCGATAAAACCTAAAGACTCTATAAGGAATCGAAACACATTTTAAACAAGGAAAACTGTTTGTATAAAGCAGAAATTTAAAAAAAAAATGGAAAGATGTTCAAGAGTACAAAGTACTTTAGGTTGAATTAAGTAATATACTCTTTTCTCATTTGAAGTAGTCCTTGTTTAACCCTTTAGTGGGCCATTTATTTGTCACTCCACATTTCCAAACTTTCAAAATAGAGCTGCGGATTTTATTTAATCGATCGAACAATTGATAACATCGCAAAACCGAAGCGGGAATCAGTCTTCCAGTCATTTCAATAACATGACCAACATATTATAATGGGTTTTGCGCTTTTCACGGGTGTATTTTGTAAGATTGTGTAGGTGGGAAGTAATCTTCCCACGGCCCACGAAAGGGTTAAAATATATAATACATATTTGACTGTAGTTGAATTTAGTAATAAAGTATAAATTCAAACTATAGTATGTCTGATATTATATTTTAAAATTTATATCAAATTTAATTTGATTTAATACATTTCTATAGAAAGGAATGTATAAACTAGTAGACATAAATAGTTTTAATACTTAGTCTTGATAGTTAATAAATTTTGAAAATAAATCATTTCTTTAGATTTTAAAGCCAGTTAGATTTGATTTCTTAAGTAAAATTGTTTTCTACATTTATTTCAACTCAATTTAATCCCATTTTATTTTCTTTTTTAAATCAGAACATCGAGAGTAAAGCTCCCTATGTCACAAATTTCAAATTTTATATAACAGCATAGTGAAGTTTTTCTAGTCGACTTCTTTAAATTAATCCGTTTTTAGGGAAAACTTTATAAAAGTCTTTGAAGAAATGAGCGTAGTGCCTATAAACTTACTAAATTAGTAGAAATAAAAATTATATTTAAATATGCATCTTCACCTCAGCACACTATTGGTTGATAGTATTATCCCCATTTTGCTAATTATGTTTTAGAAAATAGAGGCAATACTTTAATTACGTAATAGAAGAGAAAATAATATACACAAATATACAAATACCTCATTTTTTTAAGAATAGTCATAGTTCTATTTACTTTCGATGTGAAAATATGCAGAATTTTAATTTACTTTAATCTTAATGGTGGCAGAATAAATATATAAAATAATAGTGCAAATGTCGTTTTTTACCTGTATCTACAGTATTTCTCCTATGAATTATTTAAATATATATTTCATAACACGGCTTGTTCGAAAAAGTACAGCACGTGTTTGCCTCTTTATACGTCAGTGCAATATTGATAACGGTTCTTTTTATAAAGTTATTTTTACGTCCCCAAAGACCGTCTGTCTAGTTTACCGAAAAATCTTAGTGAGGCAATACCCGCTTAGATAAAAGTTGTTAATAATAGCATCCTTCAAAGTTTAGGTAACCAGAAATATTTAATGGCGGTCTTTTTACTGCGACATAGTGGATATAATGTATTCTCTATTGTTGTTCACGGTATTTCAGTGAAGTTCTTAAGAAATAATATCCTTTTATTTATTCACCCACCATCAATATGATACTTGTCAAGCAGTTGCCTTCAGACTTGCGCCACGTTTACAATATGCGGCACTTAAAAGTTGCAATAGAAAACCAACACCTGTTGATTCCTCGTTGCTGTGGCTTTTGTTACTTACTGATGTCGAAAAAGTATTTCACTCCTTATAGCCATTGATATCCGATTACGTTAGAAATTAAAAGAGCGTTTCAGAATAGATCGGGTGGACTGTAACAAAATACTGTTGAAGTGTTCTAATGTTTGCGTCTCTGGAATGTGAGAGGGTAAAATACAAACTTCTTAGAAATAATGAAACTGTTTTAGGTAGCCACGTGTATTGACATATAATTTATTATTTGTTTCCTTCTTACTAATCATATAACTTACATTTTCTTTTAATAGCTTTTTTTTTCCTTGAGGAGTTTGGTTGCCTTTTGTTTTCATGTATAGTTTAGCATCTTGTTTACGGATATTAAAAGTTGTCTTTTGAAATCATTTTGAATTTAAATGTGCGGACGTTATTAAAAGTACATTTTACTTCTTTAGAAAATAATGAGATTGTTTTAAGAATTTATATCTATTTACGTAAAATAAATTATTATCTATATGTTTTCATGACACAAATACATTTCTTATGTTAATGGTATATAGTATTTTTATAGCTAAAACCTGTATTATAACACCTTAACTCTATTTAATGTACTATAAAAGCATTCATCTGTTTAGAATAAAACATTTCTTAAATTGATAATAAGGTTTTAGCTTTATATTGTATTTTTCTTAAGAAGTTTAGTAATTATTTATTTTTGTCTACAATATAAAGTCTTATTTGTAGACAATGCTTTATTTTTAATTATGTTTCTCATATTGGATTGAAATGTGATTTTGACTCAATATAAAATATAATATTCTTACAACTTTAGAATTATTTTTATTTTCCTTTTTTAAATATAAATACACAGAGTGTTAAAGTTATATATCCTCTTACCCGAAAAACAACTTTTGAAATTTTTAAATTAAAACTCTTTTTTATAACATGTTTTGGTTTTATGCAATACAACACATATTTTAATTCATATAAAAACTTTAATTTCATATAAAAACTAATTTTCTTGCTTACGCCATTTTAATAAATATAATTATATTTATCTGGATAATTATAATGTTTTGGTTTTACACAGTAAAACAAATATTTTACATTAATTTCATAAAAAAATTATTTTCTTGTTCAAATCGTTTTGAAATTTTTAAATTAAAACACTTTTTTATAATGGGTTTTGGTTTTATGCAATTAAACAGATATTTTAATTCATATGAAAACTGTAATTTCATATAAAAACTAATTTTCTTACTTGCATCATTTTAATAAATATAATTATATTTATCGGGATAATTATAATGTTTTAGTTGTTCACAATAAAACAAATATTTTACATTAATTTCATAAAAAAATTTATTTTCTTGCTTAGAAAGTTTTAAGGAGCACAATTATATTCATGTGGACACATATAAGGTTTTTTTAATACAAAAAAACAGATATTTTATTTCAACTGCAAATAAAAAACTGATTTTCTTGCAGACATTTTTTGAAAGTTATCATGTCAGTAAGTAAATTTCATTTTTCATTTCGCATATAATTGTTATGACATTATAGACAAAAACCTAATAATTTCTTTTTAAAATTATAAAGCGTAAAAGCTTGTAAAATGGCTTTATTAAAAAACTTGAATTCCTGTTAAAAAACACGACTTAATGAAAACATATACAAAAAGAAAACTTTTTAATGTCAAACACCTCTGTTCATTTAAAAATTAATCTCATTTCTCTTAATATTCATATCTCTTATTGAAATAAATATTACTTTTATATTCTAAATTTTATTCAGAACTATTAAGATTAATTTC
>CM063508.1:85599557-85612057 GCA_032207245.1 Pardosa pseudoannulata | reverse complement strand
CCTCATAGTGTACTTTACATTTCAGGAAAATTAAAAATTTTACTGATCCGTCATATGACGGACTATATGCTAGTTCTACGTATAAATAGGATAGGATTAAACGTGTTATTTAATTCATGACATAGAAAATATTTTATATTACTCTTCTATGCATAACATTTTAAAATGATAATTTTATTTAGGTAAATGGTAATTAAGAACTGAAATAATAGGAAATATACAAAGAAATAAAAAATGAAAATTGCTGTGGTGTAGTACATTGCCGTTGTTATTCCAAATCCATTTGTCTAAGTTAAAATAATAACCCAAGTTTTCTTTATATCATCTTTAATATTAATTACAACAAAATTCCACTGATCTATATTACAAAATACAAATATATTAATGAGAAGAAAACATAAGGAAAAATGCTAAAAATATATACAAAATAAAAGGTAAACGAAGCACTCCACATGCTACACCTTAAAGAAAAATTTCTAAAAGTCTATGAGCAAGCTACATTCTTTTCTTTCCTTCTAAACTACTCCAGCAACCCTATACTTTTTTCACCAAAAACTCTTTCAACTTGTCGTTCCATTGTCCTGTGCACTGCTCCCCTTCTGGCTCTGTCCAGATTGACCAGGACTCCAGGCATGGTTCTGAATCGCCTCCTGGTGACAAATCACAACTCTCTCAACCTGGTGAAGTTTAAGTGCAGTCGTTTCCACTGCCCACACTACACGCCTCCTGGAGTCGCGAAAAAATACTTGGGCATGCAACCCACAATGTGTGAGCGTGGTGAGTAGATCCGTTTCGCAAACCTTATGTAACATAGCTGCAGTCTAACAAAAATATTAATCTAAATGTAAAAAGCATTATTTAAAAAATTATCATTAATATTATTATTATTAATCATTAATATTATTATTATTAATCATTAATATCATTAATATTATTATCATTAATATTATTATAATCATAAATTTAATGATTCATAAAAAATCTTTACTAATACTTAATAAATATCAAATTAAAAATATATAATCTTTAAATTATGCATTAGAAAGATTCAATTTTCAAAAGCAATAAAGGAATATATCCAGGTATGAATTAAATTTATTAAATGTAATATTTCAATTTCATACTTTTCCATTAATATTCCTAAAATAACGAAATATTTATAAGGTAATATAATGTAGGATATTTGTTTAGCTTTAGCTAGTTTTAGCTAGTTTAACTAATAAGAATATAAAGTTTACTTAGTAAAAAGTAGTGATTGAGTCAAATGGTACTATTATTAAGAATAATATATCCTAACTCCGACTCTTGAATGTAGTATAAAAATATAATCCATTTTATGTGAAACGCCTATGAAAAATTCTATAGATAATAATTTTAGATAAAAACGTATACTTCATATGTCTATTGTTAAATTCTTAAAACCTTACGCTTTATGTGGAAGAATGGCGAGATCTTCAAAGATTGGCTGATATAATAGCATATCCATTTCATAAACTGACTTTGAGTTCTTGGGAATTTCATTCAATCCAATCATCTATTGACTGCCATTGAAATTCTTGACATAAAAGTCCTTGGAGAAAAGGGAGGAACTGAAATAAAAAAAGGATTCTTTGATGTTTATTTTACGCAGTTCATAACCATGAAATTGCCTTGTATTAAATCTTTCTTTTATCCATTTTAAACCAAACCACTTGTATCTAAGAGATTTTAGAATTTCTTCTAGAATTATTCCTATTCTTTTCCTAAGAAATAAAATTTCCAGTAATAATTAAAAACTGATTTATGAGACATTTGCACCTCAAGTGTTTTGGACGCAGCTCAAATTCATGGAGTTTTGTTACGGGGTGTTTCAAAAATGACCGGTATATTTGAAAAAAAATCAATAAAAACTAAACGAACAGTGATAGAAATACACAGTTTATTGCATTATGCTTGGGACAATAGTAAGATTTCTGGCAGACAAACTTTCAAAATTAGTTACAATATTCCATAACAGATGGCTCTGCAGTCTGAAAAATCTAAACTACGATATTATTCTGTGGGGACTTTTAAAAGACCAGGTGTACCGCCACTATAGAGAAACAATTGAATAACTGGAGCAGTACATCTGTTCTGCATATGAAGCCATTCCCGCCAGAGACATTTACACGGGCTTCTCATAATTTCCTTCTGAGAATACGCCATATTATAGCTGAGCCTGGTGGATATCTGGAAAAAATCGTAGTTTAGATTTTTTTTCTAGATTGCAGCGCCATCTGATGTGGAACATTGTAACTAATTCTGAAAGTTTGTCTGCCTAAAAATTTAATATTGTCCTAAGCATATTGCAATAAACTGTGTATTTCTATCACTGTCTGTTTAGTTTTTATTGACTTTTCAAATAATACCGGTCATTTTTGAAACACCTTGTATATAGATTGAAAAAAAGTTAGATGTTATTTGTTCTATAGATTTCATTATACGAAAAATGTGTATACAACTGCGTTTTATGCTTAGAAGTTAATTTATGATATGATAAAATTTGTTTTTTTTAGCGACGTTCAATAATGCAAACATTGAACATCTCAACATTCATATTAATATTTGTATATTTTGTGAATACTATTGTCACTTATTATTTTTCATTAAATAATCAAATGGTTTGGTTTGGTTTGGTTTTGGAGTGCTACGGTCTGCTTTTTGCAACTCGAGGGCTAACGAGACCGGGACCTACTGCTTAAAGCCGATTCCGAACGGCTACGAACATCCATTCCATAGTGGGATTCGAACCCACGAACTCCGGTTCCGAAGGCAAGCAAATAATTAAATGGAATATTCTGTTAAAATTATTATATGCAAAGAAACACACTACACTTTCGTCATTTATAAGTATGTCAATAAACTTTGTAACTGTTTGGTATTTTGCTATCCAATGTAAAACATATTTAATAAAGTATAGTCTGATTTACCAATTAATGTAATTCAAACTAAAATTTTGAAACTTTTAAAACATTTATAAGAAAAAAAGTGTTTGCTCTATCATACCTATGAAATCCCCTTTTATGAAAGGTCTTTTTATTCCCTTTTTGACAAATTACTTTTGGGTAAAAGATTTTAGGATTTCTATCTATTATATCTATCTTTTACTAAGAAAATAAATATTTCGGGGATAATTAAAATTGATTTATGGAACATTTGCTTCTCTGGGGTGTTTTCAACGTGGCTGAAATTTATGGGCTTTTGTAATATATATTCAGAAAATTTTTATAGATTAACGTTACATGGTTAATCGGCTTAGTTATTCGTAAAATGTAGACACTAGTGTGTTTTATGTGCGTACATTAATTTATGACTGGTTAAAACGGCTTGTTGCCCACACAGAAAAATACAAAACCAAGGCGTGTCGAGATTGTAATTTTATTAATGTATGTATATAATTTATAACAACTAATTATTTTTCATTGAGCGATTAAAGAAAGCAACCTATAAAAACTGTCCAACTAAAAGGAATTGAACAATATGAAGCTTGAATAAAAATAATTCACTTATTAATAATTTTTATACAGCTTACTTTTTTACAAATATAAAAGAGAGTAATAGTAAATTGATTACATGAATTATTTTCTTTAAATCAAATAATATTTTTGACAAATGTATTCTTTATGATAACTTTTTGTTAGTTAAAAAAATAAATTTAAAATATAACTTTTCATAAATTTTCTGCAAAATATTTAAAAACTATTCTGAATATTCATTAAACTAAATGTTAGTATCCATTTCAAATTTTGACTTTAATTACTTATATAAACACAATATAATTTTTGAAAGTTAAACTTTTTTTCTGAATATGGAAATCTCAATCCATTCATAAGGTTTAAAATAAAGGAGCGCCTTAAAAGTTTTGGAGAGTATCACATTTTAAATAAAATTCCAAAATTTACAGTTGCAATACCTAGAGTGTTGTAAAAAATGTACAACGGCCATTTTTATCTCGCATGAACCTAGGAAATAGTCACGTCGTCTTTAATTAGATCTTTTGATCACACTAATCTGAGCCATACTAGGTGAAATTGCAAAATTTCCTTTATACCAGTAAGCTCCTGTATTAGCCGTTCAGAAATTTTTTTGATTTAAAATGGTATACATACTGTGTTTCAACTCCTCTTCTTAGCCCACTCTCCTGTTTCTAATCATGGATCTTGTTGGTGCTTCAACCACATTTGGCGAAATTGGCGTGCTTGCAGCGTGGCGTTTGAAATCTGGCGAGGGGATCGTAACTCAACAAATTGATTCTTAATCAAAAACAACATTTTGAGGAAATATTTTTCAAAATTTGATTATTTTAAATACTTTTATAATAAATTTTTAATAAATTAAATTAAATTAAATTAAATTAAATAATAAATTTTTAGATACTTGGTAAATTCTTTTTCCAAATTTTAAGTAAATCGACCGATCTTTGCAGAACACGTTAGATACTTATTTTTTATTTCAATTTTCAAGTAAATCGACCGATCTTTGCAGAACACGTATTTTGAGTGGAGGTTGAAGAGGAGTTGTAAAATTGAAATTTTTTTTTTCAAATCTCTTATTTATCATATACTAGAAGCCAAATTCAAGTCAAACTTGTATCTCTCGTGTCTCACCTTCCGTCCACGAATTTGAGGAGTTAAGCAAGGTTCGGGTTTGTTTGTGTTTGGTTGTGTTTTTACAGTCTGCCAGTGCAACACGAGGAATGATGATACCGGGACCTGCTTCCTCCTTATTTCGGCAAATTTGCGGAAGGAAGGTGAGATAAAAGATGAGATACAAGAGATTTACAAGTTTGACTTGAATTTGGCTCTAGAACTCTTAATGTCAAGCGTATGGTAAATGTGTTATTACAAAATGGTAGATGTTCTCTGCAGTTAAGTTTTACACCAATTAAGTATTGTACCATTAGTTGAAATTTGTTTTCCTCACAGAAAGCGGTTAAGCTTCAGGCATGCAGAAAAATTTCCCGTTAGCACATTTCTTCCCTTGCAACGAAACGGATTTTACCGTTTCATAATGATATGCTCATCAAGCTACAGACTTCCGTTCCTGTCCTGACTTTTTTCCGTTATGCCTAATACAATTCCAAAAATATTTTGTGTCAACATCTATGACTACCCAGAATTTTAATCCAAACATATCAGGCTTATTGTACTAGAGGAATTTAGAACTCTTGCTTCATGTTTATATTTCAAAGGAATTTAGTAACATCTTTGTAGAGGTCAGTTTAACAACTGGGGAGAGTAATTTATATGCTCGCTATAAAATAACACAAAAAAAACATTTTGTGTTTAAAAGCTTTGAAAAAATAATAAAAGTCATAAAAGGAGAGTGAGCATACGTAACTGTTTTTAGAACTATTACTTGTCAAAGTATGTATACGCTTACAGTCGCAACTCCGGTCGTTTAGTGTTTGTGCATATAAAGATAAAAATTACTCAAGATATTAGTATCCAATACATGCTTGAACAATTTCCATGATTAATGCATTTATATATATTTCATTGATGTACTACGGGAATTTATAAAATAACTTCTACAGTTTCATAAGTGTTAGCTGCAATGTCGCGTAAATAATATATAAATAATAGATTTCAAATTTTACGCAAGATCATTATTTCTCTCCGTGATGTTTCATCGATATTAACTCTCATATATTCAAATGTCAACGTAATCTAGACACGAAATCCCTTTTGTCATGGTGAAGAGGACCTGCTACTCTTAACGCCTGAGAAGAGTTTGAAATAATTGTCCAGAAAGAATGATAGACTCATAAGTGTTTCGTTTCCTGTATTTGACATGTTGTAGTTTAACTAAATTACGTTGTTGTTTTCTGGTCATTAAATCAGTATTGTTTCGGATTACCAGGAGCAAAACTGACAAATTGTTCCTTTTGAGAAGGAAAATATTAAATAAATTCTAGAACAATTTTTAAAGACTGCAGATTTACATTTATGTATATTGTATTGTAAGTATATATATATATATATATATATATATATATATATATATATATATATATATATATATATATATATATATAATTTACCAATGTGAATTTTTGCATTAAATATCCTTTATTTATTAGATGATATTTTAGGAGAGAAAACATTCAGAGTGTTTACTCACTTAACATTTGTTTCTTATTAAAATATACATATATATATATATATATATATATATACATATATATATATATATATATATATATATAACATATATATACATATATATATGCATATACATATATTTATATATATATATATATATATATATATATATATATATATGTATGTATATATATATATATATATATATATATATATATATGTATGTATATATATATATATATATATATATATGTAATGCTCGTGACAGAATTTAAATCGTCATTCATTTCATTGTAAACAAAAGTAATAGTTAAAAGTGAAAAGTTAGTTTAAATTTCGATACATGATTTCATACTTATTATCATATAGCAATTTATTTGTGAAATGTTTTAAAAGTTTTTGACAACTTGGCACCATTCGTTTTGAAATATATCTGCAGGTGATCTTTGAAATGCTATAGTCATTGACATTAAATCTCACAGTATTTTTTTCTATTTTTTACTGTTGAACGAATATATTTTTACTCCCTCGTAATAAACATAAATTTTCCAGTCTGAAATATCTCATAGTTGAATTGATGCCATTAGAAAAATAATTCAAAAGTCTGATTCATTTTATATATTTAAAAATAAAAGACCATTAGGCTTAGACTCAGGAAATGTATTAAAGAAAATAGGACGGTTGGGTATTTCAAAGCGAAAAAACTGCTTCATTGGTGTGGAGAATCAAGAACGTCGCTGGATGAATCTTAAAATTGAATTTAAATGAAAAACAGCTAAAAAAACTAGATTTACTTTCTTTACTTTCGCAACAGCTGACGGATAATACATTTGTGAACTTGAAACATTGTTTCTTATTTCTATTTTTGCTTACAGTGGACTGTCAGACTACTGCATTTCGTTTTTAATCAACCTGCTAGAAATTTTATAACTAATAATTATTTATATATATAAAATTTAATGTAACGTATATTTCCGCGTATAAGACGATAGTTTAAACCTAAAAATAACCCCCTCCAAAAAAAAAAAAATCCGAGGTCATTTTATGAGATAGGTATAAAAAAATGTTGATGGCAAAACACCATTATAAAATGAATCAAGTCACTCACCAATGTTTTTAAAGTCCTGCAAAATACTTACATTCATCATCTGAGAGCTCAAGTACATTCTCACTTTCATTGTTAAGTTCATCACATGGGTCTCATTCTGTACCTAATCAGTTGAATTCTGCGTCGTCATCAGAATCCCATAACATATCGTCCTCAGTGCCATCCATAGCATTAGAAATCCCACAAATTTCCACTTTGACTTTTTTCCATGATTTGATGACTTAAGTACACAGGATATCAAGTGACGCGGCCCACATAGCTCCACTTTTTCTATACGACTTTTCACTACTCATCCATTCATTCCATTGTTCATGCATGTTGTCTTTGAATGGCTTATTAAGTGATACATCTAAAGGTTGTACCACTGAAGTTAAACCTCCCGGTATGACAGCAATGTTGGTATTATTCCGTCCTAAGCAATTTTTGGTGTTGCAAAGTGTTACAAAATAAAATTTGTTAGTTCCGTATATCTAAGGATTACAATATTATTGAGAATTTTGGGGTCACTTTATATGGCGGATATATGCAAAATTGTAAAAAAAGAACTAAAAATGTATACCTCGTATTATCTGGAGGTCGTCTTATACTTGGAAATATACGGTAATTGCAATGTAAAATATTAATAATTAAAAAAGTTATTAACACACTGGCCGCTGACATAAATTTAAGTCAATCAAAACGTAAAACAGAGTAATTCTAGTTTTAAGAATTGGACTTTTAAAATAATAGTTATGAATTAAAAGAGAAAGACTTATGATAACCGCAAATAAATGCAGATACCTTTTTTTCATTTATTCATATTTTCTCATTACAGCAGGAACTTCTATATTGACATTCCCCCTCTGCACGTAGCAACTATGTTAGTAACTACCAATACTCAGATAAAACAGATCAGATCATTGATAAAATTACAATACCAACCCATATATACGCCTATGGTGATGTTTATCTAGGGAATAATGCTGGCATCTATATGGAGATCCCCTAATAAAATAGGGTTAACAAATATGTGAGCATGACAGCAGCAAATACTATAAGAGCATTTGCCTGTGCATTGAAAATAATAAAATTTCTCATTATAATTAAAAATTGATTTAAAAGAATATATTTACATTAATTGCACTTCTTAACATTTGAATACTTTTTTATTTAAGATTATCTTACTAAGGCGTTTTAAACTGCTCCGCAATAGTATAAATATGTTCTTATATCTACTACTAATAACTTAATACAGTATTATTACAATTAAAAAAATTTAACAGCTTTTAATAGCATTCAAGTTTAATATTTTCAATTAATAAATATTTTTATTCTAAAATAAAACAATCTATTTAATTTATTTAATAGAACAAAATTTAAAAAAAAATTGAGACAGCATTTGTTATCCGTAAAGTATTTCAAGTTCTAACTAATTTATAAATTTAATTTTATATTAAATTGATTATAAGTGTATGCTCTGTATAGTGAATTAATTATATTATAGATTTAACATTAATAACTTTTTAAAAAGTAATTCAAAATTTAAAAAATAAATATACAAATTTAAATCTAATATTAATCAAAAAATATTAAAAATATTAAACATCCCGAACATATAAATATATTCTTATTTCGACTACCAATAACTTAATACAGTATTATTACAATTAAAAAAATTTAACAGCTTTTAATAGCATTCAAGTTTAATATTTTCAATTAATAAATATTTTTATTCTAAAATAAAACAATCTATTTAATTTATTTAATAGAACAAAATTAAAAAAAATTGAGACAGCATTTGTTATCCGTAAAGTATTTCAAGTTCTAATTAATTTACAAATTTATTTTTATATTAAACTGATTAGAAGTGTATGCTATGTAGAATGAATTAATTCTATTACAGATTTAACATTAATAACTTTTTAAAAAGTAATTCAAAATTACAAAAAATAAATATACAATTTTAAATTTAATATTAATCAAAAAATATTAAAAATGTTAAACTTCCCGAACATATAAATATGTTCTTATTTCGACTACCAATAACTTAATACAATATTATTACTATTAAAAAATATTAGCAGCTTTTAATAACATTCAAGTTTAATATTTTTAATTAATAAATATTTTTATATTAAAATAAAAAAATCTATATAATTTATTTAATAGAAGAAAATTTTAAAATATTTTTGAGACATCATTTGTTATCCGTAAATTATTTCAAGTTCTAATTAATTTATAAATTTAATTTTATATTAAATTGATTAGAAGTGTATGATCTATAGAATGGATTAATTATATTATAGATTTAACATTAATAATTTTTGAAAAACAATTCAAAATTTAAAAAAATAAATATACAAATTTAAATTTAATATTAATCAAAAAATATTAAAAATGTTAAACTTCCCGAACATATAAATATATTCTTATTTCGACTACCAATAACTTAATACAATATTATTACAATTAAAAAATTTAACATCTTTTAATAACATTCAAGTTTAATATTTTCAATTAATAAATAATTTTATTCTAAAATAAAACGGTCTATATAATTTATTTAACAGTACGAAATCTTAAAAAAAAAAATTTGAGACATCATTTGTTATCCGTAAATTATTTCAAATTCTAATTAATTTATAAATTTAATTTTATATTAAATTGATTAGAAGTGTATTCTCTGTAGAATGAATTAATTCTATTATACATTTAACATTAATAACTAAAGTAATTCAAAATTTAAAAAAATAAATATACAAATTTAAATTTAATATTAATCAAAAGTATTAAAAATGTTAGACTTCCCGAACATATAAATATATTCTTATTTCGACTACCAATAACTTAATACAATATTATTACTATTAAAAAATATTAGCAGCTTTTAATAACATTCAAGTTTAATATTTTTAATTAATAAATATTTTTATATTAAAATAAAAAAATCTATATAATTTATTTAATAAAAGAAAATTTTAAAATATTTTTGAGACATCATTTGTTATCCGTAAATTATTTCAAATTCTAATTAATTTATAAATTTAATTTTATATTAAATTGATTAGAAGTGTATTCTCTGTAGAATGAATTAATTATATTATAGATTTAGCATTAATAACTTTTTAAAAACAATTCAAAATTTTAAAAAATAAATATACAAATTTAAATTTAATATTAATCAAAAAATATTAAAAATGTTAAACTTCCCGAACATATAAATATATTCTTATTTCGACTACCAATAACTTAATACAATATTATTATAATTAAAAAAATTAACAGCTTTTAATAGCATACAAGTTTGATATTTTCAATTAATAAATATTTTTATTTTAAAATAAAACAATCTATATAATTTATTTAATAGAAGAAAATTTTAAAATATTTTTGAGACAACATTTGTTATCCGTAAATTATTTAAAGTTCTAATTAATTTATAAATTTAATTTTATATTAAATTGATTAGATGTGTATGATCTGTAGAATGGATTAATTATATTATAGATTTAACATTAATAACTTTTTTAAAAATAATTCAAAATTTAAAAAAATAAATATACAAATTTAAATTTAATATTAATCAAAAAATATTAAAAATGTTAGACTTCCCGAACATATAAATATATTCTTATTTCGACTACCAATAACTTAATACAATATTATTAGAACTAAAAAAATTAACAGCTTTTAATAACATTCAAGTTTAATATTTTCAATTAATAAATATTTTTTTAAAAATAAAACATTCTATATAATTTATTTAATAGAAGAAAATTTTAAATTATTTTTGAGACATTATTTGTTATCCGTAAATTATTTAAAGTTCTAATTAATTTATAAATTTAGTTTTATATTAAATTGATTAGATGTGTATGATCTGTAGAATGAATTAATTATATTATAGATTTAGCATTAATAACTTTTTAAAAACAATTCAAAATTTTAAAAAATAAATATACAATTTTAAATTTAATTTTAATTAAATAAATATTAAAAATATTAAACTTTCCAAAAAATAGTAATTTATTCTATAGATATTAAACATTTATCCAAACATGGAAAATTTCAAGCGGATACATTGAATAGATTTTTTTTAATCTTTCGGATAGAGGAGAAAATTATGGTTTTGAGGAAAAAAAGCTTCTAAAGCTAAAATGATGACATAGTGAATAGATAATGTAAATAATTTCCTTAGAATTCTCCAGATACGTAAAACGCACCTTATCCTAACACAAACTTTCATTTTTATGTTTTTCTTTCCTTTTTTTTGTCTGCCTGGCTTGTGAAGTGTGAAGATCAACTCGTTTTTCAACAAACTTTACACAGGTTACTTTACATTTCCAGAATATAAACAAGCTGTGGCTATGCTGATATCCAAACATTGTTTTGTCTATAACTTGAGATCTACTGTAAATTTTTAAAAGCAATTTTTTTAATATGTTCAGAAACAAATAGAGAAATAAAGTTAGTTATAAAAAAATTTGAACGTTTAAAGCTTTTGAGATCCCTTAAATATTTAATATGTTCTAAAGTGATATTATATTGAGAAAGAAAAGAATATGATATATATTATTAAACAAATTAGTATTGTTTTTTTTTCTTTTTTTTAACTGAAGAACATTTAAAACATTTCTTTTCACCCTATTTTTAAAATATTACCACAATTTCATTTTTATTTTATCCACACCACAATGTATTTTAAATTCCTTTAGAGATTTAAACTTGAATTAAATTATTGGTTCTTAAGAAATAAAAAAATGAAACTTAAATTTGCATGCTGAAAATGATAAAAAAAACATGAATGTGAATTTTACAAATGATTTCCATTATACTATAAAAGGCTAATTCTTTTAGACAGACATTTTAAATATGTATAAATTATGTATAAAAACACGTAATTGTGTTTTTATTTGTTTGCGTTTTTGAATTTTTATTTCACATATGTACATAAAAAAACAAACTGGTAGGAATAATTTTATGGATTTTAAAGTAAAACAAATATAAAGAAAATAGTCGAAAATATTAAATTTTAGATTAATTCAATTTCGTTTCATAACTTAAACTAAGAGCTCATTTTTTTAAAAAAAAAAGAAAAGAGCTTATTATTTTATAACTATTGAATTTTTATAACCAAATGTAGAAGGATTTTCAAAAGAAATTTGCGATGCATTTATAAAATACATATTTAAAGTATTATTTTGCTTAATACTTACTTAAATTCCTTCTTTCTTCCTTTAAGTATCTCCAATAGTCTGTTATATATGTATATATTGTGAAATTTAATATTT
>CM063508.1:85587057-85597057 GCA_032207245.1 Pardosa pseudoannulata | reverse complement strand
TAGATTTTCCATACCTTTTACTCCCTCTGTTTACAAAAAAAATTGAGTGTCAAGTTAAACTGAAGCTTCTTTTCAAAAAAAAATTCTATTCAGAAGAGCTATTTTATACAAAATAGAATTTAAAATATTTTTGAGCTACGTATCTTTGGGGTAATTTTCTAAAGTTAAAAATGCCAGAAGTTAAAACTAAAACATTCCAAAGAATTTTTAGATAAATTTCGGTGTGTTCCACTTCAATACTTTTTGATTGAATACAATGTGAGAAAAACCTAAAATAACCATCTGATATCGATTAATGTTGTCTGTAAATAATGAAGTAAATATATGCAGTGTATAAAATGATCGAGTGAATTTAAATACATATGAATTGCACGATTAAACATTTTTTTAGGATTTAATGAAACTTGTTTTAAAGTTATTTATAAACATTCTGAGTTATATCAAAAATAAGTTTTAGATATCAAAGTTAATTTCAGATTTCAGTGTGTTTTTGAACTTTAAAATCTTATCTAACTTAATTCATTTTCTTAACCACCTTTTTATTATCTTAACTTATCTCTGTCTACTAACTCTCAATACATCAGGAGTTATATCAAAAATAAGTTTTAGATATCAAAAATAATTTTAGATTTCAGTGTGTTTTTGAATTTTAAAAGCTTATATCCCTTTATTACTTTTCTTAACTACCTTCTTCTTATCTTAATTTATGCCTATTACTAACTCTCAAATTTCACTTTTATTTAGCATTCAATTAAATTTTTTATAAAGGATACCAAAAGAAAGGCACTTTCAAATGAAACCAAATCCATATAAAGTATAAATGCGTGTACGTTGATGCTATTTTTAAAATATCCTACATTAGAAAAAACTCTGTTATAGAAATTTGTAACAATATTGTTTGTCAGAAAATCTAGAATAAATAAAATTGTCATCCAGAAACTCATCATGTCGCCAAATTTCGCAACTAACCTCATCAGATTTAGCTTGCAGTCGATGAAATAAATACAATAAAAAGCAAAAGGAATGAAAAATACATACTTGTGTAAAGATGTCTGCTTATTTTTTTCTCACGTTGTTTATTATTCACGAAGAATAGAATAAAAGATCTAGTTGAATACACACACACACGCATATATATATATATATATATATATATATATATATATATATATATATATATATATATATATATATATATATATATATATATATATATATATGTATATATATGTATATGTATATGTACATATATGTATATATACATGTATATATATGTGTATATATATATATGTGTATATATGTATATATATATATGTGTATATATATATATATATATATATATATATATATATATATATATATATATATGTATATATATATATATATATATATATATATGTGTGTGTGTGTGTGTGTGTGTGTGTGTGTGTGTGTTTATGTATGTGTGTGCATCATAAAGGGAGTTCATACCTGTGGAGTCAGCATGCAGTCGTAGTATTTCGTAGTCGAGTAAAAGGTATCGCGGAAATAAAAGGTAAGGTAATGTTTTCATCAAACTAACAAAAATTATTGAGGCATATTCTCTCACAAAAAAACTGTTCGCAAACCTGTGCATCGGGGTTAAATAGTTGTTTGTGCAAACAAAGTTACGTGGATGAGGATAATGATTCAAGCAACAGCTCGCATGAACAAACCTTTTTGCAAAACCTGTACATTCTGCTTAAATAGTTGTTTGTGCCAACCACTCAGAAAGTACCAAAAAATCACCTGGATTACTCCGATGACACAGTTTAAGCGTCAGAATATATATTAGTTACTTATGAAACCGGAATGTATCCACAGGGGAAACGAAGACATTCACTAAGGTTACTAGAAAAGGATGCAAAAAAAAGATTAATTACGTTGATTCATTTTGGAATAAAAATATCATTACATATGTGTGTGAATATCTGTGCTTGTGTGTTTATACATATATTCATTTAAAGTGAAAATTATTTATCAAAAACACCTGCTTCTCGCACTTCCTTAAGTAAGCTGAAAGATGAATTGCCTATGAGTAATCTACAAGTTTTAAAAAAGCGTCATAACCAAGAAAGAATTGCTCAATGTGTCCAGAAGCTATAAACTAACAGTTCTGTGGAAAATTCTCAAGGAAATACCGAATTGAATGAAATGGATAATAACGATATTTTGATTGCATGGCAGTTGTGTAAGGCACGCGTAAGTGAGAGTTGAATTCAATGCCATCCACTTTTAAGCTTATACAACATGAGAGTAATAACATGAAGAGATTTTAATGAAACGTGTTCGAGACTACTTTTACTTAAATAACAGAGATAATCGAAATGTTTATGTACTACGAAACGCTCACATTATTTTTTATATTTAATCAGTAATATCAGCCAATACCAGTAAACACATGGTCAAAATTCTATTTATTAGCTGATTTCTTTATCCTGAAATAATTTAATAAATTAGTAATGAAAAGGGAAGTAATAAGAATAATATTCAGATACTTTTCTTTTCTTTTTTAGTTTCATGATGATCTAGTGAAACCAAACAATTCTCTTCTTTTCTATAATTACCATGTTTTAACGTTTATGGGGCCATATAACTTTTTAAACATTCGAGTACAAGTGTAAATGTTCTTTCACTCATTTTACCACTAGAAATTAGTTATATTTAATTTTTTTTAAATATAGAAAGTTATAAATAATAAAGTGAAATTACCAAAACATATTTCATTAATAAATTTAATTACCAAAACTTTATACAATTAAACTTTCTAAGATCAATAAATTACCATGCAAAACTGTCCAACTTATTAATGGTATTAATAAATGATATCATGGTTCATATTGTAATCAAGAAAATTTTCTTAATTCTACCATTTATCATACATCCATATTTCTTACCAACTGCATGACTTCACAATTAAAAGGGGGAATAACTTGAAATCTAATTCTATGTTTTTTTTTAATTTTAAATTATAAGAAAAAAAATTTTTTTTAAATACGAAGATTATAAAGCATCTAAATATTGATACATTTCTTAAATGTGTTTAAAAACTTTTTCGTCCATAATAACTAGCTACTAATTACTAATATAATGTAATTAGTACTAGTAATTACTATTAATTAATACTATTAATTACTAATTAATTTATAATTATTAGCTTATGAGAAAGATGTGTTTTAAACTTATACATGTAACATATATTTAGATATGGGCGTAAGTTGCAAAGCTTTGTTTTTAGTAATATAAATTTTAAACCGCAATTAAATTCGATACCAATTTTATTTATTGAATTTTAAATTTTCGGAATATTTTTTATGATTTCTATATAAAATACGTGAACATAGTTATCAAATGTACAAATTTTGTTTTAAAAATCAAGATTTCAAAGTTTTGTGAGTTACCTTAAAACGAAACTTAAACAGTTATTTTATCTAAATATAAGCCTACCGTAACTTCAGACGCCTAATAATTTGAGATCAAATATCGTAAAAACTAATGCCGAAATTGATAACGAATTCCAAATACTCTTAAAGTTATAGAATTAAAAAATGTTTTTCAAACAATAGTAAGGAAAATAGTCAAAAGATGTCCATGTGAGTGTCTAGGTTGAATACTGTACTTAATTATAGATCTATAAATAATTTTATAAAGGTAAACTTTATTTCTTTAACGAAGCATTGTAATTATTTTTCTCCTACAAGTCTCCACTTCCTAGAATAAAAGTCTTACTCAATTATAGGATCTAATTTATATTAGTTATTTAATTTTGTTGCATGAAGCTTACTTTTTATGAATACTTGTTAAAAATTCTAAAATAGGTAGACTAAGTTATAAAAGTAAAAATCCCTTTACCATTAAAGTAAAAATAACATTTTAAATTTGTTATTTAAAATCTATTTTTATATAACGTACAATTTAATGATTCTATTCATTTTGTGTATCTTAATTATATTAATGTGAGCAAGTATTTTTATTTTATAGGATGATTAAAACTATTTTTAATATTCAGTTTCGCAACAATTTTTAGTTTTTTAATTTTTAAATGTCAGATTCCGTTCAAGTTTTATACTTACAGAAAAAAGCATATGATTAGCTTTGATTAGATGTAAAAAGTAATTTTCTAATCTGCATGTTTCGAAAGTTTTTTTGCGGATAAGTGAATATAATTAATTTATTTTGTATATATTCGTAAGTTAATTTAGTCATACTATTTGAAATGAGAAAACTAATTAATTTTTCCACAGGTGAAGCTTTAATAAAAAATAATTCTGAAATTAATTCTGAAAGGAGTAGCATTTACTGCTATATTATGAATATGAAACAAAGTGATATAATGAAGATGATAAGTTTCTAAAGTAACTAGTTCCACGTAAATCAATTTTTAGAACATACTGGCTGTAATTTAACAAGCTACTGTACCTACGGCTTTCGCGCCAAATATATTTAAATAAAGATGCAATTTTATAATTTTATGCCTATAATTTTTATATTTCTTCTAAGATATTTTAGGTAATGTGCAACTTTATACATTTATACATTGTCTAAAGTAAGAACGATACATTTCCAGAAATGTAAATCTTAAACCAACAGTCACCAAACGCTGGTTCACGTATTACCAGTGCTCCGTGAAAAATTTTTGATGGTCTATAAAAAACATATGATTATTTGTTGTAAGCTGCAACCCAACTAAGAAAATTTTCCGTTAAAATTCCCATTAAAAAATTAAAACTAACATCTATGTCAAGATCTCATTTTTGGCTTTGTATAAAAAAATTAATATTCATCACTGAGTGTGAAAGCACTGAAAATTTTCATTCAATTTTCAACAACATATTTGTGAAAAAGAAACATTTTCATCTGTTACAGTAATTAATATCGATATCGTCCTGGGCTTCAAATGCGAGGGATCTGATATTTTTGAGATACAACTAGGTTTTTAAAGTTATACTTACAAAATTTTAGGTGTGTTCAAAGTACTCTCCTCCAACAACAATGCCCTTTTGTAGGCGACTTTTTCAAAGATGAAACTCCTCAAGCCATTCATTTCTTGGAATTGATGAAAAATGCATTTATAGCCACATCAATCTCTTCTTCCGGATGAAAACGATTCCAACGAAGGGTCTTTTTTAGTTTAAAGAATAAACAAAAGTCACACATAGCTAGATCAGGTGAATACGGCGGGTGTTCTATCACTTTAATCTGTTTTTGTTTAAGAAACTCAAATGTTAATCCGGCTGTATGGGAAGATGCATTGCCATGGTGAAAGAATAGCCCCATAACATTCACTTCTTGTAGAATTTGTGGAAAACATTTAGTGGTATACCAGTTTGCTGTTACAGTTTTCTGTCCTTCCAACTTGATGGATTTGACCAATCCTGTATTTCTGACGAAAACGGCATACATCACTTTTTTCAGTGCGCGTTGTTATTTTAATATTGTCGGAGTGGGATTATATTCAAAGATTCATACTTGCTTTCATGACGTGTTGGAATGTCAGTAAACGGTATGTACGTTACAATTTTAGAAATGATGCGATGGCCACCATCATTTATCAATTTAAGAGTTTCTTAACTGATTCTGACACACTCCCCTTTTTGGTGCTCAGTTAGATTATGGAGAACCCAATGGTAAAGTACTTTTTCCATATGTAATTCTTCATTAATAATTTGGATATGGAAGCGGATCCAATATTAAGTTCCTTCTGTATAATTTGATAGGTACAGCGATTATCATCCATTAACAATTTTTGTATGGCAGACACATTATCCGGGATTACTGCCTACGGCGACCTTCCTGTGTGTTATTCCTCTTGAAGAAAATTGCGACATCTGCTAAATTCTTTAAACCATCTGAATACAGTAGAACGAGCTGGAGATTCAGCACCAAATGCCAATTACAACCGTTGAAAGTTTTTTTCAAGATTTAATCCTTTGAAATCGCAGAAAATGATAGCGAGAAAATGTTCTCGCTTTAATTCCATCTTCTCTTCAGTTTAAGTCAGTAAAAAATTGTTTGCTGTGTTAAAATACTCTGTATTTTAAAATTAAACCATTATTTTTATTTTATAAATTCTATTTGTTCTAAATTTTATTGTAAGTAGCAGGTAGAAAGTAGCGGTTGATTAACTGAGATTTATCATCAATATTATATCAATGCCATAAATGTGGCTTAATATATAACATGCTAAAACAAATATACATAAACAATTTTCTTGGAGAGACACTTCACAATTAACTCAGAACTTATGAAACTTATGCTAAACTGTTATGCTTAATATGCTAAACTGTTATAATCCCAGTTAATACCACTATAATGTGTATAATAAAAAAAGTTTCTAATTATTATCTATAAATATATTTAGTCTTTTCTATTTTAAATTCATATAACCGCCAAGAAAAACTTAAATATGCAGTGATCTTTGAATTACTAAAATTTGACGACCTCTTTCTTTAATTCTTATAATTTTTTTTTTAAATTCACCCCAAACGAGGTCACTCTGAAATTTTTGAGATACAATAGGTTTTTAATTATACTTACAAAAATTTTAGGTGTCTTCAAAAGTATCTCCTCCAGCAACAATGCACTTTTTTAGACGAATTTTACACAGAATAAATGCCTCCAGCCATTCATTTCTTGGAATAGATGAAAAGTGCATTTTTAGCCACATCCATCTCTTCTGAATGAAAACGACGTCCGCGTAAGTTCTTTTTAGATTAAAGAATAGCCAAAAGTCACACATTGCTAGATCAGGCGAATATGATGTTCTATCACTTTAATTTGTTTTTTGTTTAAGAAACTCAACTGTTAATCCGCTGTATGTGAAGATGCATTGTCATGGTACTATTAGTCCCCTAACATTCACTTCTTGTAGAATGGAAGACATTTAGTGTATACTATGCTGTTACTGTCTTCTGTTCTTCAAACTTGATGGCTTTGACCAATCCTGTACTTTTGAAGAAAACGAATACATCACTTTTTTCAGTAAAATTGTCTTTTCACCGTGATCATCTTCAAAGACCATACTTTCTTCACGTGTTGGAACGTCAAAAACGGTATGTATTTCATCAGTACATTTTAGAAATGATACGGTGGCCACCATCATTTAACAATTTAAGAGTTTCTTTTTTTTTCTGATTCTGACACGCTCCCCTTTTTTGCTCAGATTATGGGAACCCAACAGTGAACTACTTTTCCATATGTAATTCTTCATTAATAATTTTGTGTATGGCTGCGTATATAATGCTAAGTTACTTTTGTATAATTTGATAGGTATAGCGATTATCACCCATTAACTGTTTTCGAATGGCAGACACATTATCCGGGATTACTGCCGACGGCAGACTTCCTGTGTGTTTAAATTTTTTTTTACCTCTGCTAAATTTTTTAAACCTTCTGAATACAGTAGCACGAGCTGGAGATTCATCACCAAATGTCAATTACTACCGTTGAAAGTATTCTACAAGATTTAATCATGCTTTAAAATCCCAGAAAA
The DNA here is from genome assembly GCA_032207245.1 of Pardosa pseudoannulata. NCBI lineage: Eukaryota > Metazoa > Arthropoda > Arachnida > Araneae > Lycosidae > Pardosa > Pardosa pseudoannulata. The sequence continues at coordinate 85,589,547 of CM063508.1, read as the reverse complement.
TGATAGCGCGAAAATGTTCTCCCATCAACTCCATCTTCTCTTCAGTTTAAGTCAGTAAAAAATTGTCTGCTGAGTTAAAATACTTTGTATTTTAAAATAAAAACGTTATTTTAATTTTTTAAATTCTATTTGTTCTAAATTTTATTGTAAGTAGCAGGTAAGTAGGGGTTGGTTAACTTAGACTTATATCAATGCCGTAAAGGTGGATTAATATATAGCATGCTAAATATACGTAATCACTTCACAATTAACTTAGAACTTATGAAACTTGGCAATATGCTAAACTGGTTTAATCATAATTAATAACACTTTAATGTGTATAGTAAAACAAAAGTTTCTGATTATTATCTATAAATATATTTATTGTCTTTTCTATTTTAAATTCATATAACCACCAAGTAAAACTTAAATATGAAGTGGTCTTTGATGTACTAAAATCTGCTGACCTCTTTCTTGAATTATCATACAATTTTTTTTAAATTCATTCATATATTTCAAAAGTAAATCCGTTTGTAAAAGAAACAAACTGATTCATTATTTTTAAATATGATATTTTAATATCCTTCTAGTTTTGCATTCTGTGTTCATATTGATAAATGCTGTAAGCAATATACAACATTATACTCAACATTTTACAATGTGCCTGTCAGAATATTTTTATCTGTATTCAATTTACATTTTCTAAGATTCCTTCTCTAGCCTACTATACGGACATGTCACTCACAGAAACACTTTAGTTCACATTTCAAGTCGTCCTTTATAAAAGCAATCTTAGATGTCACATACTTTACTGTGTGATATATCAGATTTAAATTTCTGAAGTCCGACACTAAAACTGCAATTTTCTGTTGTTGTAACCTTTTATTTCTAGTAAACTGGAGAAAAATAAAAATTATTAAAGTGAAGTTTTATTAAAATGTGTGAAGCTAATAAAGAAATTTCAATCCCAGTGACAATTCTACTTATATGGGTTCTCTATTTTGTCGATCAATTTAAATGTTTATTTTTAGGAACATCTTAAAGTAGAAAAATATAGTATTGAAAGAACAAAGAAGGTAATATTCAGAGGAGAATTATTTTACATAAGATTAAGTTAAGATCAAATCAATATAATTGGTACATTTTATATGTCTCAAATTGCAAATGATGTAGAAATAAACTATTAATCAAAGTTGTGTATTTAATCTCAAATCGTAAATTTATTTTTCATTGTTTGTACAGAAAAAAGAATTTTAATCGTCATTTCATTGTAATCAAAATTAATAGTTAAAAGTTAATAGTTGAAATTTCGGTACATGATTTACATATACTTATTTTCATATCGCAGATACATCTCTGGAAAATTCATACTTATATACAGTAAGGATGTGATTTTTGAGGTGTTTTAAAAGTGCTAAAATTTTTTAATGTTAAATGTTTTAAACGTTACAAGAACCTATCAAAGTAAAATAAATCAGAAATTAAAAGTAAATAATGAGCACTTATATTCTTAAATATACATTATAACAGACTTGATTTAATTCATCATAATATAAAAATTGCTGCGTCTTTTATAAGTATTATTTTACAATTTAATTAATAATGCTTTAAATATCAAAAACATCATACCGCTTTTAATTTTAAGTTTATATATTTAGTAAAATAACATAAAAATTGCACAAAATGAAATTTGTGAGATTATCTTAATCTCAAAATAACTTTCAAAATATGTATATTAGAAACAAACTTTTATATAAAACTAAAACATTCTATGCAATGATATTTTAATGGCTTTTGACATTTGAAATATTAAAAAATTAAAAACATGCTAATTTTAAGTTGTATATATTTAATGAAATAACATAAAAATTGTACAAAATGAAAATTAATTAAGAAATTATCTTAATCGCAAGATAAGTTTTAAAATTTGTATATTAGAAACAAAATTTTATATAAAACTAAAACATTCTATGCTGCTATATATAAAAGATTATTGTCATTTAAAATTTTATAAAATTAAAAACACGCTAATTTTAAGTTGTATATATTTAATAAAATAACATAAAAGTTGCACAAAATGAAAATTACGAAATTATCTTATTCAAAAGATAACTTTTGAAATTTGTACATTAGGAACAAAATTTTATATAAAACTAAAACATTCATTGCACCTATATATTAAAGGATTTTGACATTTAAAATATTAAAAAATTAAAAACATGCTAATTTTAAGTGGTATATATTTAATAAAATAACATAAAAATTGTACAAAATGAAAATTAATTACGAAATTATCTTAATCGGAAGATAACTTTTGAATAATGTATATTAGGAACAAAATTTTATATAAAAATTAACATTCTATGCAACTAAATATTAAAGGTTTTTGACATTTAAAATATTAAAAAATTAAAAACATGCTAATTTTAAGTTGTATATATTTAATAAAATAACAAGAATTGCACAAAATGAAAATTAGGAAATTATCTTAATCGCAAGATAATTTTTGAA
>CM063508.1:85554557-85582057 GCA_032207245.1 Pardosa pseudoannulata | reverse complement strand
TATAGTTTTTGTGATTAAATTGCAACCCAAAGAGAAATAAAGTAGATTTTAATAAAATATTCAGTTAGTAAGGAAAATAATAAATAGTGATAAAAATTTAGTAGTTCAGAATAAGTTGTTGTAATTGAAAATTTTGAATATGTAAAATTCAGTACATAAATTAAGGAAATAAAAAAAATCTTAAAATGTAAAGCAAAAAATACTTTTCATTTATAAAATTTAACTCTTTAATACAAGTTAATACTACGGGAAAAATGAATTTCATTATGAAGTTGAAAGTTTATAGTTTTTGTGATTAAACTGCAAGACATAGAGAAATAAAGTAGAGTTTAATAAAATATTTAGCTAGTAAGGAAAATAATAAATAGTGATAAAAATTTTGTACATGGGAATAAGTTGTTGTAATTGAAAATTTTGAATATGTAAAATTCAGTACATAAATTAAGGAAATAAAAAATCTTAAATTGTAAAGCAAAAAAAAGACTTTTTACTGATAAAGTTTAACTTTTTAATATAAGTTAATACTACACTAAAAATAGATTTTATTATAAAGTTGAAAGTTTATAGTTTTTGTGATGAAACAACAAAAAAAAAAGAAAAATAAAGTAGAGTTTAATAAAATATTCAGTTAGTAAGGAAAATAATAAATAGTGATAAAAATTTAGTACCTGAGAATAAGTTTTTGTATTTGAAAATTTTTAATATGTAAAATTAAGTACATAAATTAAGGAAATAAAAAAATCTTAAAATGTAAAGCAAAAAAAAACTTTTTATTTATATAATTTAACTTTTTAATACAAGTTAATACTACGGGAAAAATTGATTTTATTATGAAGTTGAAAGTTCATAGTTTCTGTGATTAAACTGCAACCCAAAGAAAAAATAAAGTAGAGTTTAATAAAATATTCAGTTAGTAAGTAAAATAATAAATATGATTAAAAAGTTAGTACCTGAGAATAAGTTTTCGTATTTGAAAATTTTGAATATGTAAAACTAAGTACATAAATTAAGGAAATAAAAAATCTTAAACTGTAAAGCAAAAAAAAAACCCTTTTACTTATAAAGTTTAACTTTTTAATTTAAGTTAATACTACAGTAAAAATAGATTTTATTATAAAGTTAAAAGTTTATAGTTTTTGTGATTAAACTGCAAGACAAAGAGAAATAAAGTAGAGTTTAATAAAATATTTAGTTAGTAAGGAAAATAATAAATAGTGATAAAAATTTAGTAGTTCAGAATAAGTTGTTGTAAATGACAATTTTGAATATGTAAAATTCAGTACATAAATTAAGGAGATAAAAAATTTTAAATTGTAAAGCAAACTTTTTACTTGTAAAATAAAACGGCCTCTGTGTCATTATTATATCTATCTATCTTTATAATATACATTAAATAACACAAAGGATTCGTGTATATATATATATATATATATATATATATATATATTATATATATATATATATATATATATATATATTTATATATATATGTCAATTCTATGACAATTCAAAGATCATAGAGACAATGGTGGTTCATAAAATTTTTATTCGTGTAGTAAATTGCCCATTTTAACATTCAACCATCAAAAATGGCGGCTAGTGACAAGCGCCCACATTCTTTTAAAGGACCCACATTTAGTTTTATGCAACAACTCTTTCTCAAGACGCTCTCTCTCAATCCTTTAATGTCAAGTGCTTTTATAATGATTTATTAAAGAGTGCCTGCATTAAAAGAGTATTCTGTGTTTTCTGCTCAAACCCCTAAATTGTTAATTTTACCTTTTCAAACCAGACACATACACATACACACATTATAATATAATATATATATATATATATAATATATATATATATATATATATATATATATATATATACATACATATATATATACATATATACATATATATATATGTATATTTATGTATATTATATATATATATACATATACATTTACATATATATATATAGTGTGTGTGTGTGTGTATGTATGTATGTATATAGTAGGAAGAATGACAAGGCTTACTGCAGCCTTCATAGCTGTTGTTCTACTCTCTATATAGAAAGTACATTTTTATCCTAATATGTCATAACAGTGGTAATATTAAAATTTAATGTAAAATATTTCAAAATAGGATTTCGATGCACAATATTATTTAACATTTTTCGTTTACAGTTTCAATAATGCAAGTCGGGTACTGCATTAATATATCTATAAAATTTTGAAATTGAAAAATATTTACATGAATATGAAAAATGTGTCTTAGAAAGAAGTCTTATATTTCATAGGAATAAGGATATTTTTCATTTAATAATATCTACAAACCTAAATAAATATTATTTCTAATAATTTAATAATGTAATAAATCATGAAGGAGTTTGTTTAGTTTATTCGTATCGGATAGAGAATTTTCGAGAATTTAAAAAGAGTCATTTTATAAAGACCTCTTTTAAGTCATTTTCAGAGCAATATATTTTCCACTTAATACTACTTAAGAAATTTATTTCCTAAGTGGTTATATCGTCTTGAAAAATTGCTCTCATTTTTCTGCAAGATCGTTCCAGAAAAGCCTCTAAGATATAATTTGGTCTTACGTTACTGCGGAATATTTTGTTCCAAACTTTAGAAGTTAATAATAGCTGAAAAAATATCCCGCTTTTTATTTTTTTCATAATCACTTTGAACATCTTACTTTTTGAAGTATTATTCGTATACAAGCACGGATTTTATGGCAGAAGAGTAAAGAGTAAGACTTATGATTCTAGTGTTACAAAATATTAATAAGCAGGTCGGATGTTTCTTTTCTCTTTTTACATAAGCTACAAAAATTGCTGATGCTTTAGTAACTCATGAAATATATCTTCTAAATGATATAAAAGAAAACTATCTTTCGCATCACTCTATTTTAATTTTATGGATACATTTTGTGGATGTTTAGCATATATTAGATTCTGTATCAATATATCATATTGTATAAATATGTCTATATATATATATATATATATATATATATATATATATATATATATATATATATATATATATATATATATATATATATATATATATATATATATATATATATATATATATATAATATAAATATATATACAGTATATATAACTATATATATTACATTATACATATATATTACATATATATAATATATATATATATAACTATATAATATATATAATATCATATATATACATATATATATACGATATATATATATATATATATATATATAATATATATATATATATATATATATATATCGGGTATATATATATATATATATATATATATATATATATATAATGATCCAGTGTTAAGGCAAATGGAAAACAGTCTTTCTTGATAATAATATATGGTTTCGTTTGGTTTTTTGGAGGGCTACGGTCTACATTTTGCAACACGAGGGCTAATAAGACCGGGACCTACTGCTTAAAGCCGATTACGAATAGCTACGAACATCTATGTCATTGTGGGATTCGAACCCACGAACTTCGGGTCCGAAGGCCAGCACCCTAACCATTCAGCAATCGTTCGGTAATAATAATAAGTATATAAAATCATCGTTTCTTTTAAAATCAAAACTTGTGCCATTTTCATTGTTTGTGGCGGAGCTAAGCGCGGAAAAGTTGTTGACAGCTCCATGCCCACACGCTAACTGACTCTTATATGTTTGCAAACTTATCAAAGCATCCAAAATGCTTTGGTTTGACTGGATGATCCCAAAAGCTTACGCGAGAGTGATATTCATTTATTTTATTATTATAAAGGAGTTCCCTTTTTAAAATCCCTTATAACTCACGTAATTTCCAACTACCCCTTTTTTAGACCTGACGTATATATATTTATGTGTATACATATTTATATACATATTTACATTGTACAATGTGTTTATAATAATGCTGTCGTACTTTAAAGTGGTCAACTGCCAAAAAACTGTTTCAGAAAGATATGGAATGTCATTTAGGACATAATGAAAGTATAGGAATTTCTTTAGGCAAATGAAAAAAGGTAGCTCAATCTTGAACTCCTCAAAAGGGTTTTTAAATAAATACACGTTTAGCCAACATTTATTCTAGTATAAATTTTTTACAATAAGACATAATCAGTGTGACGGCTATCATTTTCAGATTGCATTTGAAATTATAACATGCTCTGCTTTTGACCACAGGAGCTGCAGTAGGTCAGTAGGTAAAAAACAGCGATGTCGTCACTGAAAGGTAGTGGGTTCGGGGCTGAAGCAGGCCTAAGATCCACCTTGTTAGCGAAAGGAGACTGGGGTACATTAAATACGTCCGTTGTCACAAAATCCTCCAAGTTCTCAAACGATACCTCTGGGGTAGGCATGCGAATCTCGGGGGTCTTACGCTTGGTCCCTGCTTCCAAATTACGAGAATCCAGATGTAATGTTACTAACATGTGTAGCATACATTACGCTACATGTGCTTCTCGGATTGTGCTAAATGGGTAACAGCTTTGCAGCCTAGTTAAGGCGTTAGGATAATGTCTGTGTCGCCTGTTGCATTGGAAAAATATTTTAATTTGAGATATTTAGAGCAGTGTAAGTCTATAGTACTGTGTAATTCTAGAGCACAGTGTAAGTCTAGAGCACTGTGTGAGAAAATCTTGCCAACACTGTGTATAACAGATAAAAATAACGGGTGGTTCTAAATGAATAATAAAATGGTGTTAGGATAATGTGTGTATCGCCGCCTCCTGCATTAAAAAAAACTATTGACCGAAATATGTCCAAGGAAATACTGAGAATATGTTGCGATGTTGTGCTGTGTTTCAGATCAGGTATACTTCTTCATTTATCAAGACTGACTAGATGTTTCAAGTAACCCCAAAGCCAAAAGTCACCTGTGTTGAAGTCTGGGGATGGGATAGACCACACGTTAGGAAAGTGGACACTGATGAAATGTTCTTCTGTGAATTGATTTTCCAGAACGGGCTTAAGAGGAAAACTAATGCACGGATGAACTTCATTTTGCGTTTTGGCTTCAGAGAAATTTAAAACATCTAAACCAAGACCTATACCTGATCTGAAAGTGCATTTCATGACATGCGTTCTGCATTAAATTGCTATTTTATGACTTCAAATGTTGGCTGAAAATGAGAACCTTCATGTTGAATATGTCTTGTAGTAATAGTTTTTTAACTGGTGTAAATGTTGGCTAAAACTTCATAAAAGTATATACCACATATTAGGAAACTGATGGTATTTGACACGTTCTTCTCTGAAGTAATTTTTGAGAACGTTCTTAACAGGAAGCCTAATATGTGGTGGATCTATATATAAGTAGGATATATATATATATATATATATATATATATATATATATATGTATGTATGTATATATATATGTATATATATATATATATATATATATATATATATATATATATATATATATATATATATATATATATATATATATATATATATATATATATATGTATATATATATATATATATATATATATGTATGTATGTATATATATATATATATATATATATATATATATATATATATATATATATATATATATATATATATATATATATGTATATATATATATATATATATATATATATATATATATATATATATATATATATATATATATATATTTATTTATTTATTTATTTACATAAGTGTGTGTATGTGTATGTAAAATTTCAATACATATTTCAATTTATTAATTCTGTGTGCTGTGTACATTCTCTTCTTTACAAATATTTGTTTCTTCGTCTTGATATTTTGAAAACATCTTCAAACGTTTTTATCAAAAGGTTTTCTATCTTTGTTGACGGGGTATTCAATCCAACGTATATCAAAAGACTATTTTTTGTGAATCTTCTATTTTTTCTATTATTTTTACTGGAACCTATTCTTTGTGACTCAATTTAAAATAATGAATTGATATCACTTGGATACCAAGTTGAGTTCTTCTCTAACTCAGTTTCCAAAAGCAAACATATGTCCGAAATTTCGCTTCCACCTTCTTAAGAACTTTACTTAACTTGGAACTGAAATAAAATTGATTAATCTCCATTCAATATCCGAGGAGGAGATCGACGATGTGAGGCCACTTGGATTTTGGGGTTATCGGATATTGAAGATATGTTTGTACTTTAAAAAGATACTCCAAAATGGAAAGATAGGTTTGATGCATTGTTCCTTTTTTTTCAATTGGCACATACAATAGATGTGAATTTATTAAATTTGAAAAAAGCGAAATTTTATAATAAGGCTTCAAATATTGAGGTTATTCAGAATTCCTGAAAAATGAAATAGAGTTAATTTCATCGGTATTTATAGCTTTAGTTCGGATGAGCATTTCAGATTGAATGGCTACAGATTCACAAAAAGAGTTTTCAAAGATAAACCAATAGGCTATGTTAAGAACGACTCAAAAGCTTTAAGAATTATTAATTCCTAGTGCAGTGTCAAAGAATGGATTACTTGGTGGTGAATTCCGGAAAGGTTAGCACTAATCCAAGAGTGTCATAACAATAAAGAAGAAGATAGACCGGCGGTAGCTCAGTAGGCAAAGACAACGTAAGTGAAAGGTGGCGGGTTCAGAGATCAATGGGGCCTAAAATCCTCCTTATTCGTAAAGGGTAACGGGCTTGTAAAATATGATCATGGTTATAATGCTCAGGTTCTCAAACGATACCTATGCGGATGGCAGGTTAACCACTTAAGAGTTTCCTTTTTTTCACGAATTCAATGCAAAAAATGTCACATTATTTTATTGCATGTTTTTGCTTATTTTGCCTTTGTAAGCTGAAAAATGTTATTAAAAGTAATAATTTCATCGGCATTTATAGCTTTAGTTCGGATGAGAATTTCAGATTGAATGGCTACAGATTCACAAAAAGAGTTTTCATAGATAAACCAATAGTCTATGTTAAGAACGACTCAAGAGCTTTAAGAATTATTAATTCCTAGTGCAGTGTCAAAGAATGGACTACTTGGTGTTGAATTCTGGAAAGGTTAGCACTAATCCAAGGGTGTCATAATAATAAAGAAGAAGATAGACAGACGGTAGCTCAGTAGGCAAAGACAACGTAAGTGAAAGGTGGTCGGTTCAGAGATCGATAGGGCCTAAAATTCCCTTATTCGTAAAGGGTAACTGGGGCTTGTAAAATATGATCCTGGCTATAATTCTCAGGTTCTCAAACGATACCTATGCGGATGGCAGGTTAACCACTTAACGGTTTCTTTTTTTCACGAAGTCGATCCAAAAAATGTCACGTTATTTTAATGCATGATTTTGCTTATTTTGCCTTTGTAAGCTGGAAAATGTTATTAAAAGTAATATTTCGGATTATTTTAAGCATGTATAAAAATTTTCTACAGGAAATAAAGTACAATTTTTTTCTGGAAGTTGTCTTTTGTCTCTCATGTACGCCAGACAGGGAAGTTACGTTTAGAGTTTTGCATATAAAAAATACAAATATTTTCCATTACCATTATACACAGTTATTTTTCGAATGAAAATACTACAAGTACATTTACTTAACCTGTTTTTTCGAAGATTAGATTTAGTACGATAAATCTTGAAAGAGAGCAAGAGGTATAATCCAAAGTCACAGTCCGGACAAAAATATCTAGTCTCATTTCTAATTCTTTTGCCGATGTCATTTTTTTTTCAGTGAACACACATAGACCTAGTTTGCAGAGTTTAGTTTTTTCTTTAGGTGTAATTACCTCTAAAAAGTCTCTCTGGGTCAGTCTACCAAAACTCAATTCAAAGTCAAGCCCAAATCTCAAAGATAAAAACACGTGGAGTAATGCACTACATATCAGAAAGCCTGTACTTTTAAACCAAACACAATACATTTCGAAAAAAATTTCAGGACATCTGTAGGACTAATTTGACATTAAAAATACAAAAGATACTGCTAAAATAGTGAGAATGATAAAGAAAATCAGACTGCCCGTACGGCTTACGGGTAAATCATTAAAGGCACTGTAACCGCGCCCATACGGTATACGGGCAAAACAGGCAAGGGGTTAAGCTTGGGGGGGGTCTTCTGTTTGGACGCTGCTTCTAAATTAAGAGAACTCACTTTGAGCAACTTCGCTTCTTAAACTGAACGGCTAAAATATGAACGGGTTGCCACTTGCCTTAATTCTAGTGGTCAATATCTCATATCCTTGGCTTACCGCAGGGGCATAAGTAACAACAACAAATTACATAAAAATGTATATTTATTATATGTACCAGATGAACACCTACATGTCAAATGAAACTTGAAATAGTATTATCTAAATAATATTATATATATATATATATATATATATATATATATATATATATATATATATATATATATATATATATATATATATATATATATATATATATATATATATATATATATATATATATATATATATATATATATATATATATATATATATATATATATATATATATATATATATATATATATATATATATATATATATATATATATATATATATATATATATATATATATATATATATATATATATATATATATATATATATATATATATATATATATATATATATATATATATATATATATATATATATATATATATATATATATATATATATATATATATATATATATGTATATATATATATATATATATATATATATATATATATATTATATATATATATATATATATATATACATATATATATGTATGTATATATATATATGTATATGTATATATACATATATATATACATATATATATGTTACTTCGAATTTATTTGTTCAAATTGATATTTTGAAAATATTTCCCTCCCTTAAAAATTTCTTCCTTTTTGGTTAGGTTTTTATTTCACCATGTAAAGGAAGCTAAAGCTATTTTGAGTATGTGTACTTTTATTTTATTCATTACATTTCCAGGAAGCTATTCTTCATAATTTGTTTTGTAATCTGAGCTATAGGAAAAGATATAATTTCCTTAGTAAAGGAATTTTTTTAAACTTTTCTCTTTGTATACCTGCTTTTAAAAGAGATCATATGTTTTAAATGCACGTATCACTGTATGAATGTTAGTGATATTGTTTGTTAGGTTCTGATTGTTTTCGTATACACACGTGTATATATAAATATATATATATATATATATATATATATATATATATATATATATATATATATATATATATATATATATATATATATATATATATATATATATATATATATATATATATATATATATATATATATATATATATGTATATATATGTATATATATGTATATATGTATATATATATATATATATATATATATATATATATATATATATATATATATATATATATATATATATATATATGTGTGTGTGTGTGTGTGTGTGTGTGTGTGTAATTACATGTACGTACATGTCAGGTTTAAAAATGGTATTAAGATTTAAGCGAGTTATAATTAAAAATACAGTAGAACCTCCATAAGTTGACCATCTAAGGGACTGTAACTAAGTGTCAACATACGGAGGTGGTCAACTTAGGGAATTTTTTAAAAATATTTACTATAGTACAATATTAGAAAAAAGTTAGTAAGCTTTTATAGTATTTTTTAAGGAAAAATTTAGAAAAAATTATCAATTACTCATTTTTATTTATTCTGAATGTATAGCACATATTTACAAATTATGAAAGAATGATTCAATTTTTGTTTGAGTCCTTTTTTTGTACATTTGGTAACTGCAAAAAGCAATTTCACAGTTTACAAGTCCATTAAGCATGCTTGGGCATTTTTCTGCAGCGAAATCTTTAATTTGCTCCATCATGCGCTTTACATCGTCTTCCTTCAGAATTGGGTAGTTTTCAGTTTCATCGTCCCTTGGATCATCTCTCTTCGTCCGTTTCTCGTACCTTAGAGTCCTCGCTGTGCTTAGTTCCAGAGAGTATCTCACTGAAGATTGCCTCTGGGTCTGGTTCGACAGATGTTACTAAGTCATCGTCCATGGCAACATAATCTTCAAAATTAACTCCATCAAAAACTGGCAAGGGAGATAGAGGAAGCTCATCCTCTTGCACCGATGTTGTAGCTGAAATAAATTCAGCTTTCTTGTAGCAGTTCTTAATCGTGGCTTGCGTAACTTTATTCCAAGCAGAATAAATCCATTGAACAGCATTCAAAGCATTTACTGACGCAGCTGTTGATGATGCCAACGCAGAAGGACCACAGGTTTGTGCTTTCGTGATCACCCATTCCAGCTCTGTAGTGCACTTTGAAGGACTGAATAATGCCTTGATCTAAAGGTTGGGTTTTCGAAGTTGTGTTTGGAGGCAAAAATTTTAGCTTCACATTTGTGAGATTATTCACTTTTGGGTGGCTGGGGCAGTTATCCACGGTAAGTAGAATAGACCGCTTCTTTTTCCTCATTTCTACGTCAATTCCTCTAAACCACTCTTCGAATAAAGCACTGGTCATCCAAGTGGATTTATTCTCTCTCCAAAAAACAGGAAGGTCATCAGGTTTTACATTTTTAAATGCATGGGGTTTTGCGGTTTTGCCGATCACCATAGGCTTCAATTTTTCTCCAGTCATACTAGCATATAGAAGAACAGTAAAACACTGTTTTGAAAGCTTTCCTCTTTTGCAAGAGTCACCCTTTATTACTAGACTTCTATCAGGCATTGCTTTAAAGAAGAGACTGAATTCATCAGATTTAAAGATGTCTTCATCTTTAAAACCTTTAGCAAACTCCGTTAATTTTTCAATAAAATTCTCCACCACTTCAGATGAAACCTCATTCGATTCCCCACGCAAAACATTTTGAGAAATCTCGTATGGTAGTTTGAATATTTCAAGCCAAACTGCTGACGCTTGGAAGTCCTCCATTTCGAATTTTTTTTGCAAATGTTTTGCTACTTCCTGAATCATAGGCCCCGATATTCTTGCATTAATTGATCTCAGCTCTGTAAACCAACGAAATGTGGTTTCATTCATTTTCTCCTTTTTCTTTTAAGTTCCCCGTTTTCTGAAGAATATCTTTCCAGATATTCTTCCTTGCGTTTTAAAATGTTGCTCATAGTTATCTTACTCACAAGAAATTTTTCTGCTGTCTTTCTTTGGCTGCTGATTTCCAGAAAATTAAGGAGATCCACTTTCTCTTTTACGTTATCTTAGTGTTTTTCTTTGCGCCATTTTATTAAAAATTCGCAAATAAATGACTGGTTCTGCCACGACGCGATGTCCATAAAAAAAGGTGTGAACCGATAGAACATGTTTCGCATGTGAGCGATACACGTTGTTTTCCAATTCTGCGTAGTTCGTTCAATGCTACACCGCTACACACATATCCCTCTCTCCTGACCTTTTGACAGATTTCAGCAATTAGAGACAATGCAAGAAATGAAAGCATGCAAAGGGCTAGAATATCATTTCTCCTTAACAAAAGGCCGGGTAAACTCTGGTATTTCCATCTTATAGTACCATACTGGAAGTGAACAATGAATGGAGCCCCAAAGAGGGGGGAATCGCGAGTGTTGCTCAGATAATCCGATTGACTGATAAAGAAATTACTGGAAACCAGGTGGAGACAAGCTGGAGGAAAAATCTAATTCAAGGAAACATCAGTGGTCAAGTTACAGAGAGTAAAACCTACTAAAAATTGGTCAACATAGAGAGGTAAATCACCATTGAAAATTCCTTTTGACCATTCAAACTAATAAATTTCGGTCAACATAGAGAGGTGGTCAACTTTGGAGGTTCTACTGTAGTTGGAAGTCGTTAACGAGAACGTAGTATGAAAAAGACACACCCTCGAGCGGAAATATACAGAGTGAAAAAGAAAACACGGAAGTAAACAAAAGAATTTTGCTTAGGTAGCAACGCCAAAATAGACAGTTTTGAGTGGGAACTCGGGCTGATAACATCCTCTACGCTTGTCGTGGTGAAGTATGAGAGCAAAAGATTTCTAAATGGCATAGCTATGGACAGAAGGATTATAATAAAGAAGTTTTTAGATATGAAATGAATTGTGTCATCCATGCCTTAACCACTCATCCATGTCATACATATATCATATATATACATATATATGTATAAATAGATAATATATAAATATACATATATTATATAATATCAATTTATACATATATACATATATAACTATACATATATGATTATTATTAACGATAATCTAGATGTACTAATGATTAATAAAAACACCTGAGCTAAAAGTTCAATTAAAGAGAATTACAGTTTCATAAATGAGTTCAGAATGTCAGCAGAAACATCTGAAGTAAACTAGGTTATTATAAATATCATGTATGAGGACATTAAATGCTTGATTTAATCCTATATGAAGTACTTTATGAGTAAAATATACATTTTATGTTTGACAAACCATATTAATTACATAAATATTACTTAAATTTGAGTGTAATATACACTTTCTTTTCACTGTGACTGTATTAAAACAAAAACCACTTTCAGTATAATAAATATTTTTATATACCATAAGTCAAATCAAATACTACTCGTGTTCGTGCTGATAGAAAATTATTAGTAGCCTTAATTAATCTCATTTCGCTCAGGATAATTTTTCATTTATTTTAATGCATTCATTCTTCCTGAAATATTTCTTGAAGTAAACGCTTAGTTTGTAATCACGACAAGCATGAATTTCCTTTCTAGGTTGGCTTGCGTGAAATGAATACACTAAGTACATATGGGTAGAAATCAGTATAATTATAAACATGGTTTATGTCGATCCCCACAGGTCGATTTTGACCTGTATGCGGTCTAAGACAGTAAAAACATTTTTTGGATGTATGATATGTAAATAGAGATCATTTATACATACACACAGGCACACACACACCTACATATATATATATATATATATATATATATATATATATATATATATATATATATATATATATATATATATATATATATATATATATATATATATATATATATATATATATATATATATATATGTCATGTCATGTCATGATCCTGAGTTAAAGCGAATAGAAAACAGTCTTCTTGATAATAATAAGTTTTATTAACTCATCGTTATTAAGGAAAGCAACTTGCGCCATTTTCATTGTTCGTGACGGAGCTAAGCGTGGAATAGGTGTTTACCGCTACATGTGCACTCGTTGACTGATCTTATCTGTTTGCAATCTCATCAAATTCTTCCAAAATCCTTCCGCCTGAATGGATGATCCCAAAAGCTTAAGCGAGCGTGGGTCTTTTTCATTTATTTTATTATTATAAAAGAGCTCCCTTTTTATAATAGCTTATAACTCACGTAATTTCTAACTACCCCTTTTTTAGACCTGACACACACACACACACACACACACACACACACACACACATATATATATATATATATATATATATATATATATATATATAGGTATATATATGAATATATATATATATATATATATGAATATATATATATATATATATATATATATATATATATATATATATATATATATATATATATAATATATATATGTATATATATATATATATATATATATATATATATATATATATATATATATATATATATATATATATATATATATATATATATATATATATATATATATATATATATATATATATATATATATATATATATATATATATATATATATATATATATATATATATACATATATATATATATATATATATATATATATATATATATATATATATATATATATATATATATACATATATATACATATATATATATATATACATATATATACATATATATATATATACATATATATATATATATATATATATATATATATATATATATATATATATATATAGAGAGAGAGAGAGAGAGAGAGAGAGAGAGAGAGAGAGAGAGAGAGAGAGAGAGATAAATAGATAGATGGATATGCAAATATAAAATTTCCCGGTATGGACGCCTTCATTCATGCATGTGTTAGTTGGGGGGGATTTATATCTCTTTTGGAGGTTCCTAGCACTGTTTCAGTTTCAATAGAAATTTTGGATTAAAACTGTAGAGTAGTTAGGTTTTAAACTGTTTAAAAAAGTTAAGATAACATTTCAGTTTGTGTTCTTGCTGCTTTTGTAAATAAAGCAGTTGTACCTTAAAGCTGGTTTTAGTATTTAATTCCTTTTACTTCCATTTAATATAACTAACAAATATTTAATGCATTATTTTAATATTATGTGTTTTGAGAATTTCATGTAATTTAATCACAATATTTACGAGGTAGAGTCAATATATTTTCGAAATGGTCACATACCATCACTCAGGTATTCGTTCAATTATTGGGAGATACCTTTTTGGGGGTTAATAGCGCTAATAAGGAAAATGCACAGTCATCCAGAATTAATTTCAGGTACTATCGACATTAGCTGCATATCATGTATGACAAAGAAAATTTTTAATTTGTCTGATTTTAAAATGTAGTTATTAGAGCAAAGCGCAATCTGCATTTTGCTTTAGAAATTCCACTTCTGATACCCCCCCCCCCAAGATGCTACAGAAAGCATACAGAAACGATGCCATGAAAAAGAACTAGTGTGTAAAAGTGGCATAAGCTTTTTTGTGAATATCGCACAATTTTATTTTATTATTGCAGGAATTTTTAATGCTTTTCTCATAGTTGTATTTTATATCATATTAATCCTTCCTATTTTTTAAAACTATCTTAAGATATATGTTATTCGACATTGGATATAAAAATCATGAAAAAAAATAAGTTGTTTGTCAGAAAACAGGTCACTATTTGTAATAACATACATCACTTAAAAAAATGATCAAATACATCTTAGTACCAAATAGTAAAGAAAATAAAGTAAAACCATCAACATAGAAATTATATTTTAATTTTTGTATCTGTACGTATAAATTACCAAAAATTTATACTGTGTAATATTTTAGATCGGCAAAATTTTCTAAGTTTGAAATTAGAGCATTATAGATAAATTTTAATGACAAAAATTGCTGTTTATTGAAAGATGAAAGAAATTTTTAATGTGATGCTTTAGTTTAAAAGAGAAAGTCATGTCATAGTTGAAGTGAAATTTTAAATGTAATTAAAGTGAGTAAAAAATCATTTGATTTCAATTAATTTGAGTGACTTCTCGAATAACTAAAAAATAATAACTATTTCATGTTTTTTTAATAAATGAGAATGTAACAATATATTATTTATTCCCTGCCTCTATGAACATATCTAAGAAGATAATTTACATAGCATGTTTTCGCATTAAGATTTCTCATGTATACATATATATATATATATATATATATATATATATATATATATATATATATATATATACTTGGAGACCGTCACAAACTATAAAATTGTTATAAATAGTATTGCTATAAAAAGTATTACCATTCGGTACCACTATATAGGTATCGAGATATGTCACAGGGAACATCCGTTTAATGACGACAGAAGTCTTCGTTATAACCTGACATAGAACAAATTTATGGTACCAAATTTTTATCTCTGGGGACTTCCGATGTCATTATGACATGAAAGTCACCTATGGCTTCAATATGACTTCAATCACAGAATATGCACTGCAATATAATCGAATATTTTAAATTGATTTTACTAATTTTGGGGAGTCTTAACCGTCAAATCGATATCAAATGTCTGCCATACGGAAATGAAATTTCATATGGAAACGAAATAAGAAATAACAGCTCTTTCAGTTCGAAAATTATGTAAGTGCTCTATGCCTTACAATCTGTTACGTCAATTATTTGTGTTGTGACATAAATGCTGAATATAAATCACTTATTTCACATTTTCTCTTTTAATAAAATATGAAGTAACGAAATCACGCAACTTGTTACATTTTTCAAACATTGAGTTTAATTAATAACCTATGGTTCTTGCGAAAAGAGGTCGAAATTCTGCCTATTTAATTAAATATGAATGGAACTTGTGTTGCATGTCAACAGTTGTATTTTGTGGCAGTGAAAAAATATATTAAAGAATTAGAATGGGAAAAGAAGTAACTTAAAAGATATTTTGAGTGCAATGATTTTGGTATATTATATATATATATATATATATATATATATATATATATATATATATATATATATATATATATATATATATATATATATATATATATATATATATATATACATATATATATATACATATATATATATATATATATATATATTATATATATATATATATATATATATATATATACATATATATATATATATATATATATATATATATATATATATATATATATATATATATATATATATATATATATATATATATATATATATATATATATATATATATATATATATATATATATATATATATATATATATATATATATATATATATATATATATATATATATATGTATATATATATATATATATATATATATATATATAATATATATATATATATATATATATATATATATATACATATATATATATATATATATATATATATATATATATATATATATATATATATATATATATACATATATATATACATATATATATAATATACATATATATATATATACATATATATATATATATATATATATATACATATATATATATATATATATATATATATATATATATATATATATATATATATATATATATATATATATATATATATATATATATATATATATATATATATATATACATATATATATATATATATATATATATATATATCTATATCTATATATATATATGTATATATCTATATCTATATATATATATATAGATATATATGTGTATGTATGTATGTATGTATATATATGTATGTATAAATATATATATATATATATATATATGTGTGTGTGTGTGTGTGTGTGTGTGTGCATTTGTATTGGAAATTAAAGTTTAGTTTTAAATTGAAGCTAGTGGAAACCTATTTCATTCTGTTAAATTAAACCCCTAAATATATGTAAGACAACAAATGATTTTCTAAGTGACAGGTTTTGAATAAATATGCAAAAAGATTTTTTGTTTGAAAAAAAAACTTAATTAGATATACTAGTTTAGGATTACTTAAATGCACTGAATGCATAGTAGTTTTTTCTCATATATGCTTATTTTATAGTTTTAAAAATAATAAATTTGCAATATGATGATTTTGTATTGAATTAGTAATTTTGAAATGATCCAGTATACTTGTTGAAAAGACAAAGTAGAGAAGTCCGAGTTAGAGAGAATTAAAACAAAACTGGTGAAACATTTGCTAAAATACTGTGTAAATAAAAAGATGGTTTTATATGAATAATATTTAGTATAAGTAGGAAGAGGTACCCATATAAATTCTACAGATAAAATGAAAAAATGGAAACAATTGGTTGATAACTTGTGCACTGAAAATATTTTTAAAGAATATTCAGACGACTTAATTTTTATCAAATAGTCTCATATTTTACTCAAAAGTTTTTGATAGATTTTTGTGTCATGTTGTTTCACAAAACAACGACATATTTTGTAATATTGAAATACCGTTAAATAATTGACAACTAAAAAAAATAAAATTCAACATTACTTGTTCCCTTAATATTGAAATATTTAAAATTAAAAAAAAACAAATACAATAGCATTTTTTTTACATTTTACTGTTTTTATAAATATTTATTATAATAATATAAATGAGGCTTAAAGAAAGAATAAATTTCTCATATTAGGAAGCTATGAGCGAAAATTCTTATTTTATCATGAAACAAAAAAAAAATAGAAAAAAAAATTAGTAGATCTAAAAATATTATGAAATCTTTCAAAGCCTTACATAAATTTAAATAGTTTGAAGCAAAATTAAGGTACAACTGTTATAAATTATAGTAATTCTAAAATTAAGGGCCACCCCAATTAAAATGCAAATTAATTTAACGATTCTGTTAGTCACTAAAAGAAATACCTTTACACAAAGAAGAAAATGGGGAAAAATGAAAATAAAATAGAAAATAAAATGTTAATCTAAGCCGTTGAAATAATTATTTTTCCTTTAGAAATGTATACTTCTTATGGCATTTTCAAAATATTAGTCTAAATCTTACACTTTTACGAACTCAGTTACTGCAGCCAGCGGATATTGATAAAAACACATATAAATTTTACACAGTCTGGCAAGTGACAGAACTAAGGAATCTATTTTATCTATAACCGGTTAACAAAAGTATTGGTAAGAAAAGTAATAATTTGTGTAGGATTTCCATTATAAAAATTTGAAGAAAAAGTTTACGATTAAAATATGAAAATTATTATAGATGAACAATATAATATTTGGAAAATATCAGTAAATATCTTTTGTTGTCAAGAAAGTCTTTAATTTAATTCACGGTGAGAATATAATAACAAATATATTTTAACAAAAAATAAATTAAATTCTTTTTTATTCTTATAAATATACTAACCGATATATTTTGCGGTAAGATATTTGCATATGGTTCTATCATTTCAAGTGCAAGAAATAATAATTAGTACTATTAGTATTGTTTAGTAATTATCACTTGAAAAAATGTTAGTAATACCTATTTCAGTAAAAAAATTACATATTTTTATTTGTCTGTGTTTAAGACCAGGCCTTCTAAGAGTCCAATCTTTAAAGGCTCACACATTTCTATCTCTTTGGAGTTAACCTTCAAATTTAGGTCTGTAAGTAGGTCATCCTTGAACTATAAGGAATCATTAAGGATGTAGCTCTGAATCAACCAACTAGTCTTTATCCGTCAATTAATTGTGTCTTTAAGTATCTTACAATTTTAACTGATGGCCTTTTAGGCCATTATTCTTTTAATAAAACATTTAACCCTGAAAAAAATGCATTCACTTTTTGTATTGTAGCATATATAAAGAAAAATGGTAGAAACACGATGAAGTTACACATTTTCAAAAGATTAACTACCAAGGCATTTGTATAAATTTCTATAAACAATCAACATTTAAAAAATTTGTTAATTTCTCACTTTGACTTCATTATGAGAGACTGGATTTGATATATTACTCCCATATTTAACCATATCTCTTAAATGTTTTGAAAAATCCTTCTTCTAAAAGGTAATTTTATTTGGGTTGTATAATGACTTTTATACAAAGTAAATTAAGATATTAGAACAATACAATGAATTTCTAAAAAATAATGTATTCACTTTTTGTATTGTAGTATGTATAAAGGGAAATGGTAGAAACACAGTAATGTTACACATTTTGAAAATA
This sequence comes from Pardosa pseudoannulata, assembly GCA_032207245.1. Taxonomy (NCBI): domain Eukaryota; kingdom Metazoa; phylum Arthropoda; class Arachnida; order Araneae; family Lycosidae; genus Pardosa; species Pardosa pseudoannulata. The sequence continues at coordinate 85,562,772 of CM063508.1, read as the reverse complement.
TGTAAAAAATTAAGATTAACTACCAAAGCAATTGTATAAATTTCTAAAAGGACAGGTCTTGACAGGTCAAATAGAGGTATTGGGAGACAAAGATTCTGTATGGCCATATACAGAATATTCCGAAGTTAAAAATAATATATTAGGACAACCTTTGAAGAGTTTAGAAGTAATAGGGAAAACTGGAATAATGTAGCTGTAAAAGCTGTCTAAAATGGGTTTCAGGAGTGCTTTGAGCAATTTCATGAAGCAAGGACTTTGTGTGTTAATTTACAAAGAGAAAATATGTTGAGTCATGTAGCTTAAATTAATTTAAGGACTGTAAATTAATTTCTACAGTCAAAGTTTGAGATTTTTTGAAGTTTTACATCACAACATATCTATATGTATAAATCAAATTATGTTCCCAAAATAAATCAATTCCTATTTTAAGGATAAAATTTAAATGATATCGAGATTCTTCTTATGTCACTAGTTGTAGATAATGTACACAAAATTAATTCTATTTATTACAATTTAGATTTTTAATTGAAGGAGAGTTTAGAAAAAACTTTATTAATGTTCGAACTAATTTCTGTTAAAATTATCATAGCAAATTTTACTAAAAATAACAATAAATCGAAATATAATAGAAATAATTATTTTAATACTATGTTATGATTATTACATTTGTTTTGTTTCTTAATAAATGATAAAGATATAGACGTATAAGAAACATTTAATTTGGAATTCAAATAATTCTTTTTTTAATTTAGTAGAATATTCAAGCAAATTTGCTATGTAAAAAAGTAGTACTTTTTATTTGTAATTTATATAAAGCTACACTTTCTACTTATAAAATGAATTAAAATGTAATAAAAACTACTTATTTTCAATGTGTAAGTCTACTTTTTCCTTTGTTTCAGGCATCAAGGAAACACACTTATTATAAATTTATTGTGGTTCTTAATATTCCATAATGTCCTCTTATACTTCCCCTCTTATGGAAAATCTACTAAAAAGCACTTAATTGATGAATTATCCCACTACGATATAAGGCAAAATGAATTTGACTAATTAATATAATTTTGCTACATTCTTCATCATCTATTATACGGTTATTTATATGTACACACAACATTTTGCGTAGATGAATATACAATTAATTTTCATCTCTTAACTTTCGCCCTCATTAATGTATTCAAAACATTATTGATAACTTTTTGAAGCGATAAGTTAAAGAAAGCCCGCCAATATCCATTAAAATATTACGCTATATTAACAAAGACAGTATTAGCATATTATTCCCAGAGTATCAGACATCAGAAATATTTTTATTCATATAATGAATAATTAAATTGATTTGCTAACCAATTTCTCTGGGGTGCATTTAACTCTATAATATATGACACAGCTGTCTTTCCGACAGGAACTGTATTCTGACATATTCGAAGAAGTTGCCAGCGTTTTATGTTTTATTCAAGAATCCCTGTAGCTAAAATTTATAGAAAAGCCTAAATACCTATGTCTTAAGGCCTAAAATAATAATAAATTAGAATATACCGAGTGGCCATAATTAAACTTATAAAATTATTTTTTTTTTCTTATTTTTAATATATATTTTATATTTTGTATATATTTTATTTATTTTTATATTTATATATATATTTTTTTTATATATATATATATATATTTTTATTTATATTTATACATATATATTTATATATATATAATATTTTTATATTATATATTTTATATATTTTTTTATATAAATAATAATAATATATATATATATATATATATGAAAATTAAACTGACAGTGCTACAGTGTTCTGTAGCGTGATCTATTTGATAGAATGATTGATTGAAGATTAAACAAATACGGAGAAAGAATTCACGAAAAAACAATTAGAAAAGTACTAATTATATTTAGTGCTGTGTAAGATATAGAGTGTTAAAAATGCAAATCAATTAAGAATGATATTAATTCTTAATTGTACAAATGTATGTAATGTGAAATTTGAATAAGAATTCTATGTACTGTATAATCAATTTACTGTTTTTTGTTGTGTGCTACATTTTAACATTTCATTTAATACGTTTAATACATTTCATATCTTATACATTTTTTGTTTCCAAAAACTTTTCTTTTTTTACTATATCACAAAATTCTATATAAATTAAAAAAAATATATTTTTAAAAAATATACTGTGTTCTATTTCTGAAATTTAATTTTATAAACTATTTTTTAAATTTTTCATCATTTATTGTTTTTAGTATTTGCTTTTTCTCATTGTTTTTTTAATAATACAACGATCCATTATTTTTAATTTTTTTTTTTGTTTTTTTTTTTTATAATCTGTAGAATACATATTACTAAAATTTTTCTGTAGCTAAAATTTTTAAAACATGATATAACTCTAATTAAAATTTATTTTTTTTTTATATTTTTAAATGTTGTTTACTATTTTTTTTTAAAAATTAATATATTTGTATTCAGAAACGTTTCTTTATTTTAACTTATGAATTATGTTAAATTGTTATATGTTTTTAAAATTTTTTTTTTTGTTTATTTTTATTTTATTGATAAATTTATATGTTTTTCATTGATTTTTTGATGTTTTTTTAATCTTGAATAATTCATGTTTATTTATTTTTTTTTGTTTTTTTTTTTTTTTAGTTTGTTTATGTTAATATTAATTTTTATTAATTATTTTATTGTAGTATGTTTTAATTTCCTAATGTTTTTATATAATTTATTTTGATATTTAATACTATGTTTATTTTTACTCTTTTTTGAAATAAGTTTGTTTTTCATCTTAATTGTAATAATGGTAAATTTTTTATTAATTTGACCTAAATTTATAATATTTTGTCTTTTAATAAATTTTTTTTTTTTTTAATCCTATTGTTTATTTATGTTTTTTTTATTAATTTTTTGCTTTTATTTCTTATATTAAATTTTTTTTTATTTTTTTTATGTTACTCTTTTTTTTTTTTTAATAAATTTGCTTTATGTTTTTATTTATTTTAAATTATTTTTATTTTTTATACAAGTTATATAAAATAATTGTAAGTTTTTGTTGTTTGTTTTTTATTGTTTTCATATTTTGTTTTATGTTTTCTTTAGCTATTTTATGTTTTTATGTCTTGTTAGACCTAATTTTTTATGTTTTTGATTTAAATAAATTTTTTGTGTTATTTTACTTTTTTCTTTTTGTTTTTTTTAATAAATAATTTGTTTTTATAATTTGGTGTTTGTTTATATAATTTTTTGTGAGACTTTGTAATAAATAAAAATTATTTTTTTGTTATTTTTATTATTTTTTTCATATCATAAACTAGTTTTTTTTATTTGTTAAAAATTTATATTTGTTTTTATGTTTTAAAATTTAATTATTTTGTTTTATTTTATTTTTTTTTATTTAATTTTTAAATCTTTTTTTGTTTTTATGCATTTATATTAAATATTTTTTATATTTTAATTATAATTAATTTTCATTTTTTTTTTTTATGTTTTTTTTTTTTTTTTTATTGTAACATTACTAAAATGTTTTTTTTTTTATTTTATTGATTCTATTTTATTTTAATTTTATAATTAGATTTTGTTTGTTGTTTTTTTTTTACTTTATTTTATAGTTTTTTTGCTAAATATTTTTTTATTTTTGCCTTTTATTGTTAAATATTTTAATGTTTATTTTTATTTTTAAAATTGTTTATTTTTTTTATTTGTGTGTTATTTTTATTTTTCTTAATTCTATATTTGTTTTAATTTTTTAAAGACAATAAGATTTGTTTTTTTTTTTTCTTATTTGTAATAATTAATTATGTTTTATTATTTTAATTTTATAAAATCTTGTAAGACTATGTATTTATTTAATTTTTTTGTTTTAGTTTTTGTAATTTTTTTTTATTAATAAATAATCATAGCTATGTTTTATTTGTGTATAAGTTTGTATAATTAAATTTGTTTTTTGTTTTAAGTGTTTATAATACTTTTTTTTTTTTTGTTATTAATAAATTTTTTTTTTTTATGTATTAAATTTTTAAAAATAATTTCTTTTAAGATTTTTAATTTGATAAATTATACTTTAAAAATGTTGTTATTTTGTTTTAATTATTTTTTTTTAATTTTTTGAAAAAATATTTATTTATTTCTACCTATTTATTTCTAATTAATCTTTAAACCTTTTAATTTTTCTTTTTTTTTATTTGTTTCATTTTTTTTTAGCTAAGTTTTTTTTCTATATTTTATTTTTAAAATATACTTTTTTTTTTAGTTTGTTTATTTTTTTTTAATATAATTATTGTATTTTTTAACATTATAAAATGTAAATATATTTTATTATTTTATTTTATTTTTATTTCTCTATTCTTATATTATAAATTGTCTTAATGATTTATGTTGTTATTATATATTATACTTATATACATATACATTTAATAATATTAAAATTATTACTTTTTTTACGTGAAAATAATATCCTATATTTAAAAATTTTGTTGCTCAAAGTGGGTCTATACCTGACATATGGGATTCTTCTCGTCAGTATTAACCTAAGGGGAAAATGAAATTCTTTTTGGCTGACTAGTATTGTAAGATTTGTTTAAGAAATAACACCACATAATACAACAGAAAAATCTCTAAATTGATAAGTACATATATTTATGAAAAAATAAGTCTGTTAATGCTTTTCAGATTTGAAAACACTGTTCTAACACTTATCACAAAAATTTAAAATTAAATACATTTTTCCCCAATGATTTTAAAAAATTGGATGATGTAGAATCCTGAACATATTGCTGTTATTCATACAGTATAATCTATTTAACAGATTCTTTAAATGCGGTAAGAGGAAGGTTTATTCTTCCCATAGATCAGTAATCAGCTAAAAGAATTTAATATGGCAATTACAAACCTACCTGAAATACGTTGTTTTTATATTAACGATACTTAATTGCTTTACAATTTTTCTTTATAAATTATTATTATTTATTTGAAAGATTGTTATTCTTTATTATTATTATTCACTACAGATTATTACTTTTTATTACTATTATTATTTATTACATTATTTTTCCCCGGTGATTTTGAAAAACTGGATGTGTAGAATCCTGAAGATATTACTGTTATTCACGTACTATAATTTGTTTAACAGATTTTTTAAATGTGGTAAGAGGAAGTTTTATTCTTCCCATAGATGTGCAATCATCTAAAAGAATTCAATATGGCAATTTCAAACCTACCTGAAATACGTTGTTTTTTATTTTAACGATTCTTAATTGCTTTACAATTTTTCTTTATAAATTATTTTTTTTTATTATCATTCAAAGATTGTTATTATTTTATTATTATTCATTATAGATTATTACTTTTTATTACTATTATTATTTATTACATTATTTTCCCCGGTGATTTTGAAAAATTGGATGATGTAGAATCCTGAAGATATTACTGTTATTCACGTACTATAATTTGTTTAACAGATTCTTTAAATGCGGTAAGAGGAAGTTTTATTCTTCCCATAGATCAGCAATCAGCTAAAATAATTCAATATGACAATTTCAAACCCACCTGAAATACGTTGTTTTTTATTTTAACGATACTTAATTGCTTTACAATTTTTTTCTTTATAAATTATTATTTATTATTATTATTATTTAAAGATTGTTATTCTTTATTATTATTATTATTCATTATAGATTATTACTTTTTATTACTATTATTATTTATTACATTATTTTTCCCCGGTGATTTTGAAAAATTGGATGATGTAGAATCCTGAACATATTACTGTTATTCAAGTACTATAATTTGTTTAACAGATTCTTTAAATGTGGCAAGCGGAAGTTTTATTCTTCCCATAGATCAGAAATCAGCTAAAAGAATTAAATATGTCAATCAAAAACCTTTCTGAAATACGTTGTTTTTTATTTTAACGATACTTAATTGCTTTACAATTTTTTTCTTTATAAATTATTTTTATTATTATTATTTAAAGATTGTTATTCTTTTATTATTATTCATTATAGATTATTACTTTTTATTACTATTATTATTTATTACATTATTTTTCCCCGGTGATTTTGAAAAATTGGATAATGTAGAATCCTGAATATATTACTGTTATTCAAGTACTATAATTTGTTTAACAGATTCTTTAAATGCGGTAAGAGGAAGTTTTATTCTTCCCATAGATCTGCAATCAGCTAAAAGAATTCAATATGGCAATTTCAAACCTACCTGAAATACGTTGTTTTTTATTTTAACGATACTTAATTGCTTTACAATTTTTTTCTTTATAAATTATTATTTATTATTTTTATTGTTTAAAGATTGTTATTCTTAATTATTATTATTCATTATAGATTATTACTTTTTATTACTATTATTATTTATTACATTATTCTTTATAGAATACTAGCAACTGTTCCCGCGCTTCTCTACGGTAAACTTAATATTACTTTTAAAGAAAGATTTTTTTCTTGAATAACTCTCTAAATTCGTCACAGTTCAGTTCGAGTTATTGGCATATTTATATATTTCTGTCATAAGCGTTTTATAACATTATTCAGTTTTTATAATCGAATTTGTGTCATTAAATTTACTCAAAATTTTTATGGGAAATTATAAGTTTAACCCTAAATTGCATTACTGTATTACTACTGTACGTTGATTAGCAAAGTTAACAGATCTTGCCATATTACGTGATAGAATAGGAAGCACAGGTTTTGACAGCAACAGTGCTAATTTTGGTGGTAGTAATAAATGTTTTCCAAAATTAAGGAAATTTATGACAAACCACATAGTTTTGTATGAAACAGAAAAAACACATTTATAATAACAACCATATGAATATAAAGATAACTATATAAATGATAGGTAATTGTCCATGAGAGTTACTGAAATTTGTACTTTTTGTTGTTAGAATATTGTCGATAAACATTTCATTGTAACGTAAAAATTAACCAAGAATTAAATTTAAATTAGTTCTTATATAAAATGCTATAATTTGCGTCACAGAGAAATGAAAGTGCATCACTTTATATCTAAATTCTAGGTCAAATCGAATTGATACTACGCAGACGATGTTTAAATAATATAAAATAAGAAATGAATAAATGAGATATTTAAAGAAATGACGTCATAATGATAAAAATATGATTTTCACCTATTTATTATGCGATAAATTGAAAATTTTAATCTCCTGCTTTTAACCGAGGAAAACTGAGCTTAAAACAATTGCATGGGTTGACGTCACATTGCTAGAAATATTGCTTCTTTCACTTAGTTATGATGCGATAAATTAAAAACTTAATCATTTGAGTTTAACCGGGGAAAATAATGCTTGGAATAATGACATAAAATGTTCGAAAAAGGGGGAAGGAATGGATTTCAAAGGTTAAAAATTTTCAAAAACCTTCCTTGGTATATACCTAATAATTTCCCAAATTTTCACTTCGATTGGATGTAATGTTTTTGAATATATCGAGTACAGACAGACAGACACAAATTCATTTATATATATATAGAGAGAGAGAGAGATTATTCATCATAGATTAATTTTTATCTTTTTCTGTAGGTTTGCCAAATGATCTGAAAGTGTATTGGCAGCAGTATCCATGGGGTTTGGGAGAGGCTGTATGCAAATTCAGAGCATTCATTGCAGAAATGACCAGTTATGCTTCTGTATTGACTATAGTAGCTTTTACGATAGAGAGATACATAGCAATCTGTCACCCTCTATTTATTCAAACTGTCTCTACACTTCCGAGGGCTATAAAATTCATTACATCTGTTTGGATAATCTCATCTTTATCTGCTCTTCCACTTGTGTATTACGCCCAGATCAACTACTTAGAGTACCCTCCCGGTAAGTATTTTTATGATTAATTTTCTCTTGGTAAATATTTTTCTAGTTCTGCAATAACCTGTAGATATAATATATGTGTTACTTATATTTTCTTCTTTCTTTGTTTGATGAACTTCAAGTTTTTCAGTTATATTCTTTTAACAGCTATGGGGATATACATATACTTTTATGGATTCAAATCACAACCATTTTACTAAAACTATTTTTTAAATTTTAAAACGGCAAACATGTAGTTTAATTAACATATATATATATATATATATATATATATATATATATATATATATATATATATATATATATATATATATATATATATATATATATATATATATATATATATATATATATATATATATATATA
>CM063508.1:85527057-85552057 GCA_032207245.1 Pardosa pseudoannulata | reverse complement strand
GAATATGAAAAAAATGTTTAGTATACACAAAAACCAGTTAGCTTAAAATTGGTAAGTATACTACGAAAATAAAAATGTGTTGAATTTTAAAGTAAACACCAATCATTATTTACAGTATGTTATAGTAAAATATTATCTTAGTTTTATGTTTCCAATTCCACTAACCGGTTTTATTTCGAATATTTCATAAAGGTTCTGGCAAAAATCTTGAAGAATCAGCTTACTGTGGCCTTCCAATGGAGATTCAGAACATCACGAGACCATTGTTAGAAACAGCAACGTTTGTTTTCTTTCTTCTGCCATTGACAGTGATTCTCATCTTGTATATAAAAATATCAATCAAGTTAAGGTCCACAAAGTTTGCTAGAATGACCTACACATCTTCATCAAGGTGTTCCTCGGTGGCATCTACTTACAGCCCAGAAGTCAGAAAGACAACAGTTCGAAGATCTGTAAATAAAATGTTAAGTACGTATATATTTTGAGTAAAATTATTTCATGTTTTAAAATATTTTTTTAAGTTTCAAACTATTTAATAATCTGTGTAACAATATATGATAAGAACTGTTTGAATCTGTGTTTGAAATGGAAATATGTGAATGCATTTATGAGCTTCTAGAACAGAATTGCTTACAATTAGATTATATAACACCAGGTTTGTATGCTTTTTTTTCATTTAAATACTAATAAAATGTTCCCAATATGTATTTAAAAATAATATTGTCATCTTTGGTAAGAAATAAATAATACATACACACATTTGAATTTTTACAAAGAAAACATTATAGCACTTGCTGAGTAGTATTTAAAGAAGATAATCAAAAAATTGTCATATTTATTTGTTGAATTTTCTCTAATTATGCTTGTACAATTTTATGCGAGTACAATTATGCTAGTACAATTTTATTAGAGTAAACATATTTACTATAATTGTACTAGCATAAAATATGTGAATAAATTAGCGAAAATGTTTACTTAATATGATTTCTCCAAATTTTTCGAAAGAAATTTGTAGTACAAAATTTCTATTAACGTTTAGAAGCTTTATTCTATACCACTATAATGGAATTCATAAACATTCAAACACCTAGTCATTTATAATCACTAAAATGAAATTCATCTTCAATGGTAGTGAATCTTTTAAGTTTCAAATGTACGAAACTAAAATTCACAAGGTACTTTAACCTTCATTGAATATGATTTTGAAACGAACAAGATTAGATTTATAGCTTAAAAACTTTGAGAAATGAATATAAAAATGTTTTTGCAAGACATTTACTTTTGAAAGGGTAGTTCATAGAGATTATGCCCATTAAGAGCCGGTCTCACCAAAGACCGCGATTAACCCGTGGTGCAATGGTGGGAAGCAATTCCGAGATTAAACAGAGATTAATCCGGGTTAGCCTTTAAACGACTTTAGTGAGAACGGCCCCAATTAGTTCTTTACAAGTACCTTCTGAATAAATGTTTTTTAGTTTTTATATTAATGAGTACTAATATGTCTCTATTTCAATAATAATGAATATGTCTTTTTCCGTTCAAAGCTCTAGAAACATTTCACACGGAACTTTAAACACCCTTCAACATGATTTTGTAACGAGCACACATGCTCAAACTTCTAGTTTTGAAATTTTAGAAAACTGATTGTCTAATTATTTTAAAGAGACATGAAAGAGACCATTTGTAATTAATCCTTCGAGGTTAAGTTAAATGTTAGTCTGTAATTTTATTCTCAATAAATCTCGAATGGCTAATACGCTATTCATCAATATGTCTTGATTTTAATATAAATTTTAAATCATGTGTGTACAGTGAACTTTTGCCTACATAGTGATATTTCTTTTAAATTTTTGTCCAGAAATGTTTAATTCAAAATTAATATGTTGGATTTCAGTTGCTGTGGTGATTGCTTTTTTCGTTTGTTGGGCTCCATTCCATGCACAGAGACTACTTGCTGTATATGTTGCTCCTCAAAATTGGACAACAGATCTGAGAATGGCAAATGAAGTTCTCTACTATGCTGCAGGTAAGAAATGAAAAACAAGGAAAATAGGTATAAAAAAGTAACGGGAGCAAATGTTTGCCTGGAAGACGGTGTATCCTGACACGGCCATCGGCGTGATGAATGACAAACCGTGATTCATCTGACCAGGCATCTCTCTCCCACTGATCCATGAACCAGTCGAGATGTTCCAGGGCCAACGTAGGCGCAGTTGGCGATGACGCTTGGCACACGAGTGGGACGTTTGTTGCTTAACTCCATATCTAACAATGTCCTCTGAACAGTGGGCTCCGATACTATTCTACTTCGCCCTGCATTGTATTGGGTTATCAGCTGAGCCTCTGTCTGGCTCCGGTGTGCTTCACTATGCGAGACAGTCTCAGACGACCTTTTTCTTTGATAACGTGTGGACGTCAAACACCATGTTGTCTACTGCTGGTTTCGCCATCATTCATCCAATTTGCATAAGTACTAACAACTGTAGGTCGCGAACAATCCACGAGTCGTGCAGTTTCGGAGATACTTGTTCTGAGCCTTCAACTCATTACAATCTGCCTTCTATCAAAATCGCTTAGATCCGCAGTCTTTCAGATCACGCACAGAAGTAAGAGAAAGAATGATCCTTCAGACTCTCCAGCAGCAGTTAAATACCACTTCCACCTGATCACGTGCCTTTTACGTCATCCAGGCGAGTTCATTGCAAAATGTAGGGGTGGTCATAATGTTTTGGCTCTTGAGTGTATATGCGTACAAAATATTCAGGTATATACAATATACAGGAGAAATTTCTTAAACCGGCAGCATTAATAGACTGTTGATATAACATTAAGAATATATGAACGCAATAACGTGAAAATAGTTCTTAATTGCGAGAAATGAAATATACAATACGGAGAATTAAGAAAGAAAAATATCTAAACTTACAAACTTTTCTACTTCCTTAATTTTTTATCTCTTAACGTTTTCTCAACAATCATTATTGCTTGCAGTAAATTTTGCGCTAAAAAATAAAGCATACATAATTATTCATTTTAGTTTAAAAGCAAGTGTAATTGAATTAGAATAAAACGTTATTAACATTTTTACGGAAACTTTAAAATAAAAAATAGATAAATCATTGAAATGTGTTTTATAATATTTTACTAAAATCTTACATTATTGTAAGTTTTGACAGAATGTAGACAATTTTGAATTCAGGTTTTACGACTAGAAAAATAATCATGAAAAAATAATGTTGTATCATTACGAAATTTCAAATATTTCAAATATTTTATATTGCTTAATTATTAAGGAATATTTTATGTTTATTTATCGTATTCATACATTTTTTATCAGAATGGTTAAAAGTATACTTTATTAATATGATTAGAAACATGTAAAAGAAACGAAATTGAAGTTTGATATCAATGCATTTGTTAATTACATTTTTAAGAAAGTAATTAAGTTATAAAGATACATATTATCTACTCTTTTACTTTAGACGATATCATACTTATAGTAGTCTATTTATTTTAATACAATACTAATGAAAAACTAAATGAATTTCAAGGGATATTTTTAGCGTATTTAAAGATTTACAAGTGTTGGAAATTTAATAGTGGCAACTATCTATCTACATGGAATACAAAAGTGAATCATGTCACCATGCTTTACAGCCCTTCAATATAGTCGTCCGCATTGTGTATAACCCTTTCCACCGACATGGAAGTAGCAGAACATCTGTAGCAGCGCCTGTTCTGTTGATAGTGGACCGGTCTATTGCCTCAAGAATCTCGTGTGAACGTTCTGGCAGGCAAATGCCAGGGGGGGGGGGGGGGGGGGGGGGGGGGGGGGGGGGGGGGGGGAAAAAGGGGGGGGGGGGGGGGGGGGGGGGGGGGGGGGGGGGGGGGGGGGGGGGGGGGGGGGGGGGGGGGGGGGGGGGGGGGGGGGGGGGGGGGGGGGAAAAAAAGGGGGGGGGGGGGGGGGGGGGGGGGGGGGGGGGGGGGGGGGGGGGGGGGGGGGGGGACGAAGTGGTTTGTTCATCATACGAATTAAGTCACAAGGGCTTAGATCTGGGGAGTATGTTCGATGACAAAGCACTTCCCAGCTTCCGAACAAATCAGTCACAGCTTGCGCTGTATGTGGCCAAGCAGTGTCATGTAGAATGATAGAGTGGTTCAGCAGAGTTTGCATAATTTTTTCTCATGCTCAGGTATTCCTTCAAAATGTGCAGCACAGTCGTATACGCAAATCATCTTTCGGACCAGCTCACGAATCGTTTGGCATCGATCATTGTCCATTAGGGCGGCAACAGCATGCACTTCTGCATCGCTGACACTCAGATGACCTTGCGAATGCATATTTGCCATATTTTGGCGTTATTCATTGAAGACTTTTACTCATTTTGCTACAGTTTTGTAAGCAATGCAGATTCCCTGCAAGCCTCTTGAAAACCTAAATGACATTGTCGTGATGTACGACCTCTGGCACATTGATTTTTTATTCATTTTCGTTGTTCTTGTTATGAAAACACTTACTTTAGACTGCAAACTAATGCAAGGATCATTTCTTCACGTCACTCCGCATTTGTATGACGTAGAAAGAAAGAGTCTTTTTGCTGACAGGTAAGTAGGTATATAGCTTACGTGTGGTATAAGCGACATTGTTTGATTTTGTTACATGCGTTTTTACAGCAATGTTGCCACTATAAAAATTCTAACCCTTGTACTTTATAGTCAATATCTTTTCTGGAATCTCAACTCAGTTTTAGTAAAAGTATAAAGATATCAACATCAACAGGTTTACCTGCAACATTAAAGTTAATATAAAGGCAATTATATTTTAATTTGCCACTAACCATTTCGTAAAGTCTGCAAAAGGAATAAGATGACCAACAAATCCAAGTGGTAGACATAGTTTAAAAAAAACATAGGCAGTGTTAAAATACACAAAAGCCTAGGAAGTCAACAGGTCTAGGAAGATTTTGAAAAATAACTCATTTGAGGCACTCGTGATTTTACCAATTCTAATTCAGTCTATAAAGTTAATAGCAGTACTATGAAACGAGTTTTAAGGACCCTAAGAGACGTCAGTCACTTCATGTGCCAATGTAGATTCGACGTCTCCGAGACATTAAGAACTGTCTGGGGTACATGTCTTACAGCATAATATCAAATTATTTAATCATTTAATTCATTATTTGATTCTCTTTTGGGTAGAATATCCAAGATATCATGTGTCCTTAAAAATAATATAAGAAGCGAAACATCATAGAAGTATAACAAATAGAATATATCAATCCCTCTACCTATTCGAAAATGCTTTGTAATGTATCATACTTTAAAGAAATGCTAATTCCGTTAAGGAGTCTCGTTCATTTTCAGCCCAATTTTCTTAATGCAAGTAAGTTCAAAAATTCAATGTATATATACAGGAGATTAAAAGATAAATATATAACAAATAATTGTACTTAAAAGTATTTGCAATATAAATCTTTGATCTCAAAAAATTTTAAAAAATGTTAATTTAAAAAGACAAACTGAAATTTTAAATTTATTATTTCCATTGTATTTCAAAATTTTATTAAAAAATCATTATAGTGTAACATGGATTTTGTTTATTCTGATGAAGATTTTATACATTTTATATTTATTCTTTTAGATGAATTGAAAGAAGCAAACGATTCACGTTTCATCATATACTTAAAAAGTCGATAAGACTAATTTATAAATGAACATTCTAAATTTAGTTTAAAAAATAAAACTGCTCTTTTATCAATAAAAGTTTTTTCTAAATACTTAAAAGACTTTATTTTTTAATTTATGACTTTATTAGGATTTATTACATTTACAAATTTAGTATATCCTTTAAATAACTATATATTTTCACTATATGTTTCAAATTGTAACATTATTTATTCACAAACATTAAAAAATATCGTATTGGTAAATGTACTTGTATCCTTTTAATATCGTTTCGGTTTTTATTTTTATTAATTTTGAACTAAAATAATTTTCTGATAGTACATGACTACTAATACACGTTTTGAGATAGATATTTTAGATAGAATTTCTATTTGGGATAAAAAAGATGCTTAATAATAATTCCTAATAATTCTAATGGTTATTAAAAGACTTTAAAAGAATAAAACTTAAAAATAATTATATGATTCTAAATTTTGCGTAGGTCTATTTAATCTTTTAGATAGTTATTAAAGATGTTGTCAGTTTTATCTTTCCTTTTGTATAATAATAACTTTCCTCTTTTCTTGTTTCAGGTTGTTTGTATTATTTTAGTGCCACTATAAATCCTATTCTCTATTCCTCTATGTCATCTAAATATAGAGGCGCATTCCTCAATATTTTAACTTGTTTCTCAAACAAAAGAAAAGCGAGCAGCGTTAGCCTCTTCCGGACGACAGGGCATCTAGGCAGCGATGCCAGTCATCATGAGAAAGAACTCTCCTTAAGAATATCAAAACAATCATTCGAAGCTGATTCTTCTCTCTTGGACTTTCGTTCTAAGAAATATTACCAAAGCATGGCTACTAAAAACCACTTGGATGTTCCAGAACCAAATCGAGCTGCAGTACTCAATTGCCATTACAGAAACAGGGATGGTGAAAACAGCATGTCTTTCGTCAAGATTTCTCCCGCCGATAAGCACGACGATATATTACAGCAGAATGGATGCATCGACACTGAAAAGCGATGCAACGAATTTCTGGACCAGAATTCACGCTCTTCTGGCAAAAATAATGTGTCAGATATTCCGAAGAAGAATCTTATTGTGAGTGTGTCTGAAGGAAAATGCCACCATACTGTGGATGAATCGAAAAACCATGAATCTTCCCCTTGGATGGATGATAATGGTAAAAGGATAAACGAAAATGATGAATCAGTTGTTTAAAACATTATTTTAAAGAATTTATTAATATATATTTTCATCTCACAGATAAAATTTCCCTAATCATTTATATATCACTAAAGTTTTTATAGTTTTTTTAACAATGAGGATATTACATTTTCGTAACATTCTGTGTTCAGTGAAAATACACGTTTTAGATGTAAAATATTGAAACTTACTGATCAAATAGATGTCTTTCAGTTGAGACACTTTTATATATAATTTTCATTTTTAATATATTTTTATCTTGGTGCTGTAAAATGTGTATCTTATTAAATTGTGTGCTGTGGAATCGTACTTTCACTTTATTTATATATACGAAGCACTAAGTGTATTTTCTGTAAATAAAGATTCAGTGTATGTGAAGATTTAAGTTTATATAATAAACTCAATATATATATCCAGATTTTAATGTAAACTATGGACATTTGTGGTGATATATATATATGTCAAATGGGACTGTAATCCATAGATGTAATTTATCCTTAAATAAAACCTACAAAGATTCATGAAAAATTTTTTTGTGCAATACAGTAGTATTCGGTAGTTTTAATACATTCACAATACACGTTTAAGATATTACCTTAAAAATTTCGAAAAAAATATTACAAAAATATTACAAACATTTAAGCAAAAGATTTTTAAGAGTACCATACTCAAAAGGAATAAGAAGAATTAAAAATTTAGTGAACATTATTTATCATTCACTTTTAATGAGTTATGAATAAACATAAATAAAAATATAGTAATAATTTTTTAACTATGATGCGGCAATATCTTAAAATTATACGAACATTATGTGAAGTAATATAAAAGTGCCGTTCTGAATAGAATTTTCCATTACGAAGCTTTATTGCTACAAATAAACAATTAGTAATTTTGATATTAAAATTACTAATTGTTTTCCTTAATCAATTGGTTTCCTAATTGATTAATTCCTTAATCATTACTACACGGCGATTATACAACTTAAATTTTATTGTAAAGTTATGGTATTAAAAAATAATTTAATGCATGTATCTTCCTTTGACTATGTTTTATCGCAAACACGGGTTATTAGACCGGTTGGTTCTGGCAACTGAGGAAATGGAAAATAAATTCTTAAAATCGAAATGAATAAAAATTTAGAGTAGTAACAAAATTATGTGAAAAATTGAAGGTTATGCGAACAAAAGTAGGTTATCTAGAGTAGTGCATGATTTATATGGCCTTGGTTATTACCTAATATTCCTTATTATAGATCATTTCTCATTGTGATTTTAGCATTATTAGTTGAACCTAAAATAACTCAAACGATCTTTATTCTAATTATTTCATTTTAGCTTGCGACTTGATCTCAGAAAATTTTGAAAATAGACAACCCTCTACAATGCAGTACTGTAGTACTTGTGGATTGCAGAAAAAAGACCTTTTATATCAACAAGATTATAAAAACTTATTTCAGTATAAGACAGTAAGGCCATACCTTAATAGGAATCTACACTATAATTTCAAATTAAACTCATAAAATTTTCTTGTTTAATAAGTGTGCAGTTACTTCGTAATGAAACTGTACAAGTAGTACTATACTGTAATAATATACTAGAACAATATATTAATATATGTTATGCAAATATATACCAGAATAAGTATTAAAATGCATAAGTAATGATATATAAAAGCTGATAATATTGCCTATAACGGTGATATAAGTGCATTAATTAAATTTACACGGCCTGATTCTGATAGAGTTCTAGACAAAAAAAATACAGGCTTTAAAGTTTATGTCCAAATCTAATCGATTGTCGGGTAGCAAAGAAGTGACAATTGTGTTCAGTATCAAACTAAGCAAGATCTGGTCATAGCTGTAATCAAGAACAAATATTTTTGTGATTACCCAGCCGTAGTTTACTATACACTTTGAATTTTCTATTAAATTATTACTATTTTCTAGTACAAACACTGTATAATTTTTACTGTTTAACTGTAAGGAAAATTAAAAGTACAAATTAAATTTTAAAGTCGTAATGAATCTTAAATTTCCCCTACATTTAAAAAAAAACTAATGTTTATTTCAATATTTCTCTCCTTTTATGCAATTTATGGCAAATGAAGAAGTATTTGTACATGAAATGTACAAAAGGTTTTGATAATTAATGGTCAAATATCATTTGGGTACTTTTTTATTTATGTAATAACATTTTCCTCAATGAAACAGATAACATACTTCTGTTTAAAAAAATAAGTCATTTCTCATTTAATTGCACTAGAGTCGACTAACTTTATGTTATTTTAGTTTTCACTTCAGCGTACGGAAAAAAATGATAAAAAGACATAACGTATAAGAAAACCGAGAGATTTTAGTGAAATGATAAAGAACGTGTATTCCATTTCACTGTAAAGATAGAACTAAAATGTGTATAAACTAATCAATATAAATCAAAGTTTATCAATACAAAGTCTAGTCATAGGCATCAAAATTTATATTTAAAGCAAAATTTTAAAATAGGGTCAATCCTTTTAATGACTGTGTCTTTTTAATTATCTACAAACGTTTTATAAATACGGGTCAGTGTTTTTTCTAAATGTAAATTTAATTTATGTTTTACTAATTGGAACTGTTTCAAAAGTTAGGTGTTTACCTTAAAATATTAAGGTAAACATACTTTCATTGGAAGATTAAAAAATTAGAACATATTTTAGAGATATATTTGTTATAATATTCAATAGAGTTATCATAGTTATTGTAATTACTTTTAGGTATTTTTTTTACATTTAGAGAACATTATGATTATTTATTAGTTGATGATTATTACTGGGCATTACAGATTTCTTTCAAATAGCATATTATGTATTCTGAAAATTTTATCATTTGACTGACAAAACAAAACATAATTTTTGCTACTAAAATGATAAAAAGAGTTATTTCGACCGTAAACGAATTTTAAGCTCGCATATCTCCCTCGTTTCTTCTTCAATTTTCTGTTCTTTGCCTTTTTCCTAATTATTCATACAGATTATACAGATTCATACAGATATATGATAAACTATTTATTTTAAGTAATTTTTAACTATGCTATAATGGTGTATAAAAAGAATAACTGTGAACATTTTGACCACTGATAAAATATCATTGCCTATATTGTTTATTTCTTGATGTAAAGAACAATTCATTAAACAAGTTAGCATGAAGGCCAATTTAGGTTTTTTTTCTAAAGCCACATTTACATGTATATTTTTATATATACCAAAAATCAGCTCAAATTGCAAAGTTAATCATGAATTGTATTCCCCTTTCAAGACTTATAAGTAGCTAGGGAAAATATTGAGTTGTAGAAAATTTCTACCTTTCTACCAGAGTTCAACCTCATTTCCCATGATCCTTTGCTTTTGCTGGCACTAGAATTTGAAATGGCTGACTCAGCTACCGTAAAAACTACAGTAATAAAAAATACAACTGGAAAAATTTCACAAATGCATTTGCAATTGATAATGACAAACTAACGGATCGAATTAATTCTTTATTATCTTTCCTTGCTTTTCTCCTACTAAATATTCTCCTCTCAATGTAAAGAATTTTTAATGTCATTCATTAAATATATTAAAGGAAACTTAGATTTTTTATAAAGTTAAGATTCAACAATACACGAAATGATGGGACTGCACTCCCGCATAATCCCGCACTTGACTCTTGACGATTATCCCGGTAAAATGGAGTGTTGAAATCATTGCTCATTTAAATGGATTTCTCTGACCAAATTTCTTTCACCTGGTAAAATGAAGGTAACTTTCCTGGCACATTTAAAAGGATCTGGAAGTTATTTTAATAGTCACTTCGGGGTATAATCAATATGATATCACTCTAATGGATTGGTTAGCGTACTCCCCTGATTTAAATCCCATTGCAGCACGCTTACATCCTTCGGAGAACACCCAACAACTCAAACGTATGCTGAATGCGGAATGGGAACTCTTACCGCAAGAAATGTTCGACCAGCTTGTTCTGAGTATGCGGAGACGGTGCGAAGTAACCATTGCAATTAGAGGAGGGCATATTCCATATTAAGGAACATCTGCTTGTTGTCCTTCCTCTTGGATAGCCAATCATGAGTCACGATACTATGCGTTCAATCAATCTTGTTTTTGTTTGATTCCATACCGTATGCATCGTATTCCTTTTTCAGCACCAATGCTTTCGTCATCCTTTACGAACATAATAATCTCAATCCTTTCTGAATGTCATGTCTCTCAGATGATTTCTCGTGGAGTTATGGCAAAACCCCCAACTGTTGCTTAAGTTTTGCACACCAGTGTAGCTTCAAATAAATCATGAGAGAGGTCCTTTTTACTTTTCTCATCTTTCTAGATGTAATGCCATCTTCTTTGTATTAAATAATAAAAGTTTTATGTAGGTAAATTTTAACTGGAAACTCATTACTTTATACAAATTAATACGGCAATGAAATTTTGCTAACAAGTAGCTGAAGATCAAACTTTTTTCCTCTATTAATAAAGAACACTATTAATTTTCAACATTTTATTTCCTTTAGAAGTTTTGTTTCGGCACCGATTTACATGAAAATTTATAAAACGGAAATATTAACATATTTAAACTATGACAATTCATAATAAACTTCTCCATAAATTTATACGAACATTTTTAGATAAAAGACAGACAATCTTTTTTTACTGAACAAATTTTTCCCATGATCGCATTCGAAACAAGGTCACAGCCTTCGTCTAAGATAAAAACAAATTAACATAGATTAAATATTGACCCGATTTGAATTTGGAGCACAATAAACGCGTGAAGTAACAGATTCTAAGGAAATTGAAAAATTATAAAAATAAATGTCCTTTAACATTTAATCTAGATATTTTATGAAATAACAGAGATTTTAATACATGCTTCAATCATTAAAATATAATAAGACAAGAATGGGCTTTCAATTTAGTGAAATTTGGCTGAATATTTGATATTTCTATTTTATTGAATAGAAAATTATAGCTATGACCTGAAAGCGAACATAATTTCCTTGAATACTGCTTCCGTTAATGTATATGATTATTAACTCAAAATACAAGACAATAATTACTAGTATTAATACTGAGTTTTTTTTTTTCAAAACAATCATTTTTCAATCTTGTGAAAGCTTAAATTACCTAAGGTAAATTTCTAACTGTCATTTTCTTGTAACATTTATCGACTATATGTCTTATAACTAGTAATACTATTAATCTGCCCTGTGGAAAACATGCCAGCTTGGATAAACAGTTTGAAGTGAATTAATTTTGATGCCAAAATGTATAAAGATTAATTCCCCTTTACATGTAAAAAAGAAAAATGCTATTTTCACATGCAATTTTCTTATACTATAAACATGAATGAAATCATTTCTGTAAAATTCAATATCAAGTAATTTAGTGAATAAAAAGCCATCCGTTCCTGTGGGTTTCTTTCATTCAGGATTATATCCCCTTGACTAAAGGTATATTATTAATTATTGATTATATATAAACTAATACTAAAGTACATAGCCTCAAAATAAGTAGTATTTAAAGAAAAACTGAGGGCATATTATTAATTGCAGATTATATATAAGCATAAAAACTAAAGATTATAGCCCCAGAATAAATATAATTTAACCTCTTAACATGCACGCTCGAGTAAACTCGAATGCGCTAACTGGCCAAACTGTGCACACTCGAGATAATTCGAGCGGCGTTGTACTTTATGTTGCTATAATTTTTCACACTCAAATGCAATCGAGAATTGAAAATAACAATGCGAAAGCTAAAAGAATAATCGTTTTATTGATATTTATCATTTATATGAGATTGTAAGCTATAACACTTACTTATTCAAGTATGAAATATAATTTTTTCTACTTATCACTTACAACTTAATTTTATAAAAGCTAGTATTGTTAATATTTATGTTTTAAGAGCAGAGCACAAATAAATATTTTACTGATAATAATGATTATTCTGAAATGGGAATTCGAAAAGAAAGATAAAATAATGTCGATGTGATTGTAATATTACAATATTCGACTATTTTCTGCAACGTTATCAAAATCCAAAATTGCAATAAAAATTTTGATTATTTTTGTATTTTTTTTAATTTTCTTGGCAAGAGAACGTTCTAAATTGTGTTTTTTACATTAAAAAATTGATATTTATTAGCCGGCCTTTAAAAAAAACTGTGCATTAAGGGGTTAATTCATATGTATTATTTAAGTAGAAATAACATACTTAGATCAAAATGTTTAACATATTGCGCGATTTTAAATAATATTATGTAAATCATGTTCCTTTGAAGAGGAGGTTTATAGAGAAATGAGTTTCTGGAATTTTCTAACTCTATCACTGTATATTTCCACAGCAATCGTCCAGCCTGTTTTCACGAAGCTGAGCATGTACAGAAATTCTCAGAATGAAATCATTTTAAAGGTATTTTGGGCAAAATAAATTTTGACTGAGATATTTAAGGGAAGACGGAAAAACATAGAGCTTGGAAACGTGCAACCTGAAAGCTAGATGTGGCC
Source organism: Pardosa pseudoannulata (assembly GCA_032207245.1). Lineage (NCBI taxonomy): Eukaryota > Metazoa > Arthropoda > Arachnida > Araneae > Lycosidae > Pardosa > Pardosa pseudoannulata. The sequence goes on along the minus strand of CM063508.1, from coordinate 85,538,644 downwards.
GTTGATATAGGTTGTGTAGCAGTTATAAAATCTAGCTTTTGTATTAATTTCAATTTCACTACGCAAGCCTCAAGCCCTGACAATTTAAAAGTTAATATAATTATTCAAGGAATGATATGAATTTAAATTTTATTGACCACTGGGATTAAAAGCCAATTGTATGTTAGAAGTATTGAGACCAACTTTAAAACGGTGATGCTGCTATTTCCAAGTATTGCATGTAGTGACATCTTGTGCATTAAGATTAACAAATCATACAATAGGGATCCTTAATTATCTGTACGTGCTTGTAACAGTCTCGTATCGTATTTCTTGCAATCATTATGAAATTTTTACTTTTATTGTTTTATTTCTACTGTTGTTAGACTGAAACATGGTTTTATGGTATTTCTAGAAAGTATGTGCTTTCTTAAAGATAACATTTAATACCAGCATATAGCCCGTCATATGACGGAATCAGTAATTTTTTTAATTTTCCAGAATTGTAAAGTACCCTATGAGACAGTTAAAAAAATAGTTTGTTTTTGACTGAGAATTATCTGGTACAAGCTCAATATTTTTATTATATTTTGTGACCTCATGTTTGTTGCCAACTTTAATTTATAATGCCATATTACGTGATAGTATGAACAGTAGAGGTTTTAATATTGACAATGATTATTTGGTGGTATATATGAATGATGTCAAAAAATTTGCGAACCGATTGCAAACCGTGTGGTTATGTATAAGAAACAAGCACACAAATGAACAAAAGTCTTAATTTTCAAAGATATATAACTTAAACGCTAGATATTTATTAGTCCGTGAAATAGACTATTAGACTTTTTTTAAAAGAATTTGTTGTTAATACCTGTGATACAATTTTCATTGCAACACAAACTAATAGACGATTAAATTAAAAATTATCACATATGTACCTAATCTATTATTTAAGCCAAATATAAAAGAAAATTATGGACGTAATATCTAATTTCAGTTCTAAAACTTATGAAAATAATGCAGACTATATTTAAATAGTTTCAAATAAGAAATGATTAAATGAGATGGTTAAAGGAATGACGTCATAATGCTAGAAAAAATGCTATTTTCATCTACTTATAATGTGATAAATTGATGAATTAAATCGCCTGTTCTTAACCGGGGAAAATAGGGCCTGATATAATGGTCCTTAACGATCGAAAAGGGGAAAGGGGTGGATTTCGAACGTTTTCGAACTCCCTTTGAATTTTACTAACCCTAACTGATCAAGAATCCAATATGGATGCACTTATCTATTCCAGGTCCAACCGCTTCATAAATTCTAGGGCAGTTTGACAGATAACTTAGGCAATTATTATAGATTAGGTTAGTGTTATACATTACTTAGGGGATTCGATTGTTCTCAACAATATGAAATTATAATGGAGAATTGTAATTGAGAAGGAAATTAAATGAAGAAAATAGAAATTTATCGTAGAGTGGAAATTCGTTTAACGGCTAATCGCAATTAACCCTTGGAGCCTACCAATGGTTAAAAGCAATTCTCTGTGTAAACAGAAATTAATCGTGTTTAGCGTTAAACGACTTTGGTGAGACTGGCCCTTGGTGCATCCATCTGAGACACCTATGGAATTATAAACAGAATTATTTTAACACATTGTATGCGGGACACGTACTAGTACGTTTTCTGACAATTGATACTTGAGCGCGGCACACGTACTAGTATGGGTTAGTGTAACAACATGGTTTGTTTGTGGGTACAAAAGTAACGTTACATACATGAAAACGAAGCCGAATGTTCTTGTCTACTACATAGATTCTGGAAAAATTTAGACTTCAATTCACAAAGACGAAAAAATTAAATATAAAAAAATTTACATGATGTCACATTGGAATGGGTAACTGATCAATTACTTGAAACTAAAATTCCGGATCCAGGGCAGAACACACCTAGTACACAAAAGGCACCTAAATATGACCATCCTGGAAGATAATCATTGGATATGAGGAAACATATTTTAGTGAAAATTGTTACTACTGGGTTGAAGAAAAAGCCGCAAAGACAATGTCATGTGTGCGCTGTGAAAAAAGTGAGGAATGAAACATCTTACATATGCAAGTTTTGACGTATACCTCTACATAGAGAAAAATGCTTTGAAAGTTACCACATTGTAAAACATTATTAGTTTTATGATTGCTCTTTTCATTTCTTTATAATGTAAAAATATTTTTATATAAAATATTTCGAAAAAATTAAAACTATATACTACTATTTCTATTTGATTTTTCATATTTACGATACTATTATAAATTTATCTACTAAAAAGATATTTTTTGTTTACAAAAATCTTATGGTTGCTATTTATGTATTTCTATTTATATATTTGTTTACATATTTCAATATAAAATTCGAAATGTTGGTGAAAAAATAAAATTAATTTTCGATCTATTGGGATTTAACTGAAACACTAAATTTACGCGAAAAACACCCGCTCCCGGTACAATTCCGCTGCGAAATGTACCCGCACATAATGTGTTAATCGATAAAGGATGATACCCTTGTTGACGTTAAACAGGATTTCATAGAAATCTGGGAAAATGCTGTTAAATACTCACATCTACAAGAGCATGCGCAACACATAATTTCCTTCTTTGGAAGATTTTATAATTGCTATTAAACTCATTTCTCTAGTGACAAAAATTGAAACTATTCTTAAAACTGAAATTACAGCTCCTCTTTTAAAGGATCAATTAAGTCTTTACGTTGCACAGCTTGATTCAAACATTTAATTATATTCAATCGAGGAAAAAACTAGAATTCTTTATTAATTTAAATTTTTTCATTTGAATTTAAAATCATTTTATGTATTGTTTCTACATCAGGTTTTTATATGTTAATATTGCTTTTTTTATATAGTAATACTTTTTGAAGTAAAAAATATTTTAAATACTCCTAATATGATTAATATTTCTACCTAATATTATTATTTTTTATTGTATTTCTATGATATGTAAAGAATGTTTTTAAATTCTTTCACTTATTAATTTTTAAGTGCAATTTATATTTAAAGATTAATGTTATAATACGTTATTACCTTCATCCGAATACAAAAATGATTTATATTATAACTGTTTATGCTAAATAATAATTAAGTGATTTAATGAGTTTTGAAAGTATTTCTAATTAATGCTCTTAGCTTAAAAAATGTATATAAACTCTAATGATTTAACAAAAAAAAGCATTTAAATGCATATTAACTTAGACAGCTTCCTATATTATAGCTGAGAAATCTAATTCTATAAAAAATATCCACTAATTATCTATGGCATAGAGATTAAATCGTCAACTAAAATAAAATTGAATTGTTTAAAATTAAAGTTATTAAGATAAATAGCAATGGCACTATAGAAATAAATATTTAAGCACAGACAGTAATGAAATAAATATATGGAATTAATATATTCTTGCAATGAACCATAAAAATGCATAATTTATTGACGATTTTATAATGATTATTACAAGCAATATAAAAAAAGTACATAAAAGAAAAAAAATTAAACCTAGTACGTAAAGGGAAAAAATGTAAAGTTCGTACTTTCTAAGTAGAAAACGCATGTTAAATCACAATGAGACAAAATTACGCAAATTTAAGAGGTTGTAAAACATTTTAGTATAATATTAGATTATAGATGTTAAAAGAAAAATGCATTAGTGCAGTAGTACCTACTACAGTTCATTGAACTTTCTTTAAGAAAGCTTAAAACTTTTCGTCAAATTGATATTAGTTTTACCTAAATCTCTTGTATCGGCTAACAAACTGTATTGCATCTGTATATAGTTAAATAGAAATAATAATAAACACTTCTTTTCCCCGTAGGCTACACTAAAGAATTGACGTCCACTGCTTATCACTGCATTTTGTTTACCTAGATCTCTTGTTTCGGCTAAAAAAAATGTATTGTATCTGTATTGTCTAATTTGAAAAAAAAATGTGCAATAACTTTAGCTTCCAGTTTGCCCTAGTTAATATAATCTACTTTTAGTAAAATTATAAAATACATTTAAAATTAAATTGTCTCGTTCTTTCCATTTTCTTTTTATACCGCAACTCATAAAATGTAAGACAACTTAAAACATCCCAGTGTGTATTTGAAAAACGTGTGTAAAAAATGGTAGTTCTACGCTAGCTATTGGCGTTACTTACGGCAATATAAATTAAATAATAAACCCTCTTTTCCCCGTAGGCTACACTAAAGCTACATACAACTACATAAAGAGTTGGTGTCCACTGGTTATCACGGAGTTTTGTTGACCTAAATCTCTTCTCTCGGCTAACAAACTTTGAAAATAAATGTGCAATAAATTTAACTTCCGGTTTGTCGAAGTTAAAAAAATCAATTTTTGGTAAAATATTAAAATGCATTTAAGATTAAATTATCTCGTTATTTGCATTCTCCTTTTGCACTGTAACATAAAACGTAAGCCAACTTAAAACATCTCAGTGTGTAAAAAAGTTATAGTCCTACACTAGTTATTTGCTTTGCTTACGGGAATATATAATTAATAGTAAACATTTCTTTTCCACGTAGGCTACACTAAACAATTGGTGTCCACTGGTTATCACGGGATTTAGTTTACCTAGATCTCTTGTATCGGCTAACAAACTGTATTGTATCTGTATTGTCTAATTTGAAAAAAAAAATTGCAATAACTTTAGCTTATGGTTTGCCTAGTTAAAAAATCTACTTTTAGTAAAATAGTAAAATGCATTTTAGATTAAATTATCTCATTATTTGCATTCTCCTTTTGCACAGAAACAGATAAAACGTAAGCCAACTTATAACATCCCAGTGTATATTCGAAAGACGTGTGTAAAAAAGTGATAGTCCTACACTAGTTATTGACATTGCTTACTGGAATATATAATCAATAACCAGCCCTTCTTTTCCATGTAGGCTACAGTAAAGAGTTTGTGTCCACTGGTCATCACGGGATTTTGTTTACCTAGATCTCTTGTCTCGGCTAACAAACTATATTGTATCTGTATTGTCTAATTTGAAAAAAAATGTGCAATAACTTTAGATTCCAGTTTCCTTAGTTACAAAAATCTACTTTTAATAAAATAGTAAAATGCCTTTAAATTATTTAGTTACTTGCATTCTCCTTTTACACTGCAACACATAAAACGTAAGCCAACTTAAAACATCCCAGTATGTATTTGAAAGACGTGTGTAAAAAATTGATAGTCCTACGCTAGCTATTGTCGTTCCTTACGGGAATATAGAGTAAACAATAAACCCTTCTTTTCCCCGTAGGCTACACTAAACAATTGGTGTCCACTGGTTATCACGGGATTTAGTTTAACTAGATCTCTTGTATCGGCTAACAAACTGTATTGTATCTGTATTGTCTAATTTGAAAAAAAAAGTGCAGTAAATTTAGCTTCCAAATTCCTTAGCTATAAAAATCTACTTTTAATAAGATAGTAAAATGCATTTAAGATTAAATTATTTAGTTACTTGCATTCTCCTTTTACACTGCAACACATAAAACGTAAGCCAACTTGAAACATCCCAGGGTGTATTTGAAAGACGTGTGTAAACAATTGATAGTCCTACGCTAGCTATTGGCGTTCCTTACGGGAATATAGATTAAACAATAGACTCTTCTTTTCCCCGTAGGCTACACTAAACAATTGGTGTCCACTGGTTATCACGGGATTTATTTTACCTAGATCTCTTGTATCGGCTAACAAACTGTATTGTATCTGTATTGTCTAATTTAAAAAAAAAGTGCAGTAACTTTAGCTTCCACTTTCCTTAGCTATATAAATCTACTTTTAATAAGATAGTAAAATGCATTTAAGATTAAATTATTTAGTTACTTGCATTCTCCTTTTACACTGCAACACATAAAACGTAAGCCAACTTGAAACATCCCAGTGTGTATTTGAAAGACGTGTGTAAACAATTGATAGTCCTACGCTAGCTATTAGCGTTCCTTACGGGAATATAGAGTAAACAATAAACCCTTCTTTTCCCCGTAGGCTACACTAAACAATTGGTGTCTACTGGTTATCACGGGATTTAGTTTAACTAGATCTCTTGTATCGGCTAACAAACTGTATTGTATCTGTATTGTCTAATTTAAAAAAAAAGTGCAGTAACTTTAGCTTCCACTTTCCTTAGCTATATAAATCTACTTTTAATAAGATAGTAAAATGCATTTAAGATTAAATTATTTAGTTACTTGCATTCTCCTTTTACACTGCAACACATAAAACGTAAGCCAACTTGAAACATCCCAGTGTGTATTTGAAAGACGTGTGTAAACAATTGATAGTCCTACGCTAGCTATTAGCGTTCCTTACGGGAATATAGATTAAACAATAGACTCTTCTTTTCCCCGTAGGCTACACTAAACAATTGGTGTCCACTGGTTATCACGGGATTTATTTTACCTAGATCTCTTGTATCGGCTAACAAACTGTATTGTATCTGTATTGTCTAATTTAAAAAAAAAGTGCAGTAACTTTAGCTTCCACTTTCCTTAGCTATATAAATCTACTTTTAATAAGATAGTAAAATGCATTTAAGATTAAATTATTTAGTTACTTGCATTCTCCTTTTACACTGCAACACATAAAACGTAAGCCAACTTGAAACATCCCAGTGTGTATTTGAAAGACGTGTGTAAACAATTGATAGTCCTACGCTAGCTATTAGCGTTCCTTACGGGAATATAGAGTAAACAATAAACCCTTCTTTTCCCCGTAGGCTACACTAAACAATTGGTGTCTACTGGTTATCACGGGATTTAGTTTAACTAGATCTCTTGTATCGGCTAACAAACTGTATTGTATCTGTATTGTCTAATTTTTTTAAAAAAATGTAGTAACTTTAGCTTCCAGTTTCCTTAGTTATAAAAATCTACTTTAAATATGATAGTAAAATGCATTTAAGATTAAGGTATTTAGTTACTTGAATTCTCATTTTACACTGCAACACATAAAACGTAAGCCAATTTGAAACATCCCAGTGTGTATTTGAAAGACGTGTGTAAAAAATTGATAGTCCTACGCTAGCTATTGGCGTTCCTTACGGGAATATAGAATTAATAATAAACCCTTCTTTTTCTCTTAGGCCACACTAAAGAATTGACGTCCATTAGTTATCATGGAATTTTGTTTAACTAGATCTACTGTCTCGGTAAACAAACTATACTGTCTCTGCTCTCAAATCGGTACTTTTCTGCTAGAGACACGGGATAGGTTTTTAGGTTTGGTTTGGAGAGCTACGGTCTACTTTTTGCAACACGAGGGCTAATGAGACCGGGACCTACTGCTTAAAGCCAATTCCAAATGGCTAAGAACATCCATGCCATAATGGGATTCGAACCCCCGAACTCCGGTTCCGAAGGCCAGCACCCTAACCAATCGACCATCGTTCGGCTCGAGACACGGGATAAACACAGGAGCTGTACAAATTAAACTTTATTTGAAAAAAAAAATAATTATTAACTTTAAAATAATTAATATTTAATATGAAAGTAGAACTACTGTTATGTATATGAATTGTAAGTGATATACTTTGTTTTCAAGCAGATTTATTAAGAATCGTTGTAAATTAATTTTGAAACTTCGATGTCAGCTTCATATTTCATTAAGAAATCCCGCACCAAACAAGATAGTGTTTTTATTTTAAAATATTCTTATGTTCCTGAATCTTATGAGTCTTTAATTTTAAATATATTTATATTGCTGTCGTTTAATTTATACAAAACTAATGAGGAAAGTTTTTCTGGTGGATTTGTTATAATTTTAGAGCAACTTCAACGATCCATTGTTCAAACAAGCTCCAAAACATGAATACATTTTCCTGTAATTGCTGCAAATTTTTACTTTCCAAGAAATATTTTAACAAACAAAGATTTAACTCTATGTTATTCTTAATTATATTCGTATATTAAAAATAAGCTGAATAAAGTGAATTTTGAAATTATGTGAATAAAAATAGTTTTTGTTTAAATTTATTATATCCTCTAACTTAATTGTTGTTTACAGATAAAATTTGATGTTAAATGGAAAATTTATGCAAACAAATACGTTAAGGAAAGTGAATTTGTACTAATTAATCGAATTTTACTATTTTGAATGATTTCATTCATAAAACGAATGTATTTGAAAACTGAAACTTTAGAATGCCGTATTATATTTCAAATCAAGGCACATTCAATGATAGTTAAATTTATGAATCATTGCTCACTTTATTTTAATATCTTTGTCACTGATTTACCTAACGCATTTGTTTTCAAAAAATAAAATGCCATTCAAAAGGTTGGAATTAATTTGTTTATTTGTACATTTCATAGATTATTTATTATCTATTAAAAATATGAAATTAGGAATTACTCTGAAATAAACAAAATCAATTTATTAAAAAAGACCACAATCTTATGGCAACACCACGATTAAAGAAATACTTTCTTTATATAAAGCATAGGGTGTTAGAATTAATTATTATTTTATAGAATATCCGAAGTTTGGAACAACATTTGGCATTTCTCCGATGAACAGGAAAGTGGAATCAGCATTGGATAGTCAGGTTAAAATGCGTTTTTTAATAAAGAAGTTATAAGTATAAAATACATTACTGTTGCAACATAAACAGAAATGTTTTTAGTCTAAGGAAGATGTGTGATTTTTTTTCTTTGACAATGGTTTAATTGTACGAGGGTCACTCTGAAATTTTTGAGATATAACTAGTTTTTTAAAGTTATACTTACAAAATTTTAGGTGTGTTCAAAGTAGTTTCCTCCAGCATCAATGCACTTTTGTAGAGGAATTTTCCACAGTTTGAATGCCTCAAGCCATTCATTTCTTAGAATAGATGAAAAATACATTTATAGCCACACCAATCTATCAAACTCATCTGTTCATCCGGCTGTATGTGAAGATGCATTGTCATGGTGAAGCATTAGTCCCCTAACATTTACATTTTGTAGAATTTATGGAAGACATTCAGTGGTATACCAGTTTGCTGTTACTGTCTTCTGTCTTTCCAACTTGATGGCTTTGACCAATCCCGTACTTCTGAAGAAAACGGCATACAGAACTTTTTTCAGTACGCTTTGTCTTTTCCCCATTGTCGGCGTGGGATCATCTTCAAAGACCCATACTTTACCTTATTGACATGTTGGAACGTCAAAAACGGTACGTACGTTCCATCAACTGTTACAATTTTAGAAATGATGCAGTGGCCACCATCATTTAGTGATTTAAGTGTTTCTTTACTGATTCTGGCATTCTCCCCTTTTTGGTGCTCAGTGAGATTAATGGTAATCCAACGGCAAACTGCTTTTTTCATATGTAATTCTTCATTAATAATTTTGTGTATGGCTTCTGATCCAATGTTAAGTTCCTTCTGTATAATTTGATAGGTACAACGATTACAATCTAGTAATATTTTTCGTATGGCAGACATATTACTGCAGACGGCGGCCTGTGTGTTCCTCACCCAGAAGAAAATTGCGACCTCTGCTAAATTCTTTAAACCATCTGAATACAGTAGCACGAGCTGGAGATTCACAACCAAATGCCAAATGCAACCGTTGAAAGCATTATTCTTGATTTAATTTTGCTTTAAAATCGTAGAAAATTATAGCGGGAAAATGTTCTCGCGTTCACTCCATTTTCTCTTCTCTACTGTGTTAAAATACTTTGTATTTTAAAATTAAACAGTAATTTTTATTTCGTAAATTCTAGTCTGCGCGTACCTCAAAAGTTTCAGAGTAAACATTATTCCATTCAGAGTAACATTATTCCATTTAGACATGTTATGGTGATAGAAATAAGTAATCGGTGCTGCAAAAGTTTTGAGATGAGAAAAACAAATATTATTGTAGTGTTTGTACATTTTTTTTAAACTCCTGAGGCGGTGGTATTTTATATATTTATTTGGATCTGCCAAATTGGTAAAGCCGGCAATGGAACAGGTGTTTCAGTCCTTAAAGTCGTAAGTCAAAGGGAGTTATAAAACTATGTATACATCAAGAGCATCATTCCTAGTGATGAACAGTAGGTGTAGATCAAAATAATGCATAGAAAACAACGCTCTATTTTCTCATAATCAAAAAAAATGTCCAGGATTTTTAGTAATATAATTCTTTTTTAGATGTTATATCAATATTTCTGTTTCTTGTTTAAGGATCGTTTTTTCAAAGGTTTCTAATCCACATATAATTTCAGAAGAACTCTCTATTTATATAAAGTTAGATAAGTTTATATAAAGTCAGTAAAAAATCGTGTCGTGTATTAAAATACTTTGTATTTTAAAATTAAACCTTTATGTCTGTTTTGTAAATTCTTGTCTGAGAGTATCTCAAAAATTTTAGAGTAACCCCCGTAAAAATAAAAATGTCAGTCTTACTGAACCATTGTCCTTAACGTATCACTTTCTTATTGTAATGTCTAAGTAAGTAGCAGTTATTCTGGAATAACTATAGTTCTATGTTTGAATAGCATATATTTGCATTTGAGATTGACTAGATATAAATAACAAGGTTTTATTCTAATGCATCTATAGATAAAGGAAAAGATGATTTTTTGTCCAATTGGTTGTAACAGCATGTATTTGTAGTATAAGTGAAAAAAAACATATAAAGAAGCTATAAGGCTAGCATACATTTGTGTTACATAATAAACAGAAATGTTTTTATTCTAGAGAAGGTATGTGGTTTTTTTTTGACAATGGTTTACTTGTAAGAAAAAAAATCTCAGTCTTACTGAATCATTGTTGTCCTTAACACATCTCTTTCATTTTGTAATTTTGTAAGTACGTAGCACTAATTTGGAATCACTAAACTTCTATGGTGGAATGAGACCACCATTTTCGTATTTGCCATTTCCCTGCTATTAACAAGTCTTAATTCAACTGTATCGGTAGGGACGAAAAAAAATTTTTTGAGGAATAGGTTGTAAAGATAAAAGGTATTTTTAATACAACTGAGCTCAAAATAGAAAATTTCTAACAGTAATTAAACATAAAGTTTGGTACAAATACATCATTACACATAGTACATATACAATATGGCATCTGGCATTGATTTAATTGTAAAACACAGTCCCTTACAAATCATAATACCAAGCACATAAAAAAAGGAAAAACAAAATCAAATAATATTATTCGCTTTATTTTAAAAATACTAGAATTAAAGTAACTAATTAAAGTTTAACGTTTAATACTTTCTTTTCTGTACAATTCTAAAATGTTACTTATAAGATAACTATCAGTGCTTTAATATATATCAACAACAAATACCTCTAAAAGCCTAATCATGGATGTCGTAAACATTTAAAAATCAGTTAATGAGAGACATAAATTCTAACCTATGTTTCTTGCCTTTAGAGTGCTTACTCACAAAATTGCTTTTCTTACAAGATGGATGAGGATTAAATCTTTCGCTGTGAAAATGAAATTAAAAATACACGCTACGGTAAGGTAACTCTAGAAAGGGAATCTGTTTTCACTAGAGAAACATAAATAATTTGTTCTAATTGATATTTGGTTCAAAGGCTAATTGAAACCAAAGAACATTATATATGCTCTT
>CM063508.1:85522057-85524557 GCA_032207245.1 Pardosa pseudoannulata | reverse complement strand
TATTTATCTCAATCATTTTCTATCATCAGATATCATTCCCAGGGGAGAAGTACGATATCTTTACCCTACTACTAAAAAATAATTAAAAAATATAAAAAAGACACCATTTTTTTCAGGGATGAATTTCTGGTCCCGACTGCAACACACTTTCTCCGACATAAACTGGCATCAAAGATGTTGCTTGATAATGTAGAGTACTACATAACAATTACTTGGTGTTAGGACACTAAATGCTGAATATCAAAACCTATTTACACTAACTAAAATTATATACCTGGTTGCCATAATTAAACTGACAGTGCTCACAGTGTTCTGTAGAGCGATCTATTTGAGAGAATGACGCCACATTTTGTATGAAGATTAAACAAAACGGAGGAAGAAGGATTCCTCGAAAAAAGAAATTAGTTCCAAAAGTCACCACTAGGGGAATATTCCGCGATGTGTAAAAGAAAATAGAGTGTTAAAATTGTAAATTAATACGGAAATTAATTTCTTAACTGTGCCAATGGATGTAACGTGAAATTTGAATAAAGAACTTCGTCTGCTTCTCAGCGTACGTGATATTGCAGATCACGAGACTTTATCGGTGTTGCCAAATTGCACTTGAACTAAATCAGAAAATGTTCATAATAAAAGTTAATTTTATTCCGTATTAATTTGCATTTGTTAACACTCTATTTTCTATGACACAGCGCCAAATATTCCCTCAGCGGTGACTTTTGGAACTTTTTTTTTTTTTTTTTAATTCTTCGTTTCCTATCTTGATTAATCTTTCTACAAAATATATTGTCAGTCTCGTCGACACTGTAAGCACTGTCAGTTTAATTATGGCCACCCAGAATATTAAGAGTATTCTCTTAATTGTACTATCTAAGGAGATCTTTATATTTTTTAATTTCCATTTTAATTGTCCATCATAAAAATATTTTAATTAATGATTTTGTCTTTGTAAACTCAACTTTAAATTATATAGTCATCCAATAAATATAAAACTCCGCCTTCAAAAAGGAAAAGATTTAATAAACATATGGAATCATAGCAAACTAAATGCACATCAAAGAAAATCCTAAATCTATCTAATAATTGATGGAGAACACTATTAGTAGAATAAAAAGAATATTTTATAAAATAAAAAATACAATAAGTGAATTTACCCTAAGGGAAGAAAACGAGTGCGTTTGAATTATTATTTATCTATTGATAAAAAGAAGGAAAATATTCTCTAAATACGAAATAACATAATAAAACACTTAATAAAGCATTAAACTGATTTTTTGGAGTAATGTATTGAAAATGAAGCTAAAAAGTAAAAAATATTACAGAAAATAAAAAGAAAAATACTTTCTCTTTTCCACGAAAAAGAAATCTACTGAATGGAAAACTGTTATTGGATTATTACTGAGACATAAATAATAAATTTCTAAAAATATCACAGTATATTTTTTACATTTAAAGATTATTAAATCTTTCCGATTTATTTTACTTTTGTAAGCGGCTAAAAGCGATTAAGATAAAAATATATATATACATTTTAACAGTATGTCTCAAGCAATAATTTTAGAAAGTATCAGAAACTGTAGTTTAAATATGCAGCAAGCAATGTTTAAAACCTAATAGGTTTTTAGTTTTTTTTTCACACAAAGCTGCAGAAAAATCTCACATTAAACGGAAATAGATATACCAAACTACATTAAGCATTGAATAATATATCCTTTCACTTTCATAAACTGACTTCATAAATTGCATAGATAAAAAGCATGTTTTGAAATTGATATGAAATTAATTCGAAATATAGTGAGTTATAAATTCACATATATGCGCCTCAGGTCTCGATGGAGTAAATCATCGTACAAATTCCAAATGATTAAAATGCTAAAGATTTGTTTAAAAAATTACTTTAAAAATAAACGTTAGTTTGTTAAACGGAATCGTAATTACATTTTTTACAATTTTTATATAGAATGTTACTTTTAAAATCACTTAACCCTATGAATGCTCATACCGTGATTACCACGGGAAATTCAACTGTAGCAAAATTTGCTTATCCCGCGATTTTCGCGGGCATGTGTTTTTCTTCCTTTATTAAGAAGCACATTCCTCCTTTACACCGTTTAGACAGTGGAATAAATTATATATAGTATTAGACATTTAATTAGATAATAAATAGAATTATATTGCTAGAACTACAGTTATATTAGGTAATAGAATTATATATAGTATGTTATAAATAGGAATTAACTGTATTCCAATCGAAATTTATTAAAAAATAAATTTTTTATGTGATAACATCTAGAATTAGTTTTTCTGAAAAATTAGTTTCTCATGATAAAAGTCAATATACGAAATCTTCCTAGAAAAGAAATTAGTTTTTCAATTCTCCAATTTATATATATACTTAAAATATGCAACAAAAAATACACAATTTTTAAAGATATCTCGGTTTACAAATTGAGCACTCAGAGGGTTAATGTGCACACATACATGTAACACTTAATATGAA
>CM063508.1:85479557-85517057 GCA_032207245.1 Pardosa pseudoannulata | reverse complement strand
GCTTTCGCAGTTCGTAGCCACATCGGTCGAGAACGTACTACACGCACGCCTGTCGTGGAGGAAACCGTGCTAAAGGAGATTGCCATCAACCCGCTAACAAGTCTCCGTGCAAGCGAACGTGTCTTGGGTGTAGGTCGTTCCACCATAATGCGCATACTGCATGAAGGCATGCAACACCCTTACCACTTCCAAAAAGTACGGGCATTCTGCGTTGACAATTATCCCAAACGAATTGCATTCGGATCGTATTTTCGCAGAAGCGGCAACACGTGTCCGTGACACTCCTGGCTTAAACGGGTTCGTGAATCCATGCGCCGACATTGTGAAACGTGCACTGTGGCGAAAGGAAACAATTTTGAGCATTTACTGCGATGTAATAACCATCTGTAGTAAAAATCATATTAACACCGCTCTCGATATCTTTTTTTTCTCCTGCTCCACACTTGTGATCAAACCGCTCTAGCGGTCGCAGTTTGCATTTTCAGACACAAGTTCCTATGTAAATCTTGTTCATCGTGATATGACAGACCAGTATGTTAAGTTTGTAAACGACCTTTTGGAACACCATATACATACATACATACATATATATATATATATATATATATATATATATATATATATATATATATATATATATATATATATATATATATATATATATATATATATATATATATATATATATATATATATATATATATATATATATGTATATATATATATATATATATATATATATATATGTTATATATATATATATGTATTTATATATATTTTTTTATATATATATATATATATATATATATATATATATATATATATATATATATATATATATATATATATATATATAAACACCAGATAATTTTTTTTTAAATTATGTAAAAAATAAAACTGTAATATTTAAATTGTCTTCATCATAAAAAATTAATAATTTTGTTACTTTTTAAAATTCCAAATTAATTTTGAATAAAGCTCTAACCATAAACACGAATTTTTTTTTAAATTATTTAAAATGAAACTGTAAATTTGTCTCTTTTTTTTTCGTTATTAAACTTCCAAATTAATTTTGTATAAGGTACCATACCACACGAAGTTGTTTCATGTATGTCAACGAATAAAGAAAAAAAATAAAGAATTCTTTAAAACTTCAGAACCGATTCAAACGATAATCACGTATTTTCACTGATATTTTATACTCGGCACCTTCCGGGAGATCTTTTTTATCGGGTATTGGAATTTTTCTTTTTAGACTTTAGTAAAACTTCTGTTTTTCTGAGACTTTCTCGTTTTCAGTAGAATTTATGTTAAAAAGCAACTTTATTTCTTCAGCACGTCTCTTTGTTTGCGCCATATTTGAAAAAATAATTCTTTGACTGCTTGAAAACTTCTCTTAAATATATATTTTCTTACACACATATTTCATAAATGCGGTGTAAGATATGCATATATTAGTTATTTGATGGCTAATAAAAGATATATTATATTTTGTGAGTATATTCAAGGAAAAATATTCCAAAGTAAAAAAATAATATCTTTTATATCCCTTTGAGACAAAAAAAGTTACTTTCCTGTATAAAAAAAGTTTTATTTGCACATGGATGAAAAGCTGTTACTAACTAGCATATATCCCGTCATATGACGGAATCATTAAAATTTTTAACTTTACAGTATTGTAAAGTAACCTATAAGGCAGATAAAAAAATGGTTTGCTTTTTAGCTGAGAATTATTTGGTATACGCTCAATAATTTGTTTATGTTTACTGACCGCTTGTTAGTTGCCAACCTTAATTTATCTTGTCGTATTACATGATAGAATGGACAACAGAGGTTTTAATATTCACAGTGATTATTTGGCAGTATATATTGTTACGAATTTGTTTAGTGAACCGTAAATTTAGCATGGGACTCTATAGGTACCTCGCCAAATTGGCGAGATATCGATTCGTTGGCTACAATTTTGACAGGTTTGGCGACAGTTTTGGCAGTTTTATTTTTTGTTGCCAAGGTCATCGCCAAGTTCGTCGGAAATTGCCGCCGAGTGTCGCCAAATGTTGCCAAGCGTGGCGTCAAGTGACAACTTCCGGTTCTAGTTTCTTTAATATTCCAGCAATTTCATCAGGCCTATATAAGGCAGGCAGGGTCCCAAACAGACAAAGCTAGGCCCGGTCCAGGAAATCCAGAAGATCCTGAAGAAACAGAGAAAGTCGTGAAGTGGATATCTCTGTGTGAGAAGTTCGCACGGAGTGTTGTGTTTCAGCATTATGATCATTCGAGGAGAGACGGAGATATAACTTAGACTATTATTATATAGGGGATTAATAGAAAATGTATACATTATAAATGTATTTATGTCATTATTTTAGAATACCTCCTCTTTCTTTATTTTTCAATAATTATATCCCACTTAAAAAATTAGTTTGGAGAAAAGTTTAAATAGAACAAAAATATTTTTAATATTTAGATAAAAAAACTACCACAGAAATTACTTATTAGAAATCAAAACTTTTTTTTTTGTATGAGTTATTGTTTTCTTAAATGCTAAACAATTTATAAAATAATACCAGTGTGTATGTTTGTATTAATAAAATTCAGTACAAGTTTTTAACACAGGTGGTAAAACGTTAGTAATTCTGTGACAAAAGATATACCGTTAGATCTCTAATTCTTAAGAGAAAATTTAAGTGAAGACTGCAAGAAAATGTATGAGCTGAAAACCTTTTATATATGATAAGCTAAAATTTTATGGGCAGTAAAATAAGGTTAGATTTTGAATTCCTTTAAAGGGGATCTATTTTATGCTAAGATATCGATAAAAATCTTCATAACGATAAGAGAAAAGTAATATAATCAACCAAATAATTAGTCACTATAATCGTTCAATTACACAGGCCTACAAAAAAAATTTTTTGGTACCTAGGATTTTAAAACTGGATTTAGCTATGATAGGGCTGCTGATTCTAAATATGAAATCCGTTTTTATCTATCAGCTCTATTTTTTCAGATAAGCATATTTTTTTTACTGTGCATTATTACAAGAAATAATAACCGCATAGCTGAAGGAAATTCCACCAGATAGGCTAAACATCCGGTAATGTAAGTGGCCTTCAACCCTTCAAATATAGTTGAAATCCTTTTTGAGTTGAGTTACAATTTTTAAGTAATAAAGTAAACACTTTTTGAGTTTAATTTAGTTTAAGATTTCTCGTAGTGCAGGATAGATAGAAATTAGCCACATGTAATAATTGAGTTTAGAAAAGAGATGCCATAAATTTAACCTAAAACGTACTAGATTGTAGATTGTTGTACTTGTATCAATAAATAGAAATAAAATGATTTCAAGTAGAAGAAGTTGTGCAAATCATTCTGACGTGTTTTGCTACATATGTGGAGAATACATGTTAAAAGAAAACAGAAAAACTGTTAGTGACTTTATAAAGAGAGCTTATCTTGGATAATTTGGTGTTAAGCTTGGTGATCAAGATAAAACGTGGGCACCTCATAAGGTATATATATATATATATATATATATATATATATATATATATATATATATATATACATATATATACATATATATATATATATATATACATATATATACATATATATATATATGTATCTATATATATATATATATGTATATATATATATATGTGTATATATATATATATATATATATGTATGTGTGTATATGTATATATATATATATATATATATGTGTGTGTGTGTGTGTGCAATTAGTTTGTTAGGTATTTATATAGATTACATAAAGAAAATGTGATTTATATTGTGAGCATATTTACTTAATGTACATTTATATATTACAAAGAGCCAAATATGTTGCCCTTAAACGTACGCTGAAAATTCTTTTTCAAATACTTCTTGAAAAGCTATTTATAAAAAGGTACACAGCAATTATTTGTAATTCATAAATTAATTTAATTTCATCCAATACTTTGCCTACAATTTTCTTTAAATTCCGTTAAATTGCCAATCCATAAAAAACACTACATTTTAATTAAAACTAAAGTAATCTGTAGGAAGTTTCAAAGTAAGTAATCGAAATATATCTTTCAATCACTTATCAGGATGGTTTCAATGCATCTACAAAATTTTGCTTTTTACTAATTTAAACAACATTTCTGAAATCGTTACCATGTCAACTCACGTTTCAGATTCCTCATTCCCTGGCAACACTAATGTTCATTGAATAATTTTTGTCTCTGTGAATAAATTCCTTTGTTGTTATAATTATAGAAATCAGTGACTTCACATAACTTGTATACACACAGAGTTGGGTATACAAGGTTTGCAATGTACAGAGCGTGCGTGCATTCAGAGGTCAATATTGTTAGAACACCCGATAGAATATATATAAAACAATAGTTTTTAAGAGTTTTTAATAGTTAAGTAGTTTATAACAGATTTTAACATTTAAATATTTTATACCAGTTTTCAACAGTTAAATATTTAATAACAGTTTTTAAAAGTTAAATAGTTTATACCAGATTTTAAGAGTTAAATAGTTTATAAGAGTTTTAACAGTTTAAATAATTTATAACAGCTTTCATAAATGTATACAGAATTTTTAAAATAGACAGCAGTTATAATGATAACTGAGCAGAAAGCTTGAAATTTAAAATTGATATTGTATCTTCCACAACCTGGAAATGGTGCATGAGAAACACACAAAAACAATTATTTTAGACAATTTTGAGATATTGAGAGAATTACTACTGTCCAGATAGCTACAAAAACTGACTTAGATATACCCCAAAACTATAATCTGAAAAAATGTAAAAACGTATTTGTTTACTGTTTTAAAAATGCAGTACAATACTCGCCACGTAAATAAAGAGTAATTCCAAATCCTTTTTAAAGTGATAAGCATATCATATCATTGGCGTAAACTACAATCAAAAGCACAAAATAGAGACAATAATGCTTTACAAAAAAAAAGAAAAGTTACCCAGGCGTTAAATATAATTAAGTAATCAAATAATCTTGTAATAGAACATATTATATTCGGTCATTAATAATAGAGAGCCAAATATGTTGCCTTTAATCGTAAGCTGAAAAAAATATTTTTAATATATTTTTTGAAAAGCGATTTATAATAATGAACACAGCAAGTATTTCTTATATATAAGTTGAATTTTTCATCCAATACTTTGCTTACAATTTTCTTTAAAATCCATTACATTCCCAATTACTAAAAAAACATTATATTTTAATTAAAACTAAAAAAATCTATAGGAAATTTCAAATTAGGGAATTAAAATCTATCTTTCAAAATTTCATCACTTATCAGGATAGTTTCAATGCATCTACAAAGTTTTGTTTTCTACTAATTTAGACAACATTTCTGGAATCGTTACCATGTCAAATCTCGTTGCATATTACCCATTCCCTAGCAATGCTAATGTTCATTGAAGAATTTTTGTCTCTATGAATAAATTCCTTTATTGCTATAGTTGTAGAAATCAATGACTTCACATAACTTGTATACATACAGAGTTGGGTGTACAAGGTTTACAAAGTACAGAGCGTGCGTGCATTCAGAGGTCAGTTAATAATTATTAGAACACCCAATAAAATATATATAAAACAATAGTTTATAACAGTTTTTAACAGTTTTTAACAGCAAAATATATTAAAACAGTTTATATAGTTTATAACACCTATGATAAATGTATACAGAATTTTTAAAATAGACAGCAGTTCTAATGATAACTATGCAGAAAGCTTGAAATTTAAAATTGATATTGTAACTTCCACAACCTGGAAACAGTCATGAGAAATAGAAAAAAATTTATTTTAGCCATTTTTGAGATATTGAGAGAATTACAACTGTCCAGATAGCTACAAAAACTAAAGGAGATATAAACCAAAAATGTAACAGTGTATTTGTTTACAGTTTCAAAAATACAGTACAATACTCGCCACGTAAATAAATAATAATACCAAATTATTTTTAAAATGATAAGCATATCATATCATTAGCGTACACTAGAAAAAAAAGCACAAAATAAAGACAATAATGCTTTACAAAAAAGAAAAGTTATCCAGGCGTTAAATATAATTAAATAATCAAATATTCTTTTAATAGAACATATTATACTTCGGTCATTAATAATAGAGAACCAAATATGCTGCCTTTAATCGTACGCTGAAAACATTTTTAATATATTTTTTGAAAAGCGATTTATAATAATGTACACAGCAAGTATTTCTTATTCATAAGTTGAATTTTTCATCCAATACTTTATTTACAATTTTCTTTAAAATATATTACATTCCCAATTACTAAAAAAACATTATATTTTAATTAAAACAAATATTTTAAAACAGTTTAAATAGTTTATAACACCTATGATAAATGTATACAGAATTTTTAAACTAGACAGCAGTTCTAATGATAACTGCGCAGAAAGCTTGAAATTTAAAATTGATATTGTAATTTCCACAACCTGGAAACAGTTCATAAGAAATAAAAAAAAATATTATTGTCAATTTTGAGATATTGAGGGAATTACAACTGTCCAGATAGCTACAAAATCTAACGGAGATATATCCTAAATATATAATCTGAAAAAAATGTAAAAGTATATTTGTTAACAGTTTCAAAAATACAGTGCAATACTCGCAAACGTAAATAAATAATAGTACCAAATAATTTTTAAAATGATAAGCATATCATGTCATTAGCGTACACTACAATCAAAAGCACAAAATAGAGACAATACTGCTTTATAAAAAACAAAAGTTATCCAGGCGTTAAATATAAACAAGTAATCAAATATTCTCGTAATGTAACGAATGTTTTTCTAATATGTAATAGAAAAAATAAACAATTTCAAAATCCATTAATGTATCATAATTACATGAGGTACTCTAAATTTTTATCTCTCTTACCACTATTTACAAAATGTCAGATTCTATTATTCTTTAAAAATTAGAAAGAGATTTTAATCTACATTTATTATTCTTCTTAAGATTTAATATAGTTTTAAATGTAATTAACCAAAAGTATTTATAAATAAGTTAATAGAATGATGAAACTTGCCGTATTTCCTGTAGTGGAAAAAATAATTTTGTTCTTTTAATTTACTGATAATAAATATCTTCTACCTATAACATCTGTTTATTTGTAAAGAAAACAGCAAAGTATTTTTTACCAGTTACATACCCGAATATACGAATCACACATACGAATGTTAGACATATACAAATATATACAAATAATTATCTATTCGTATTAGTGAGACTCCACTATGTATATATATATATATATATATATATATATATATATATATATATATATATATATATATATATATATATATATATATATATATATAGTATATATATATATATATATATATATATATTATATATATATATATATATATATATATATATATATATATGAAGAGAGAAATGTGCTTTATATCCTGAGCATATTTACTCATATATTTCAAAGAGACAAATATGTTGCCTTTATAAAAATGTACACAGCTAGAATTTGTAATTCATAAGTTGAATATTTCATCCAATACTTTGCCTACAATTTTCTTTAAAATCCGTTACATTCTCAATCCCTAAAAAACACTATATTTTAATTAAAACTAAAGTAATCTATAGGAAGTTTCAAAGTAAGTAATCAAAATCTTTCAATCACTTATCAGGATGGCTTCAATGTATCTACAAAGCTTTGCTTTTTACTAATTTAGACAACATTTCTGGAATCGTTACCATGTCAACTCTCGTTGCAGATTCCTCATTCCCTGGTAACACTAATGTTCATTGAAGAATTTTTCTGTCTATGAATAAATTCCTTTGTTGTTATAATTGTAGAAATCAGTGACTTCATATAACTTGTATACATACAGAGTTGTGTATACAAGGTTTACAAGGTACAGAGCGTGCTTGCATTCAAAATTCTATATTGTTAGAGCACCCGATAGAATATATATAAAACAATAGTTTATAACAATTTTCAAGAGTTAAATAGTTTATAACAGTTTTTAACAGTTAAATATTTTATACCAGTTTTTAATATTTAAATAGTTTATACCAGATTTTAAGAGTTAAATAGTTTATAACAGTTTCTAAGTGTTAAATAGTTTATACGAGTTTTTAATATTTAAATATTTAATAACAGTTTTTATCAGTTACATAGTTTATACCAGATTTTAAGTGTTAAATAGTTTATACAGTTTTTAACATTTAAATATTTTATAACAATTTTTAACACTTAAATATTTTATACCAGTTTTTAACAGTTAAATATTTAATAACTGTTTCTAACAGTTAAATAGTTTATACCAGATTTTAACAGATAAATAGTTTATAACAGTTTAAATAGCTTATAACAGCTTTTATAAATGTATACAGAATTTTTAAAATAGACAGCAGTTCTAATGATAACTGAGCAGAAAGCTTGAAATTTAAAATTGATATTGTAATTTCCACAACCTGGAAATAGTTCATAAGAAATAAAAAAATTATTTTTGTCAATTTTGAGATATTGAGGGAATTACAACTGTCCAGATAGCTACAAAATCTAACGGAGATATATCCCAAAAATATAATCTGAAAAAATGTAAAAGTATATTTGTTAACAGTTTCAAAAATACAGTGCAATACTCGCAAAAGTAAATAAATAATAGTACCAAATAATTTTTAAAATGATAAGTATATCATGTCATTAGCGTACACTACAATCAAAAGCACAAAATAGAGACAATACTGCTTTACAAAAAAGTAAAAATTACCCAGGCGTTAAATATAAACAAGTAATCAAATATTCTTGTAATATAACGAATGTTTCCTAATATTTAATAGAAAAAATAAGCAATTTCAAAATCCAGTAATATATCATAATTACATGAGTTACTCTAAATTTTAATCTCTATTACTACTACTTACAAAGTGTCTGTTTCTATTATTCTTTAAAAAATAGAAAGATATTTTAATCTGCGTTTCTTATTTCTCTTAACATTTTAAACAGCTTTAAAAGTAATTAAACAAAATTATTTATAAATGAGTTTATGGAATGCAAAAACTTGCGGTATTTAATGTAATGGAAAAAATAATTTAATTGTCTTAATTTTTAATTTACTGATAATAAATATCTTCTACCTATAACCTCCATTTATTTATAAAAAAAAAACAGCAAAGTATTGTTTACCAGTTACATACACGGATATACGAATGACATATACGAATGTTAGACACTTATACAAATAATTATCTATTCGTATTAGTGAGACTGCACTATGTATATATATATATATATATATATATATATATATATATATATATATATATATATATATATACAAAGTAAGAGGGAATTGTGCTTTATATCCTGAGCATATTTACTTATATATTACAAAGATCCAAATATGTTGCCTTTAAAAAATGTACACAGCAAGTATTTGTAATTCATAAGTTGAATATTTCATCCAATACTTTGCCTACAATAAATCTTTAAAATCCGTTACATTCCCAATCCCTAAAAAACACTATATTTTAATTAAATCTAAAGTAATCTATAGGAAGTTTCAAAGTAAGTAATCGAAATCTAGCTTTCGATCACTTATCAGGATGGTTTCAATGCATCTACAAAGTTTTGCTTTTTACTAATTTAGACAACATTTCTGGAATCTTTACCATGTCAACTCTCGTTGCAGATTCCTCATTCCCTGGCAACACTAATGTTCATTGAAGAATTTTGTCTCTATGAATAAATTCCTTTGTTGTTAGAATTGTAGAAATATGTGACTTCATATAACCTGTGTACATACAGAGCTGGGTGTACAAGGTTTACAAGGTACAGATCGTGTATATTGTTATTCAGAGGTCTACATTGTTAGAGCACCCGATAGAATATATATATATATATATATATATATATATATATATATATATATATATATATATATATATATATATATATATATATATATATATATATATATATATATATATATATATATTTACATAGTTTATACCAGATTTTAAAAGTTAATAGTTTATAACAGATTTTATTAGTTAAATAGTTTATAACAGTTTAAATAATTTATAGCAGTTTTTATAAATGTATACAGAATTTTTAAAATATACAGCAGTTTTAATGATAACTCCGCAGAATGATTGAAATTTAAAATGGATAATGTAATTTCCACAACCTGGAAACAGTGCATGAGAAATAAAAAAAAATTATTTTAGCCAATTGTGAAATACTGAGGGAATTACAACTGTCTAGATAGCTACAAAATCTAACGGAGATTATCCCAAAAATATAATCTGAAAAATGTAAAAGTATATTTGTTTACGGTTTCAAAAATACAGTACAATATTCGCCACGTAAACAAATAATAATAATAAATCATTTTTAAAATTATAAGCATATCATATCATTGGCGTAAACTACAATCAAAAATACAAAATAGAGACAATAATGATATATAAAAAAAAGAAAAGTTACCCAGGCTTTAAATATAAACAAGTAATCAAATATTCTTGTAATGTAAGGAATGTTTCTTAATATTTAATAGAAAAAATAAGCAATTTCAAAATCCATTAATGTATCATAATTACATGAGTTACTCTAAAATCTTATCTCTATTACCACTATTTACAAAATGTCTGATTCCATTATTCTTTAAAAATTAGAAAGAGAGTTTAATCTACATTTCTTATTTTTCTTAAGATTTAATATAGTTTTAAAAGTAATTAAACAAAAGTATTTATAAATAAGTTTATGGAATGATGAAACTTTCCGTATCTCCTGTAGTGGAAAAAATAATTTTGTTCTTTTAATTTATTGATAACAAATATCTTCTAAATATAACCTCTATTTATAAAGAAAACAGCAAAGTATTGTTTAACAGTTACATACACGAATATACGAATGACAGATATTAATATTAGACATATACGAATAATTATCTATTCGTATTAGTGAGACACCACTATGTATATATATATATGTATATATATATATATATATATATATATATATATATATATATATATATATATATATATATATATATATATATATATATATATATATATATATATATATATATATATATATATATATATATATGTATATATATATGTATATACATATATATATAT
Organism: Pardosa pseudoannulata; assembly: GCA_032207245.1. Lineage (NCBI taxonomy): Eukaryota > Metazoa > Arthropoda > Arachnida > Araneae > Lycosidae > Pardosa > Pardosa pseudoannulata. Next base: position 85,505,897 of record CM063508.1, on the reverse strand, counting down.
ACATATATATATATATATATATATATATATATATATATATATATATATATATATATATATGTGTGTGTGTGTGTGTGTGTGTGTGTGTGCATATATATAAATATATATATATATATATATATATATATATATACATATATATACATATATATACATATATATACATATATATATATATATAATATATATAATATATATATAATATATATATATAATATATATATATAGTATAAATAATAATTAAATAGTTTATAACACCTTTCATAAATGTGTACATAATTTTTAAAATAGACAGCAGTTCTAATGATATCTGCGTAGAAAGCTTAAAATTTAAAATTGATATTGTAACCTCCACAACCTGGAAATGGTGCATGAGAAACAAAAAAAAATTATTTTAGACAGTATTGAGATATTGAGGGAATTACTGCTGTCCAGATAGTTACACAATCTAAAGGAGATATATCCCAAAAATATAATCGGAAAACATGTAAAAGTATATTTGTTTACAGTTTCAAAAGTACAGTACAATCCTCGCCACGTAAATAAATAATAATACCAAATTATTTTTAAAATGATAAGCATATCATATCATTAGCGTACACTAGAATCAAAAGCACAAAATTGAGACAATAATGCTTTACAAAAAATAAAAGTTACCCAGGCGTTAAATATAATTAAGTAATCAAATATTCTTTGAATAGTACATAGTATACTTCGGTCATTAATAATAGAGAGCCAAATATGTTGCTTTTAATCGTAAGCTGAAAAAATGTTTAATATATATTTTGAAAAGCGATTTATAATAATGTACACAATAAGTATTTCTTAGTTGAATTTTTCATCAATACTTTACCTCCAGTTTTCTTTAAAATCCATTACATTCCCAATTACTAAAAAACATTATACTTTAATTAAAACTAAAATAATCTATAGAAAGTTTCAAAGTAAGGAATTGAAATCTATCTTTCAAAATTTCCTCACTTATCAGGATAGTTTCAATGCATCTACAAAGTTTTGTTTACTACTAATTTAGACAACATTTCTGGAATCGTTACCATGTCAACTCACGTTGCAGATATCTCATTCCCTGGAAACACTATTGTTCATTGAAGAATTTTTGTCTCTATGAATAAATTCCTTTGTTGTTATAATTGTAGAAATCAGTGACTTCACATAACTTGTGTACATACAGAGTTGGGTGTACAAGGTTTACCACGTACAGAGCGTGATTTCATTCATACGTTTATATTGTTAGAACAACCGATAGAATATATATAAAACAATAGTTTATAACAGTTTTTAACATTTTTTTAACAGTCAAATATTTTAAAACAGTTTAAATAGTTTATAACAGCTTTTATAAATGTATACATAATTTTTAAAATAGACAGCAGTTCTAATGATGACTGCGCAGAAAGCTTGAAATTTAAAATTGATATTGTATCTTGCACAACCTGGAAATGGTACACGAGAAACAAAAAAAATTATTTTAGACAATTTTGAGATATTGAGGGAATTACTGGTGTCCAGATAGCTACAAAATCTAACGGAGATATATCCCAAAAATATAACCTGAAAAAATGTAAAAGTAAAGGGTGTTTCATATTGAATGGGACAAAAAGAACAGCACAGTGTGACTGCCGTAATGGATTTTTTCATCCGAAAGAAATTTATTCTGCAACTACAATTATACAAGTTTTATTTGGCAACAGTTAAAAATTATCGAATGTCGAACTCGCCGCTAGAGGCGCTGATAAACAAAATGTCGTCAATGCAGGAGAAAGCATACTGCGTTTTCGAATATGCCGAAGCCTAGTAGGTAACTGTTGTGCAAAGACATTTTAGCACGAAATGTTATAAAGAACCACCGCATCAGCATAACATAAGCAGGTGGGTGAAGCAGTTCGAGGATACCGGCTTCTTATGGAAGAACAAAAGCGCAGGACGAAAAGAAACAAAACCCGAAGTGGTTGAAAGAATTCTTGATTCATTTTTACGGAGTCCCTCAAAATCAAGACATGCTCTCTGAGCGGTTGCTCCTCCAGCTGTTGGAAGCTGTTCCTGATTTCATATTGCAGCAAGATGGCGCTTCCGCACATTGGAATAAAAACTTACGTCAGTTCCTGAACTACCCCATCGCTGAATTGGCCGTGCTGGGCTACAGGATTTGACAAGCCAGGATTGGCCGCCGAGATCACCAGATCGCCAGATAACGCCCTGTGATTTTTTTTCTCTGGTGTTTCGTTAAAGACAGGATTTTTTGCGTCCACTTCTTCAGAAACTGAAACAGCCGATAACTGCAGTGTTGAACTCCACAGAAGATATGCTATCACGAGTGTGGCAGGAGGTTGATTACCGTGTAGACATTTGTCGTGTCACCGGAGAGCCACATATTGAACACCTGTAGAAACTTGAATAAATGTAGTTTTGCGGTAAATTTCAATTTTCTAAATATATTAATTACAACATTCACAATCATGTTTTCTTTTTGTCCCATTCAATATGAAACACCATGTATATTTGTTTACAGTTTCAAAAATACAGTACAATACTCGCCACTTAAATAAATAATACCAAATCATTTTTAAAATGATAAGCATATCATATCATTGGCGTACACTACAATCAAAAGCACAAAATAGAGACAGTAATGCTTTACAAAAACAAAAGCATTACTCAGGTGTTAAGTATAAACAAAAAATGAAATATTCTTTTAATAGAAAATATTATACTTCAGTAATTAGTATTTTGAAAATTACAATGTCTACTACAGCAATTATTTCTTTGTGTAATATTGAAAAGCCCGTAATACATAACAAATGTAATTATCTGTTTCTGAAATAACTAGAAAAACAGATTATTTTACCAGATTATGCATGAGAAGGAGTGAAACCAAATACATGGTGTTTCTTATTGAATGGGACAAAAAGAAAACATGATTGTGAACGTTGTAATTAATATATTTAGAAAATTTAAATTTACCTCAAAACTACATTTATTCAAGTTTCTACAGGTCTTCAATATGTGCCCCTCCGGTAACACGACAAATGTCTATACGGTAATCAAGCACCTGTCATACTCGTGATAGCATATCCCCTGTGATGGAGTTCAACACTGCAGTTATCCGCTACTTTAGTTCCTATAAGTCCTGAGGAAGTGGACCCACAAACACCTTGTCTTTAACAAAACCCCAGAGAAAAAGTAATCAAGAAAATTTCTTTTCGTCCTGGGCTTTTGTTCTTGCATAAATAGCCGGTATCCTGGAACTGCTTCACCCACCTGGCTATGTTATCCCGATGTGGTGGTTCTTTAAGAAATTTCGTGCAAAAATGTCTTTGCACAACAGTTTCCGAGGAGGCTTTCGCATATTCGAAAACGCAGTACGCTTTCTCCTGCATGGACGGCATTTTGTTTAACAGCGCCTCTAGCGGAGAGTTCACCATTCGATAACTTTTCCCTGTTGCCAAATAAAACTTGTATAATTGTAGTTGCAGAATAAATTTGTTTCGTCAGAATAAATCCATTACGGCAGTCACACTGAGCTATTTTTTTTTGTCCCATTCATTATGAAACACCCTTGTGGTGCCGACAAAGATGCACACAGATTAACTTTAATCCTAATTTCAAGTTTTTTTTTTCAGGCAAACTGTTTTCGTTATTTATTTATTTATATTTTGTAGAATAAATGTTGTGTGCAACGGCAACAGAAGAAGATTCATTTTATTCTCTTGCAGTCTAATGCATTGTGTTTATAACGAGATGTGTTAAAGTTTGATCTGTTGTCTTTTTTCCCGTAATAAAAGGCTTGTTCGTTTTTAAACTCTGAATTTTTATTACCTGCTGCACAGTTCCGTGGGAGTATCTGACCAACACCTCCCCACACCCTGTATATACAAATTAATTTCCAAAGACAGCAATTAATACACTTATATCAGTAAGACAAACATATAAAGTCATTCCACAAAGACAGGAAAAGCAAGAAATTGTGTTCCATATGCCGGGCAAAGAGACTTAATAGAACAAAAATAATATCAGTTAATAGATTTTTCACAACAATTTTTAAAAATTGTGTTTAAAATATAAATGATTCTGACTTAGATAAATTATTATTAAAATAAATGAAATACTTAAATTTACAGCTATTAACAGCATTCAAGCGAATACGTAATCTGTTTAGAAAGTATCCCCTATATAGTAATAGCCTAAGTTATCGGATGTCTGTCCTCAAATTTATGAAAGGCTGGACTTAGGTAGAGGCATCCATATTGGATTCTTAATGCCTTATGGTTAGCAAAATTGAAAACAACTCTTTAAAACCTTCAATATCCACCTTTTCCCCCTTTTCGAGCTTTTCATGATATTATTTCTAGCCCTATTTTCCCTGATTAAAAGCAAGAGATTAAATTTATCAATTTATCACATAAGTAGATGAAAATAACATTTTTTTTCTAGCCTAACCACTTCAGTTCTTTAACCATCTCATTTAATAATTTCTTCTTTTAAATTATTTAAATATCATCTGCATTATTTTCATACGTTTCTTCACTGAACTTAGATATTAAGTAAATAATTTTCTTTTATATTTGGCTCTTAAATAATAGATTAGGTACATATGTGATAATTTTAAATTTAATCATCGATTAGTTTGTGTTGCAATGAAAATTTTCTTAAAATTCTAGGAGTCTGTTTCACGGACTAGTAAATATTTAGCATTTAAGTTATATATCTTTGAAAATTCAGAAGTTTGTTCATTTGTGTGCAAGCTTTTTATACATAACCACAAGGTTTGCAATCGGTTAGCAAATTTTTGGACATCATTCATATATACCGCCAAATAATCACTGGATTATTTACAATCATGTATTATTTTTTATTGGAATCAAAATTTTATCACCGGTATTAACAACAAATTATTTTCATAAAATTCGTTTAAGTTATATATCTTTGAAAATTCAGAAGTTTGTTCATTTGTGTGCAAGCTTTTTATACATAACCACAAGGTTTGCAATCGGTTAGCAAATTTTTGGACATCATTCATATATACCGCCAAATAATCACTGGATTATTTACAATCATGTATTATTTTTTTTGAATGAAAATTTTATCACCGGTATTAACAACAAATTATTTTCATAAAATTCGTTTAAGTTATATATCTTTGAAAATTCAGAAGTTTGTTCATTTGTGTGCAAGCTTTTTATACATAACCACAAGGTTTGCAATCGGTTAGCAAATTTTTGGACATCCGTCATATATACCGCCAAATAATCACTGGATTATTTACAATCATGTATTATTTTTTATTGGAATCAAAATTTTATCACCGGTATTAACAACAAATTATTTTCATAAAATTCGTTTAAGTTATATATCTTTGAAAATTCAGAAGTTTGTTCATTTGTGTGCAAGCTTTTTATACATAACCACAAGGTTTGCAATCGGTTAGCAAATTTTTGGACATCATTCATATATACCGCCAAATAATCACTGGATTATTTACAATCATGTATTATTTTTTGTTGCAATGAAAATTTTATCACCGGTATTAACAACAAATTATTTTCATAAAATTCGTTTAAGTTATATATCTTTGAAAATTCAGAAGTTTGTTCATTTGTGTGCAAGCTTTTTATACATAACCACAAGGTTTGCAATCGGTTAGCAAATTTTTGGACATCATTCATATATACCGCCAAATAATCACTGGATTATTTACAATCATGTATTATTTTTTGTTGCAATGAAAATTTTATCACCGGTATTAACAACAAATTATTTTCAAAATTCGTTTAATTTATATATCTTTGATTTTGATTAGGTTTGGTTTGGAGTGCTACGGTCTACTTTTTGCAACACGAGGGCTAATTAGACCGGGACCTATAGCTTAAAGACGATTCCGAACGGCTACAAACATCCATGCCACTGTGGGATTCGAACCCACAAACTCCGGTACCGAAGGCCAGCACCCTAACCAATCGGCCATCTTTCGGCATATATCTTTGAAAATCAAGAAGTTTGTTAGTTTGTGTGTTTGTTTTTTTATACATAACCACAAGGCTTGACTAAAGGAATGCAATGTGATTCTAAACTGCATTCACACTATCGGGAGACTTTAGAGCAGTATGAAGATAAACAAATTCTTCAGTGTGTACCAAATAATTCTTAACCAAAAAACAAACCATTTTTTTATCTATTTCATAGGGTACTTTACAATTCTGGAATATTAAAAATTTTACTAATCCTGTCATATGACGGTCTATATGCTAGTGTTAGTATATTTATCTTTGTATCTATTTATTAGTAAATAAATTTCAAAACTTATAACTAAAGATTTTTTTATACACATGTTCATAAATTTTTACGTCTTTGAATAAAAAATCATAATATTAATTGAACTTTTTATGACTTATAAAAACTGCTTCACATAAGTACTAATACACAAGAAATCAGTGGTGACAGCCATAAAGTTGAGATCCAACGAAAGGATAAATATCTATTCTACTCGAGTGAATCGTAAAGTGAAAAAGTGTCAGGAATGTTTTTTTCTCAAAGCTTCAAATACCGTATCGTATAACTTTCATTTCCTGCTTGATGGTAGCGAAGCGTCATTGATTATCAAAGGACACTTTCATATCAGTGTCAACTAAGTGAAAGATGTGGCAACAGAATAAAAAGGAATAAAGCGCTACTAGTAAATCGGTTTAGTTAAAAAAAGAGATTTAATGATTTAAACGGATGTTAGTGTAATTACAACTTAAAACATATTAAGTAACTATTTTTAATTATCAACTCATTAAAGAAATGTTCATTAATTTTTTTTCTGCAGACGAAGCGTTATAAAAACGCTCTTTTAAATTTTGTAATTATCTAGTTCAGTCCTTATTTTTTGTTATGTTTTTGTGTAATCTTTTATCATAGAGTGGAGCATTAATTATCTTCAGTTTATTTTATTTGGATATATTTGTATAATACTGTGGATTACTGCAAATTAAACATGATATTTTTAATGATGTATTAGGGTAAATATTTTTATGTTGTACAATTAAAATATACAGCAATTTTTAATGATATAGGATAATACAAAATATGAATAAGTAAATTTAATATTTTTAGTAGCACGTGAGTTTTGGATGTATAAGAGAATTGAACTTTGATGTCGCTACATACCGCTTATATGTCTCTGGAATATTTAGGAGCGACTATTTATTTTCACTCAAATTATTGGAGTAAAATGCTACTTTATAATTAAATTATATAAAATAACATTATAGATGAAAAACTGTTAATGGATAAGGCACTGCTTTGTGTTTCCGCAATTCTTGGGCAAATCCTACTGCTGGCTTGCATATTCGTAGACGTAAAGAATCGACCTTGAGTAGTAAGGCCCGATTCTTATATCTTGTGAAGAAAAACAGAGAGATATTGTATATAGGGGTTTAATGTGGAACGCAATAACACACAGGAGGTAGAGCTAATCTAAATTATTAACTCAAATCAAAGAGCAAAGTACAATTGCAAGCACAACTCTGAACTCAGATCTCTCTGTCACAAAGAGATCTTTGGCTTTTACACCATCAGGGAAAGTTCTAGAAATCTGTCTGGGAAGGCGATGAAAGTTTTACTGAGCAACAGAGAGAAATGACGAATATTCCAGAATACTTTTCTGGCAACCTGAAGAAAGATACAGAATCTCCTGGAGCATGAAACAAAGTAGAACATAAATGAAGAAATTGAATAAATATTTACACGGATTCTAAATCGTACCGTCGCTATCAGGGCTCGAACTCACGAATTTCAAAACTAGTGTGATGACCATTCGACTATGGAATCTCTAACACTTCTTTTCAATGAGGTAGCTTTCATGTGATACTTTCAAATGCTAAATTAAAATAAAATTACATAAAATAACTTTACAGCTGAAAGATAGCTAAATAGATAAGGCGCTGCTCTGTAGTACTGCAGTTCGTGGGCCGAGACCTACTGCTACTCGTAGCCATTAAGAATAGACTTTGAGCAGTATACCTCGTTTCATTATATCTTATTAAGCAAAACAGAACAATAACGTCACGTAAAGGGATTAATGTGGAACACAATAACACACACAGGAAATAGAGCTAATCTAATTTATTAGCTTAAATCAAAGAGCGAAATACAATTGCAAGCCCAACTCTGAACTCAGACTTCTCTGTCACTGAGAGATCTTTAGCTTTTATACCACCAGGGAAAGTTCTAGAAATCTGTCTGAGAAGGCGATAAAAGTTTTACTGCACAACGCAGAGAAATGTCAAATATTCCAGAATACATTTCTAGCAAACAAAACAATGACCCAGAATCTCATGGAACACAAAACAAAGTAGAGCATAGAAAAAGGAATTAAATATTTACACGGATTTTAATCGTACCGTTGCTACCGGGTTTCGAATTCCCGAATTACGAGGCTTCTAGATTCGACCTCTTGACTATGAGACTACTGTGATGACCATTCGATTATGGAAACTGTAATGCTTCTTTTCAATTCGGTAGCTTTCATGTGGTACTTAAAATAAAATGCTACCTTAAAATAAAATTACATAATATAACTTACAGTTGAAAGATGCTAAATGAATAAGGCGTTGCTCTGTAATACTGCAGTTCGGGGACAATGTCCTAGTGCTATTCGTAGTCGTTAAGAATCGACTTTGATCCCCGTTTCATTATATCTTATGAAGCAAAACAGTGAGATATTTTTCACATAAGGACTTAATGTAGAACACAAACACACAACACACACTCAGGAAGTATAGCTAATCTAATTTATTAACTCAAATGAAAGAGCGAAATACAATTGTAAGCACAGCTCTGAACTCTGAACTCTCTGTCACTGAGAGATCTTTGTCTTCTGTAGCAGCAGGAAAATTTCCAGAAATCTGTCTGGGACGCGATAAAAGTTTTACTGCTCAACGCAGAAAAATGGCGAATACTCCAGAATACATTTCTGGCAAACTAAAGAAAGGTCCAGAATCTCATGGAAAATAAAATAAAGGAATTAAATAAACACTTAAACGGATTTTAAATCCTATTGTCACTACCAGGGGTTAGAATTCCATACCTTTTGATTACGAGCTTAGTGTGATGACCATTCAGCTATGGAGACTCTAGAACTGCATCTCAGTGAGGCAGCTTTCAAGCGCTACCTTAAAATAAAATAGCATAAAAATGGCTAAATGGATAAGGTGCTGCTTTGTAGGACCGCAGCTCGTGAGCCGAGTCCTAATGCTGGCCTGCATATTCGTAGTCGTTAAGAATAGACTTTGAGCGGTAAGTCCCGTTTCATTATATCTTGTGAAGCGAAACAGAGGGATATAGTGCTCCAAAGCAACTTTTTCTTTTGCACATACTATTAATAAATGCTTTTAAAGCGCCTTTTAATTCCATATTAAAATACAACCATTCTGAGATAGTAAATTCTAGGCATACATCATCTTATTTTTTTCATTGAATGCTTTAAAGAGTATCTATATTAATTAATTCCCAAGGATTTTTATTATCTTTTATTTGGTGGTTTGTATCAAAATCAATTTTATATTCTTTTGAGACGTTTGGATATCCCCGGAATGTTTATATTGCAGTTCATTATACTTTTATACAAATTTTCGATATAAATTACTAACTTTATAAAAAATGCATAAAACAACTTTGTATTTTGACTTTATATTATCGATAAAACTTTTAAATTAAATTTTATTTCCATATTAACTCTGTAATGCACAACTCATTTTTGCCAATTACCAATCGATGCATACCTTAAATCTAATTTATTATGCATTGCATAAAATAAAAGAAATATGATGCTTCAAAAATTCTGAATACTACAGTAAGTCATGTTAGCCCTCAGTTATCCTTTTAAATAACATAGGATGCCATTCTTGAAAAAGGACATATTTCTTGAAAAATGTTTCTTTGGTATTACATGTAAATTAGGTACTGTGAAATGAACCTAATGTGAAATGTAAAGGTTATAGTAGATAAAACCATTTGTCAGGATTTCAGTCTTTGTATCTGCCAAAAAATAAATTTATGAGATCTGTTTGAAAATTTATAAAGTGTAGATCCAAAAGAATAATTTATAAATAATAGGAAATTACTTTAAAATTTTGTAGATTGTTTATAAGATTATGATCTACCTACTCTCAAAAGGAAAACTCGTTTTAAGAAAACATAAGTCTACAAGCTACTTTTTAATGGTATCAAAAGAGATATACCATGGATTAAAGGGTTAAAATACAAATATTCCGGGATAGTAAATTTTCGATATATCCGGTATTTAATACAAATTTTAATATTTTTATTAAATATTGGATTCCGGTATTTCATAATCCGATATTTAATAAAAAATTTAATGAAAAGAATATATCTTTGTAGTGATTCTCAACTACTATGCCTTGAGGTTGTGTGGAAAATGATTAAATTCGCTTCGTATCGTATCGTATCGTATCGAAGTATAAATTTTTATATATGATGTGAGTTTTTCCTTGTTTGCTTCATCTCTGTATCAGTTTTCAAGCGTTTTTTTAATTTTTTATTTTTGCAATATGGAACTCATGATTCATTTTAACTCGAGGAGTTTGCTTTTATATCGGGGAGCATGTGTTCGCCCTTTTTAACTTATAATTGTTTTTTAATTTCTTTTATCTATTTAGTGTTTAAATCAGACTCTTACTAGTTATTTATATTAAAAATTGTTTATAGTTAGGTTAGAAAGTGCGCATTAATATTATAAAGGAGTGACGAATTAAAATTCTTGATTTGTATTTCTGTATAGGTAAAAACTAGCAGTAAAGACAAGATAAGTATTTTCTATCATAAAAGTCAAATAATTTTCAGTGAAAAACAAAATATATCTTCAAAAAATCAAAGGTTAATGAAATAACGAGATATAACCCTTCTTGTTCTTGTCAAGAGGATTACTTCCCAAGGTCCAGTATGCATGAATATTATCAAATTGATAATTACACTACACATTCGATTTGTTGCTTTCAAATAGTGTTTGTAATTATTCAAACGGTTTATTATAAAAAAAATATTTTCAAATTTACGTTTCCTGTGCATTATTCGAGATTATTTTTAGGTTGAGAAAAGATAATTATTTTTAACTAGCAAATAGTCCGTCACATGACGGAATCAATAAATTTTTCCTTTTCTAAAATTGTAAAGTACCCTATGAGACAGGTAAAAAAATGATTTGTTTTTTGGCTGAGAGGCTGTATCTTCATACTCCTCTAAAATCTCTCGATACTCTGAATGCAGTTTAGAATCACGTTGAATTCATTTAGAAGATAATTCAAAGTTTTCTTAGCTACATCGAAATTATCGTTAAGTTCTTTAGTTTTTTTCCACAGTAATTAATGGAAGTAAAGGAATGAAACTATTACCCCGGTAGGCATGGGTCTTTATTGCATAGGAAGAGCCCTCTAATCCAGAGATTTCTTTCAATAAACACAAAAAATGAAGACGAGCAAAAAAGTAACAGCTAAAAGGTGAAAAGACATATAAAAATAGAAGAGAAAAAAGTTTAAGTATAGATAGCATGAAATGTTTATGTGGCAAAATTCGTGAATTTAATATAATAAAAATAATAAAAATCATAAAAAGTTGAAAAAATAGTAAAATTTATTTTAAAAATAATAAAACAACTTTAGGAATAAAAATTAAAAAACAAGCAGAATATATTAAATTAATTAGACATTTAGAAAAATTTGGCAATGTCGGGGACAGAACTGTCAAACCGAGATGTACACTCTACTGAGCTTGTCATACCTACACTTGGTGAAGGAACTAATTAGAATATATGAGGGTTGCGTAAGTGATAGAATGGACAGCAGAGACTTTAATATTGATTATTTGGTGGTATATATGTGTAAAGTATCTTACAACATCCAGAATAATAGAACTCTGTATTAATTGGAATCTGGCAACACCAGATAGACAGAGATAATTCTGTTTTTGGGTTAAGAACATGAGAACAATAACTTCAAGCTTAAAATGTACATATAACGGGATTTGTGAATAAATATATTTTCGTGAACATCTACATCTTATATTAAGGCCCCTAAAACACTACAATATGAATGATATCCAAAATGATAAATTTAATCTTCTGCTCTTAACAGGGGAGAATAAGGCTTGAAATAATACCATTAAATGTTCAAAAAGTGGAGATGGGGTGGATTTCGAAATCGCTGTGAATTTTGCTAACCTTAAGTCATACAAATCCAATATGGATTCCTGTATCCATTTCAGGTACAACCGCTTCATAAACTCACGGACAGACAACTTAGGCTATTATTATATAGGGGATGAGAAAAGTCGTACGATTTTGAGAGAAAAACAAAACATATCTTTAAACAATCAAAGGTTAATTAAATAATGAGATCTACCCCTCCTTTTACCTTGTTAAGTAGATTACAAACAAAAGGTCCGGTATGCATGAATATTATAAAATTGATAATTACACTACACATTCGTTATGTTACTTTCAAATAGTGTTTGTAATTATTCAAACGGTTTTTTATAAAAAAATATTTTCACATTTACGTTTCCCGTGCATTATTCGAGATTAATTTTTGGGTTGAAAAAGGGTAATTATTATTAATAATAAAAGTCGTACGATTTTGAGAGAAAAACAAAATATATCTTTAAACAATCAAAGATTAATTAAATAATGAGATCTACCCCTCCTTTTTTCTTGTAAAGTAGATTACAAACAAAAGGTCCGGTTTGCATGATAAGTATCTAATTAGTAAGCATACAAAACAATTTTATGTTACTTTCAAGTAGTCTTTGTAATTATTCAAACGTTTTTTTAAAAAAAATATTTTCAAATTTATTTCTGCAATGCATTCAAAATTATTTTTTTATGTTACCACTTAATATTTAAGATATTTTCAGTGTGCCGTGAATCGAAAAAGGTTATAAAACGCTGGTTTTAAGAATATTTATAACATTCAATCTCCAATAATTTTTATTTACTTTATAATTAGTATACATTTATGTACTTAAATCTTTATTATTCTAATCCAAAACATCGTTAGATCTGAAAAAAAAATAACATTAAAGTTTTTTGGTTATTTACGTATCAGTAATTACATTAATTATTCAAGAGAGATTTTTCATTAGATATAAAGGAAATATCCTCAATTTCATAAAGAAAAGTTTTAAACGTTACGATGTAACTTAGTGGATCATAAAATTCTTATTGCTTTTGAAACAGATAGCTGGAAGAATTTTTTCTGATTCTATCCATTTGGTCATGAAATATTTCTATCAAGCTGATGGACTTTAACTTTTGGGTCCATTTTCAGATATCACTTCCATTTCTAGATTCCAAATTCTATTCTGGAACGTATTGAATTTGAACTTCTCTTTCAAAGAAATTTATTTTCTTATAAGGAACTTATTATTCGATACTAACGAAAGGTAATTTTGAATCCAATTTCAAATATAAAACTTTTATTTTGCTAGTTGTTTATATCTGATAGGTTGTTTATGTTGAAGTTATTTTGAAATATATATTATTAAATATAACTTGAGTTAATATTAGAGAGTTTCGAAAAATGTTTTTAATGTGTTTCAAAGAAATAAAGAATTGGGAAGAAAAGAAATTACTAAAAAGTACTAAAAAATAACTATTATGCATGATAAAGGGAAATATATTTATGCTTTCAAAATGATTTAAGTAACTAAAAAAGAATTCAAATTAATTCGATGCTTAGATTCAAATGAGTAAGTCTCATTAAGTGTTAGTGTTTTTTATTTTGCTATCAAAATAATATTCAAAATTAATAGGATTATACATTCAAGATCTAAAAATCGTATTTTATTTAAAAATGTAGATGAATTAAAAATTGGAAATTATATTTTAAGGAAAATAATCTGTGCTTAGAATATAATTTCATTATCTACGTAAAGATTCTTTTTGAGTTACTCCATTCATCTCTTATTTAACTTTTAAATGCGTACAAATAAGTACAAATGTGTGCCATATGAACAAAAATAAAATAAAGAGTAAAAACAACGTTTTTCCTAGAACCTTAAGTTGTGATGTTGTGTTTTAGAAAAAAAATAATTTCATTTTTAAAAGTTGTAAGAATCACTACAATGATTTTCAGAGGTTTTCAATTCTTGTCATTTTCAACTGTTTATAAAGGCATTGTTTCAGCCAGAAAAGATGTGTAGAATGGAAAAGATTTCTGAATTTTGAAAAATGAAATTGAAATTTTTAATTTTTCTCAACTACCATTGTTATAAGCTTGTTTACTCGTATTTGCGTGTTTGTCTACAATAAATATTCTAGTGTACTTTAGACGTTGATATTCAATATATTACTTTCTTGCAAAAGTCAAAATGATAACAAAAAAATCCTTAAAATAGAATTCCCTACAGCTGATTTTATCGTGAATTATATGGTGATATGAATTTATTAGTCTCTTGGCAAACTTAAAATAGTGAAAAAAATCTTCAAAAGGAACAAAATTTGCTGTACTAGATGGTATTGCAAAACCTACAAGTATATTAGCATTAAAGTTTTAGAGATATATTAAATTTGATAATATAAAATAATAATTTTGTTTGGTGTGAATGTTATAAGTAATAATATAATAAGTCACTGTTGATTGTAGTATTTTTAAAAGTATCTTACGAAGAGTGCCAGTAAAGAGGAAATACAATTATTATTGTTTTTATTACACGAATTTCAAATTATGTTATAATCAACGATTTCTAAAATGATAAAACTTGGAGAAGGCGGTAGGTACAACTTTGATATACCCCCCAAAAAATTACGCGCCAAATCTGGCACTCCCTACGGACTTTTTAGGGTTGCTGTTTCTTATTTTGGTCTTGCCAATTTAGGTTTTTTCAGCTTTTAAGTCTTTTCTATTGCCAAATTTAGTTTTTTCTTGTATTTTGTACCGTTTTTTTTTTAGTTTTTTTTAATTTTGTGGCAACAATTTTTGGATTTCATATATGTTTTACCGCCATTTCATTCATTCGCCATTTTATTGTGAAGTGATCAAGCGGATTTCTGACTTGCTGTATTTTACTGCAAATCTGGTTGTATTTTCCAATTATATTTTTTTTCTATTAATTATTTTTATCTTTTAGCTTTCAATATGCCTACTGTATATAGTGTTGTTGAAAAGTTTCAGGGAATTTTGAGTCGGAAAATTGACAGTTGTGCTTCATTTTCGTTGGGTAGGCCGACAGTTGGAAGGCCAGGTATTGTTAATTGTTTATTTTTGCATCATTTGGCTCAGGATATGCAGACGTTAATTGATTTTTTGTTGAAATTGCTGCTGGGGTAAATTGGGAGGGATTCAAAATTTCTGTAGAAATAATTCTTTTTATTAGATTGATGACACTTATTTTCAATTGTATTTGTTAAAATTTTTGCGTAAATTGCATATAATATGTTAATCAGTGTCATTTATTTGCATTTTTTATGTATTTATTGTATTTTTCAGGTATTCTTTTTTTTGTATTTAATGATTCCGTATTTTTTATGTATTAATTATTTGTATTTAGCTAGAATCCATCTTGGCGGGAAAAAAAGGCGTAAAAAGCAGGTATTTTGCTTGGCGAGAAAAAAAAAGGCAACAAATTCCCGATTTGGGGGGTATATCAAAGTACTTCCAGGCGGTAGTGTTATGTACTACATTCTTCAATAATGAAAATTTCTTAAATCTGTTTTAGTAAGAAACGAATTCTATCTGCAAATATGTGAAAGATCATTGTAACGGGTTTCAGTTATTTACAACTTCAGTATGTTATTTTAAATCACTGTATTTTTTAATTATTATGCACTTGTAACATTTGTAACAATTTTGTAACTTGAAGAAGTCAAAGCATGAGTGTGGAATGGACAAAAGTTTCGGAACTTTAATGAAATTTATTTTTTCTGGAATTAAAATCTATTTACCATTTTGATATTCTTGATTAGACACGTTTGCATGTTTATCTGCAATGGGTATTATATTGTACTTTACATGGGGATATCCAAAGTATCATTCTTTTGATAAAGCCAGTTTGAGAAAACTCTTTGCTTAAGCCAATTAAACTTTTAGAAATTTATGAAAAAGAAAGTTTTCGAAATAAATTACTGGAAATTTACCAATTTAAAATCATCATGCCGCATATACAAGTATATTTTTGTATTCTTTCGTATTAAGTATGGTCAACGTTTGTTTCCGTTTCGTATAGTCAACGATTTCTAAAAGGATAAAACTTGGAGAAGGTGGTGTTGTTATGTACTACATTCTCCAATGATGAGAATTTCGTAAATCTGTTTTAGGAAGAAACAAATTCCATCTGCAAATATTTGAAAGATCATTGTAACGGGTTTCAGTTATTTACAACTTATGTATGTTATTTTAAATAACTTTTTTAAAATTATTATGCTTTTGTAACATTTATAACAATTTTGTAACTTGAAGAAGTCAAACCATGAGTGTGGAATGGACAAAATTTTCGGAAAATTAGTGAAATTGATTTTTTCTCGGATTAAAACCTATTTACCATTTTGATATTCTTGATTAGGCAAGTTTCCATGTTTAACTGGAATGGGTATTATATTGTACTTTACATGGGGATATCCAAAGTATCATTCTTTTGATAAAGCCAGTTTGAGAAAACTCTTTGCTTAAGCCAATTAAACCTTTAGAAATTTATGAGAAAGAACGTTTATGAATAACTTAATGGAAATTTACCAATTTAAAATCATCATTCCGCATGATACAAGTGTATTTTTGTATTTTTCGTATTGTAAATATCTATAATGGTTTTAAATTTTGTACAACTATCTCGAATGCTAGAATTTTTCCCCCTTTTCTAGGTTAGTATTAATGATCAAGGTAGTCAATTTTAATAATAGAATGGGATAAATGGTTGTTAAATGTTTTGAATTTCGAAAGAAACAATATAGGAATAGTCGTAATTCGGATAAAACTGAGATTATCCAATACGTTTCTTTTCATGGTTTATTCATTATTAGTTGAAAATTATGTTGTTTTTTAAAAGATAAAAGGTAGCTTTGGTACAGATGTCATTGTATAAAGTATATAAACAAGTAAAAAGAATGGGAAGATAGTAAATATATATCACGAAGACGTTTAAGTGACTGACAGGTTTGTCGGAATAAAGAATAAAAAACATTTATCAGACATACATCAAAATTATCATTCAACAATTCTTTGCTTCACCTAACAAATAAAAAATACATGTAGTGGTCTAAATAAACAGTTTTTTTCTTCTAAGTAATAGAAGGGTATCTGAGTAAGAAATGAAAAAATATTACATTTTCAAAATGTTGAATATGCATTAACAGATCAATAGTCAGCTGTTTTGTTATTCGTGAACTAATACGACCAAAATATTCTGCTTGAGGAGAAAATGTGTTTTCAAAACAAAAAACATCGACAAAAAATAGAGTATTTTGTTTTTCGAAATAGTCAAATCTTTAGTTTACGAGCACTAAAATATTTGAAATCGAAATATTATTTTATTTTTAAATGCATAATTGCAATATTTTACCCATTTAAAATAATATATTTCTTGTTTGATGTTTGCTACCTTATTATTTACAGTATAAACAAAATTTAAACTCATTTCTACATTTCCACACATGCAGTAAAAGGTAGGATTTTCAAATGCAAGTGCGATTTCCATTAGAATGTGAAATAACTCTTAAGCATTATTTAAAAGAATGCTGTTGAAGAACGCGAATTTTATGAAAACTAATTTATGTTTTTAAGAAAAATTAATTTATTATGCATTTTAGTCTCTTGCATATTTTTTCACAGAATAGTTTAAAGTTCCTAATAAATATAGTTAAAAGGTAAATAGTTTAAAAATTCAAATTTCAAAATCTTATGTGAAGAAAGTTTTTCAATATGATAGAAATAGACAATTGATTTGAAATGAGTTTTGTCTCGAAATAAACAAACTACAAATAACTGTTAAATAATAATTTACATTTCCAAAATTTAATGATGATTTTATTTCCTTAATATTGCTTATTATGTTGTAACAATTGATTTGAAATGAGTTTTGTCTTGAAATAAACAAACTACAAATAACTGTTAAAAATAATTTACATTTTCAAAATTTAATGATGATTTTATTTCTTTAATATTGCTTATTATGTTGTAACAATTGATTTGAAATGAGTTTTGCCCTGGAATAAATAAACTACAAATAACTGTTAAAAAATAATTTACATTTTCAAAATTTAATGATGATTTTATTTCCTTAAAATTGCTTATTATGTTGTAACAATTGATTTGAAATGAGTTTTGCCCTGGAATAAATAAACTATAAATAACTGTTAAAAAATAATTTACATTTTCAAAATTTAATGATGATTTTATTTCCTTAATATTGCTTATTATGTTGTAATAATTGATTTGAAATGAGTTTTGTCGCGAAATAAACCAAACTTCGAATAACTGTTAAAAATAATTTACATTTTCAAAATTTAATGATGATTTTATTTCTTTAAAATTGCTTATTATGTTGTAACTATTGTAAATGTTAAACTTCCTAATGCGTTAGCATCCTTTTAAAACCCATAAATTTTTGGGATTAAAAAAATATTTGTATGATTTTATCTCTTAAACATTTCTATATTTAATATCTGATATATTTTTATCTTTTAATATTTAACAACTTTAATATCTAACTGTAGTTTTCTTTTTACAGTAAAAATTGTAATAATACATTCTATTATTATAATCATTTATGACTTCACCTTGAGAGTTCTAATAAACACAATTTGGCCTAAGTAAAGTGAAGGTAAGTTCCAGAAATGTTTGAAGATTCCTAATAAATTCCTAGACTCAAAGTTATAAGTGCACTTTTAAATACAAAATGATCTAGAACTGCATATAACGGTACAGAACTTTCAAAACGTAACTTAATCATATACAACAGTCCTGGCTGTTTGCTAATATTAGCAACAAGTCGGTGGAATCAATTTTGGACCTTTGCAGGATATTCAATGGATAGAAAAATGTTAATTGCTTAATTATGATAAATTTTGTAATGTTTTTTTCTTTGCTCTTCCTCCTTTCATTTAAATATATTTTTATTTATGACAAGTTTAAGAGATGGCCAAATTAGTGCTGTTTCATACTCAGCATTCCATAGTTTCTGTGACCATTATTTGATTCCCCCATTCATAAGAGTGTGTAAACATATGTTATTTTTGTTATTGTTGTTATTTCTGATGTCACTTGGACAGACAAAACACGACTGATGAGGGTTGCTAACAGCCTCCTTATACATTATCTTTGAGTAGAAAAGTATTCATTAGAGTAGCCTTTTTTTATTCAGTATGGAATAAAAATGTCTGCTCTGTAATAATCCAAATGAATATTTTTATAGATCATTAATAAGGTATTAATAAAAGTTAATTATATTATTTGAATCAATAGATATTTTATAAAACGTAATGTTTGAAATTTTTGAACTAGAAACAAATTTCTTACATCAGATATAAACTAATTATCATTTTTATTCTGGAAACCTCAGTTACATTAATAAGAGCAGAATATTTAATTTTATTGCATGATAAATAATTTTTGAAATTGCAGTTAACACAGTATCTTATTAAAATATATCTTTCTCAATAATAAAATAAATTTCTAATATTTTTATATTATATTTACAAAAAAGCATAATTAATATTTACCATGGTATTTTTTTGCTATGTAAACATTTCTATATAAACAACTAAGTGTGCGCGAAAGCATCAATACCAGAACATTAACACTTGCATTGTATATTAGTATAATATTTTGTTTGAGTAGATGAAACAGTGGCCCAGGAACAAGTATCCAATACATTCCTAGTCTTAATAATGTTATTAAAAATTGAAAAATAATATCTCCAAAGGTTTTTGTTTTAAGATAGGGTTACGTGTGTTATAGATCATTAATAAGGTATTAATAAAAGTTAATTATATTATTTGAATCAATAGTGTTCCGTTCCGGATGTAAATTCAATTGGAGCTCTACCTAGCGAGCCTTTCTAAAAACAATCTTTGTCGTCTTCAAGGTGAAAGCGTTAAGACCAATCAATTTACGCTCCCACTCACTTCACGCGGTGGTGACATATTTTATAAAATAATTAATTATAAAATAATGACACTAATTATTTAATTTTATATATTTATGTGTTTTGTGTTATGAATAAAAATTATAAAACAAGATTACAGTCCATTAGATGATTTAAACAAAACCCAGCGACCTCATCTAACAAATAGATATTTTATAAAACGTAACGTTTGAAATTTTTGAACTAGAAACAAATTTCTTATAACAAATATAAACTAATTATCATTTTTATTCTGTTAACGTCAGTTTCATTAACACGAGTAGAATATTTAATTTTATTGCATGATAAATAATATTTTTTTAAACTTACGACTTCTTACAATTTTAAGTTTTTTTTTTAATTTTAAAATGGGAAAAAATTTTAAATTTTTATGTTTCCAGAACAAAAGATATTTTACTACATTTCGATATAAACATTTAGTTTCTAATATACAGCGAGTCTATAATTAAACTTTATTACTTTACATTTGTCTACTGTCCATACTACTGTTCAGAAAGTTATATAATGTTTGTGTAAGACACAACGAAATGATAGGAATTTGAGTGAATATAACACATTAGTTCAAAATGTTACCACTAGAAGGCGCTTACATTTACAACTGCCTATTTAATAAAAATGTATTAGTACACAACATATTCAACATGACGGCCATCAATAATTATCAGCTATCATTTAAAATCGTAAATCTGTTCTGCAGTTAACCCCAGTGTCTGTTGAAATGTTGAGGAAAATTGATATCCATTTATTTCAGCTAAGGTAACCTCTTCATTTTGAGATGAATAGTAAAGTCTTACGTTTACTCACACGGATCCAGTTAATTTTTTTCTTGTAAAATATTCCTGCACGGGAAATTTTTGTACTCTACTAGTATTAAGTCAAAGGGGTGCGCCTTTAGATTTAACGATCATCGCTAGGGTGAAAGAAAGACTTTCCTCAAGTGGATCATCGTAATTTTGAAGCAGATACCAAGCAGAAGACCCATAGACTTGACCTGCCGAGAGGTATTGACTGAAAACTTTGAGGACATAATGACCACGAGCATATTTTACTTGTCCCAGTCACCTTACATACGTTGTCCATTTCAAAATTTGCAATTTACGTGTTTTATTGTTTAAACGTACAAAATTGCTTATGATAAGGTAATTATTTCATATATTTTGTCTAGAATATCTAAATTCACATTAGAAAACTAATAAATAATGCACAGAAGTGTTTTTAACTTTTTATATCAAATTAATGTAAACATAACTGTGCATAAAAAAATATGAAAACTATAGATTTTCAAATTATATTATTATAGCCAACGTTTTAAAAGTGTTCAAAAAAGTTAATTATAATTCTCTATAAAATATACAGATCTTGTAGCTATTTTGAATATCGATACGAATATTTTAGGTATTTATCGAGCTATCGTCTACAAATTGTTAAATATACTAATGGAAGTGATAACATAAATATTAATTATAAAAAATGAATCTCGTTTTCGTGTAGAGAGAATAACACAACTATATATAAGTAAACCTGCTACTTTTTCAAATTAAGGCATTCGTGCTCTAAGTTTCATTCTATTTCTTTGGAAAATTTTAAATCCTCCTCCACAACTTTCTACTTCTAAACAATGTTGTATTCTAGAGTATGGATAATTTGAAATATTTTAAGGTGAAGATTGTTATGCAAATTATCTGCCTTTCAAAGTATTTAACCTCTATGTACAAAGTATCACTACTAAGCTGCAATCTACTTTAAAATTATAAATTTGGATTTGATGTGCCTTAAAATCTATATTTAAAATGTTTGAATGAAATTTAGAGGTAAATTTCAATACATCTGTCTACTGTTATCATAGAACTGAATAATATAATCCAATAACAAATATAAATATGATTTTGAGAGACAGTCAGTATCATTTTGAATATGTATATATATATAATATATATAAATATATATATATATATATATATATATATATATATATATATATATATATATACATATAATAATACATATATATACATATATAAATACAATATATACATATATATATATATATATACATATATATATTATATGTATATATATATGTAAAATATGTATATATATATGTATTATATATACATATATATATATATTCAAATATTTAATATATTTAAAATGTTTGAATGAAATTTAGAGGTAAATTTCAATACATCTGTCTACTGTTATAACAACTGAATAATATAATCCAATAACAAATAAAATATGATTTTGAGAACAGTCAGTATCATTTTGAATATGTATATATATATATATATATATATATATATATATATATATAATATATATATATATATATATTTATATATATATATACACGTATTCAAAATATTTTCTGACCAATCTCACGATTTGAATCATTCCTACACCAAATATATATCTATATTTTAAGCAGATATTGAACTCTCACTAGTAAAGATTCTGGAAGTATATGGAACAATTGCATATTGGTTGTTGTTTAATTTTCTTTCTACTGGTCAGCATACTTGTAATAAATATTGAAAACATTTTTTGCTTAGTAAGTATCTTAGAAAAGGATTTGAACATACAAGTTTTCACATGTACAAATATGCCAGTAAATATGAAAGTGAAAATGGAATTTTAAAGTAATTTGAAACAGCAGAAAATATTCAAAACAAAAATAGAAATAGAATAAAAATAGAACCAACCATATATCTATATTTTAAGCAGATATTGAACTCTCACTTGCAAAGCATCTGGAAGTATATACAATAATTGCATAGTGGTTGTTGTTGAATTTTCTTTCTACTGGTCACTATAATTGTAATAAATATTGAAAAATGTTTCCCTTAATAAGTATATTAGAAATGGGTTTGAACATACAAGTGGTCTCATATACAAATATGCTAGTAAATATAATTTTATTAATAAGTATATTAGAAAATGATTTGAACATACGAGTGGACTCATGTACAAATATGCTAGTAAATATGAAAGTGAAAATGAAATTTGAAAGAAATTTTAAACACCACAAAATATTCAAAACAAAAATAAAAATAAATGTACATCAATTTCAATAAAATAGATTTTTTTTTCAAATGAAAAGCATCTTCCTTTATTACATTTCACAATAAAATCAGCTGATTTTCTGTTGCCAATTTTTTATGGGGGCACTTTATAGATAGGATAATATCATTCCTTATCAAGGTATCACATCCAAGCTTTTTTTCAACAATCAAACCAGAACCATTTGTATGGGAGCATAACAAGCAGAATATATGCATATGTTAAGCAGATATTGAAATCTTACTTCTTAAGCATCTCGAAATATATACAATCGTTTCATAATATTTTTTAATAATTTCTTTCTACTGGTCAGTATAATTGTAACAATTATTGAAAATCTGCAGATACGTAAATCTCAATACAATAGATTTTTTCAAATGCTAGGCACTTGCCGTTATTACATTTCACAATACAATCTCCTAATTTTTGTTGCCCATTCTATTATGTGAGCATTAATTATATAGATAGGACAACATCATTCCCTATAAATTTACGCCACATCTAAGCCTTTTTTTGGCAATCACACCGGAACCAATTGTGGGGGGGGGATAACACGCTAGCCACCATAAACCTGTGCGGCTAAATAGTAATTAGTTCGTTATAACTGTTTTCTATCCAAATACTTTCTGCCTAATCTCACATTTTGATTCATACGTACACGAAGAATATATGCATATTTTAAGCAGATATTGAACACTTACTTATAAAGAAGCTGGAAATATATGCAATCATTGATTAATATTCTTCATTAATTTTTCCTACTGTTCAATATAATTGTAACAATTATTGAAAATATCTTTTTCCTTTAATAAGTATATTAGAAAAGGGTTTAACAAACCAGTGGTCTCAATGCAATAGACTTTTTTAGATTTTTTTTTAATGCGAGTCACTTGCCTTTATTATGTTTCACCATACAATATGCGGATTTTTTGTCACCCATTTTATTATAGGATCACTATACAGATAGGACAATATCATTCCCTATGAATTTACGCCACATCCAAGAATGTTTTCGGCAATCAAACCGGAACTAAATGTGTGGGAGCATAATTTGTTACCCACTGTACGATCTATACTGATGATTAGTAATTAGTATATTATAAATGTTTTTTATCAAAATAATTTCTGCCCATAATCTTATGTTTTGGTTCAATATACACGAAGAATATATGCATATTTTAAGCAGATATTGAAATCTTACTTGTAAAGAATCTGGAAGTACATGCAATTCTTGCATAATATTTTTTATTAATTTCCTTCTACTTGTCAGTATAATTGTAACAATTATTGAAAATATCTTTTTCCTTTATTAAGTATATTAGAAAAGGGTTTAACATGGCAGTGGTCTCATGTGCAAATATGCTACTAAATTCCAAAGTGGAAATAAAATTTGAAAGAAATTTGAATCACCACAAAACATTCAAAACTAAAATAAAAATAGGTGTACTTCAATTTCAATACAATAATTTTTTTTTTCAAATGCGAGGCACTTGCCTTTATTACATTTCACAATACAATCTGCTGAATTTTGTTGCCCATTTTATTATGGGAACATTATATAAATATGATAATATCATTCCCTATAAATGTACGCCACATCTAAGCCCTTTTTTGGCAATCACACCGGAACCAAATGTGTGGGAGCATAATACGCTACCCACTATACAATCTATACTGGTGATTAGTACTTAGTAAATTATAAATGTTTTAATCAAAATAATTTCTTCCCATAATCTCACGTTTTGATTCATACGTACACGAAGAATATATGCATATGTTAAGCAGATATTGAAATCTTACTTGTAAGGAATCTGTAAGTACATCCAATCATTGCATAATATTTTTTTATTAATGTCCTTCTACTGGTCAGTATAATTGTAAAAATTATTGAAAATATCTTTTTCCTTTGTTAAGTATATTAGAAAATGGTTTAACATACCAGTGGTCTCATGTGCAAAATATGCTACTAAATATCCCAGTGAAAAATGAAATTTGAAAGAAATTTGAAATACCACAAAACATTCAAAACAAAAATAAAAATAGGTATACGTCAATCTCAATACAATAGATTTTTTTCAAATGCGAGGCACTTGCCTTTTTTATATTTCGTAATACAATCTGCTAATTTTTTGTTGGCCATTTTATTATTGGAGTATTATATAGATAGGACAACATCATTCCCTATGAATGTAAGCCACATCCAAGACTTTTTTTGGCAATCAAACTAGAACCAATTGTGTGGGAGCATAACACACTAGCCACCATAAACCTGTGCGGCTAAATAGTAATTAGTTCGTTATAACTGTTTTCTATCAAAATACTTTCTGCCTAATCTCACCTTTTGATTTATACGTACACGAAAAATATATGCATATTTTAAGCAGATATTGAACTCTTACTTGTAAAGAATCTGGAAATATATACAATCACTGATTAATATTTTTTATTAATTTCTTTCTACTGGTCAGTATAATTGTAACAATTATTGAAAATATCTTTTTCCTTTAATAAGTATATTAGAAAAGGGTTTAACAAGCCAGGGGTCTCATATGCAATAGATTTTTTTAGATTTTTTTTAATGTGAGGCACTTGCCTTTATTATGTTTCACCATACAATATGCTGATTTTTTGTCACCCATTTTATTATAGGATCACTATATAGATAGGACAATATCATTCCCTATGAATGTACGCCACATCCAAGAATGTTTTCGGCAATCAAACCGGAACTAAATGTGTGGGAGCATAATTCGCTACCCACTGTACAATCTATACTGATGATTAGTAATTAGTATATTATAAATGTTTTTTATCAAAATAATTTCTGCCCATAATCTTATGTTTTGGTTCAATATACAAGAAGAATATATGCATATTTTAAGCAGATATTGATATCTTACTTGTAAAGTATCTGGAATTACATACAATCATTGCATTATAATTTTTTATTAATTTCTTTCTACTGGTCAGTATAATTGTAACAATTATTGAAAATATCTTTTTCCTTTAATAAGTATATTAGAAAAGGGTTTAACATGCCACTGCTCTCATGTGCAAATGTGCTACTAAATATCAAAGTGAAAATAAAAATTGAAAGAAATTTGAAACACCACAAAACATTCAAAATAAAAA
>CM063508.1:85449557-85464557 GCA_032207245.1 Pardosa pseudoannulata | reverse complement strand
AATTAATTTTTCGTTATAACTGATATTTACCGAACAAAAAGAATAAATAACGTGTATAAAACATTAGTTTCTAAATTACTAATTTTGAAGGTAAAAGATTTTTTTTACTTATATATTGTATATATTTTACGTTTTTGGAAATATCTTCCAATAACAAAATTCAATAGTTTTATAATATCAGATTCTAATTTATACTCTAGGAAACTTATTAAACTAAAAAGTGCAGAACATTTTATTTTACACTGAATCAGAAAAATGCTATTATAATTACGCAGATATCTTTTAATCTATAAACTAAAGATTTAGAGGTATTTGATACTTAAAACATTGTAAAACTGTAAAGAATATAATTAATCATGCTATAAATAAAATAAATTGTTAGTTATCACTGATATTTACCGAATAAAAAAGATAAATAACTTCTATAAAACATTAGTTTCTAATTTATTAATTTCGTTGAATCAGAAAAATGCTATTATAATTAAGCAGATATATCTTTAATCTATAAACTAAAGATTTAGAGGTCTTTGATATTTAAAACATTATAAAACTGTAAAGAAATTGAGGGTATAATTAATCATGCTGTAAATAAAATAAATTGTTCGTATAAGTGATATTTATCGAATAAAAAAGATAAATAACTTCTATAAAAAAATTAGTTTCTAATTTACTAATTTCGTGTGTAAAGAATTTTTTTACTTGATGTATATATTTTATGTTTTGGGAAATATCTTTATCTTCGAATAACAAAATTCAATAGTTTTATAATATCAGATTCTAATTTATACTCTAGGAAACTTATTAATCTAAAAAGTGAAGTACTTTTTTTTACATTGAATCCAAAAAGTGCTATTATAATTAAGCAGATATCTGTTTTATTCTATAAACTAAAGGTTTAGAAGTATTTGATATTTAAAACATTATAAAACTGTAAAGAAACTGAGGATATAATCAATCATGCTATAAATAAAATAAATTGATCGCTATCACTGATACTTACCGAATAAAAAGGATAAATAACTTATATGAAACAATAGTTTCTAATTTACTAATTTCGAATTTAAAGGATTTTTTTAGGTGATGTATACATTTTATGTTTTTTAAAACTTCTTTAACTTCGAATAACAAAATTCAATAGTTTTATAATATCAGATTCTAAATTATACTCTAGGAAACTTATTAATCTAAAAAGTGCAGAAATTTATATTTTACATTGAATCAGAAAAATGCAGATATCTGTTTTATTCTATAAACTAAAGAATTATAGGTATTTAATATTTAAAACATAATAAAACTCTAAAGAAATTGGGGATATATTTAATCATGCTATAAATAACATGAATTGTTCGTTATCACTGATATTTACCGAATAAAGAAGATAAATAACTTCTATAAAACATTAGTTTCTAATTTACTAATTTCGAATTTAAAGGATTTTTTTACTTGATGTATACATTTTATGTTTTTGAAAACATTTTTGTCTTCGAATAACAAAATTCAATAGTTTTATAATATCAGATTCTAATTTATACTCTAGGAAACTTATTAATCTAAAAAGTGCAGAACTTTTTATTTTAAATTGAATCCAAAAAGTGCTATTATAATTAAGCAGATATCTGTTTTATTCTATAAACTAAAGGTTTAGAAGTATTTGATATTTAAAACATTATAAAATTGTAAAGAAACAGAGGATATAATCAATCATGCTGTAAATAAAATAAATTGATGGTTATCACTGATACTTACAGAATAAAAAGTATAAATAACTTCTATAAAACATTAGTTTCTAATTTACTAATTTCGAATTTAAAGGATTTTTTTACTTGATGTATACATTTTATGTTTTTGAAAACATTTTTGTCTTCGAATAACAAAATTGAATAGTTTTATATTATCAGATTCTAATTTATACTGTAGAAATCTTTTTAATCTAAAAAATGCAGAACATTTTATTTTACATTGAATCAAAACAAATGCTATTATAATTAAGTAAATATCTGTTTAATTCTATAAACTAAAGATTTAGAGGTATTTGATATTTCAAACATTATAAAACTGTAAAGAAATTGAGGATATAATTAATCATGCTGTAAATAAAGTAAATTGATCGTTATCACTGATATTTACCGAATAAAAATTATAAACAACTTCTATAAAACATTAGATTCTAATTTACTAATTTCGAGCTTAAAGGATTTTTTACGTATTGTATACATTTTATGTTTTTTAAAACATCTTTATCTTCGAATAAAAAATATCAATAGTTTTATAATATCAGATTCTAATTTATTTTCTAAAAAACTTTTTAATATAAAAAGGGCAGAACATTTTATTTTGCATTGAATCAGAAAAATGCTATTATAGTTAAGCACATATCTGTTTTAATCTATAAACTAAAGATTTAGAGGTCTTTGATATTTAAAATATTATAAACCTCTAAAGAAATTGAGGATATAATTAATCATGCTGTAAATAAAATAAAGTGATCGTTATCACTTATATTTACAGAATAAAAAGGATATAAACATTTTATAAAAAATTAGTTTCTAATTTATTAATTTCGAGCGTAAAGGATTTTTTTACGTGATGTATACATTTTATGTTTTTTAAAACATCTTTATCTTCGAATAAAAAATATCAATAGTTTTATAATATCAGATTCTAAATTATATTCTAGAATATTTTTTAATATAAAAAATGGAGAACTTTTTATTTTACATTGAATCAGAAAAATGCTATTATAATTAAACAGATATCTGTTTTATTCTATAAACTAAAGATTTAGAGGTATTTGATATTTTAAACATTATAAAACTGTAAATAAATTGAGGATATAATTAATCATGCTTTAAATAAAATAAATTGATCGTTATCACTGATATTTACCGAATAAAAAGGATAAACAACTTCTATAAAACATTAGTTTCTAATTTACTAATTTTGAACTTAAAGGATTCTTTTACCTGATGTATACATTTTATGTTTTGTTTATCTTCGATTAACAAAATTCAATAGTTTTATAATATCAAATTCTAATTTATACTCTAGGAAACTTTTCAATATAAAAAGTGCAAACTTTTTATTTTACAATGAATCAGTAAAAGGCTATTATAATTAAACCTTTTTAGCTCAATAGATATTATGTAATCTTAATCGCGTGTGCCATTTTTCAATTAGATGACGTGTTAAAATGAATCCTCGTTGGTATTAAAACTTTAAATGATAAAAACAAATAGTTCTTATTTAAACACAAAAGAATAAAAATCAAATGAAGCTTTTAAAACTTTACCACGAAAAGTTTTCATCCTTTTGAAAAGTCCGTAATTAATGACCTACAGAGATAAACGACCTGAGTTATAATTTGCAGGCAAAATTCACGTACGCCTAATGAACTTCCACTCCGGCCCTGCAAATTGGTTTAAGTATTCAAAGATAGCGTGAGATCATTGATAAAGACTCCCATGATGTTAACCAGAGACATTGTTTAGATTATAAAATAAATAATTCAAATTTTGCTTCGCCTTAAAGAGTTAGTTCATTTGAAAAATATTGTGTGAATATATTCTATATTCGCGTAACAATACATTTTAAGACAGAAACATTAGGAGAATTTTTTATTTTTTTATCATAAAATTATTTTGGTGTTTCTGTTGTTTGTATTTATTGAATTCAGCGTTGACTTCGGTGGTTAACAGCTATTTTATTGAAACTCGCATTCTATTATTACTTTTCGATACGCACACCAATAAATGTCTCCAAATATGTCCAAGGGAGGGGTACTCTATTCTTATGGAATATCATAAAGCTTTTTGAAGTTTACCGTCAAAATTTTTGTTCTCTTGAAAAGTCTGTAATTAATGACCTACAGAGATAAAAGACCTCAGTTATAATTTCAGGCAAAATTCACGTACGCTTAATGAACTTCCACTCTGGCCCTGCAAATTGGTTTAAGTATTCAAAGATAGCGTGAGATCATTGATAAAGACTCCCATGATGTTAACCAGAGACATTGTTTAGATTATAAAATAAATAATTCAAATTTTACTTTGCCTTAAACAGCAAGTTCATTTGAAATATATTGAGTGAATATATTCCATATTCTCGTAATAATACATTTTAATACAAAAACATTAGGATATTTTTTTGCTTTTGTATCATAAAATTACTCTCGTGTTTCTGTTGTTTGCATTTATGGAATTCAGCGTACAAGGAAATATAGCTTTTTTTAGAAGGATGGCATCACAACAGGATGCCCCTGCAAAGTTCACGATAAAGTACTAAGCATGGCAATCTAATGGGGTTTTTTTTTCTTTTGATATCGCAATGTGTATATTTTGATGTATATTATTGTGGTACCTGACTCTCCTTCTGTCACCATTTTGTTGGGATTAAATGTGAATAAATATAGTTAATTTTAATTTTGTATAATTAAATTTATTGACTTCGGTGGTTAACAGATATTTTATTGAAACTCGTATTCTAATATTACTTTTCGATACGCACACCAATAAACGTCTCCAAATATGTCCAGGGGAGGGATACCCTATTCTTATGGAATATCATAAAGCTTTTTGAAGTTTACCGTCAAAATTTTTGTTCTCTTGAAAAGTCTGTAATTAATGGCCTACAGACATAAACGACCTGAGTTATAATTTGCAGGCAAAATTCACGTACGCTTAATGAACTTCCACTCTGGCTCCGAAAATTGGTTTAAGTATTCAAAGATAGCGTGAGATCATTGATAAAGACTCCCATGATGTTAGACATTGTTTAGATTATAAAATAAATAATTCAAATATTACTTTGCCTTAAAGAGCAAGTTCATTTGAAAATTATTGAGTGAATATATTCTATATTATCGTTATAATACATTTTAAGACAGAAACATTAGGAGATTTTTTTGCTTTTTTATCATAAAATTATTCTGGTGTTTCTGTTGTCTGTATTTATTGAATTCAGCGTACAAGGAAATAAAGCTTCTTTTAGAAGGATGGCATCACAACAGGATACCCCTGTCAAATTCGCGATTAAGTACTAAGTACGGCAATCTAATGTTTTGTTATGTTTTGTTTTCGATATCGCAATGTCGATATTTTGATGTATATTATTTTGGTACCTGACTCTCTAGCAACGCTTTTTGGGGGGTGATTAAATGGGAGTAATTCTAGTTGTTTTTTAGTTTTGTATAATTAAAATCATTGACTTCGGTGGTGAACAGTTATTTTATCGGAACTCGTATTCAAATACTACCTTTCCATATGCACACCAATAAATTTCTCCAAGTATGCCAAGGGGAGTGATACCCTATTTTTATGTAATACCATAAAGCTTTTTGAAGTTTACCGTCAAAACTTTTATTCTTTTGAAAACTCTGTACTTAATGGCCTGCATAGATAAACGACATAAACTATAATTTGTTCACAAATTTCTCATAAACTTAATAAACTTTCCAACCTAGAGTAGGAAATTCATTTAGCTATTCAAACGTAGAGTGAGATCATTCATAAAGACTTTCACATGATGTTAACCGAAAACACTGTTTAGATTTTAATGTTAAAATACATTACTCATTTTATACTGTTTTAAACAACAAGTTTTCTTTTGAAAATTATAATTTGAATGATTTTAGCCCTTATTTTCTTTAATTACAGACTTTGCAAATACAAATTGAGACAATTATCTGGTTGAAATTATAAAATTACTCACATTTTTTCACTTTTGAAAGGTGCTCTCTGAATAACTAATGCATTTGTGGGACACAGCTCCTCTAAAAAGGACAATATAAATCAAGTTAGTCCATATAAATCAGATATAGACACGATGTATCAGAAAAAATAGATTTTCATGCTTTATTCTACAGATTATTTTATCGTCAACTTAGCGGGGATTCCCTGATACTCCTGCACAAAAGCTGTTTTACTTTGTATGATCAATTAAATAAAGACAAAAAGTATTTGGTTACCTGTAAATGTCTGTGCAACTCTTTTGTTAGGTATTAGGCGCGACTAAAATCTTATGGGTTTTTAAATTATAGATATCAAATTGATTGGCTTTAGTGAACAAAAAAAATATTTATTCGAAAATTCGAAGTATTTAAATACGTATTCTATCATTACCGTTAGGTTGCGTGTGCCATTAACAGTCATCAAAAATAACAAAATTACCTTATTCAGATAGAACACCGTAAAACATTTTTAAACTTAAAACTTTTTGTCTTTTTGAAAATTTCGCGATTAGTGACAGAGATAAACTAACTAAAATGTAATTAGTTAATAAAATTCATATACATAATATTATCTTCCACTCTATCTATGCAAATTTGTTTAAGTGTTCAAAGATAAAGGAACGTTATTCAGAAAGGCTCCCTTGGTATTAACGAGACACACTGTTTAGATAAAAAAATTAACAATTCAAATTTACTCTGCATTAAAAAGTTCATTTAAGATACATCTATATTGAATTTTTATTATTGATTACAATACATTTTATGACTAAAAGTTAAACACATTTTAGGTTAGTAATCATGGAATTTTTGTTTGCATTCTTTTGATTTACCATACAAAGATATAATGCTTTCCTTCAGAATTTGGGCATTCCATTAATTTTCAATTTCATTAACTATTGAATTTGAATAAGCTGAGAAGGTTTCAGCGCTAGAGTCCTTGTGTTGCGATGACATTTAATTCTGCACAAACATCTCGTGATCCCAGTGGTAAAAATTTCAACATGCGAAACTGAATTAAAAATAAAACATTTAATATTGTCTCTAAGTTCTATTTCTCTGTTATTTATTTACACATATATTAAATTTTTCTATAATTGTAGTTCCTTATTGGATAACACATTTCACTGTCTAAATTTTTGTTCTAGTACATATGCAAAAAAAAAAGAAATTTCAGAAACGTGTTATTTAGCTCTTCTTTCGTATAACCTTATTGGTTCATATATATATATATATATATATATATATATATATATATATATATATATATATATATATATATATATATATATATATATATATATATATATATATATATATATTATATATATATATATATATCTGTTAGGAGGGGGTTTAGGGATTGAATTGACTTCAACTTTAACAATACTGACTAAGAATTGCGGTTTTATTAGGATTAGAAGAGTACCAAATAGACAAAAGTGTTCTTTCTAAAAGATTTCAGCATTGTCATTATTTATACATTAATTTAGTTTTACCAGTAAGTACAAGACGGAATATTTATATTTACAATGCTTCTAAGCACAAAGATATAATGCTCGGAGTGCATTTTTTGTGTACTCATTGCAGATATCTTTTTTCACCACCTATCTCCTATAAACAGTCTAAATTCGTTAAGATTTATTTCGAGATTTATTTGTTTGAACCGTTGTTCGTAATAACAGTGATAATGAAATTGATAAACATGAAAAATAAAGGGGATTTGCTATTTTATACATTAATTTAATCCTTTATTTACCGTTAAATACTAGCCGGGATATTTATATTTACAATGCTTCTGTACACAAAGATATAGCCGTCGGAGTACACTTTTCTTTACTCATTGCAGATATTCTCTTTATTCACTACCTTTTATATACAGCTAAAATTAGTTAACTCACTGCTCGAGTTTTACTCACCTGGACTGTAATCTGTATTAACAGTAAGATTGAAACAGACAAACCGGAAAAATAAGGTGGATTTGCTATTTTATACATTAATTTAGTCCTTTATGTATCGTTAAATGTGAGCCATTATATTTATATTTACAAAGTTTCTGTACACAAAGATATAGCCATCGGAGTACATTTTTCTTTACTCATTGCAGATATTCTTTTTATTCCTTACCTTTTATATACAGTTAAATTTAGTTAAGATATATTTCGAGATTTACTCACCTGAACTTTAGTTCTTATTAACAGTAAGAATGAAATTGATAAATCTTAAAAATTAGGGGATTTCCTATTTTTTATATAAATTTAGCTC
This sequence comes from Pardosa pseudoannulata, assembly GCA_032207245.1. Lineage (NCBI taxonomy): Eukaryota > Metazoa > Arthropoda > Arachnida > Araneae > Lycosidae > Pardosa > Pardosa pseudoannulata. The sequence goes on along the minus strand of CM063508.1, from coordinate 85,456,570 downwards.
TTTATTTGCCGTTAAATGTAAACCGAAATATTTATATTTACAAAGCTTCTAAACACAAACTTATGACCCTCGGAGTATATTTTTGTGTATTTATTGCAAATATTCTTTTCGTCACCTACTTTCTATGTATAGTTAAAATTCGTTAAGATTTATTTCGAGATTTATTTTCCTGATCTGTAATTCGTATTAATAGTAATTGATGAAATTGACAAATCGGAAAAAGTAAGGTTATTTCCTAATTTATACATACATAAAGACCTTTATTTACCATTAAATCCAAAGCGGGATGTTTATATTTACAATGCTTCTATACACAAACATATAACGCTCAGAGTACGATTTTGTGTACTCATTGCAGATAGTTCATATTAGCAGTAATAAAGAAATTGATAAATCGAATAATAAAGTGAACTTTCAGTGGAATACCATGGATATTCTTTAATGAAAAATATAATTTCACATTTCGACTTCAAAATATTGCATTATAGGTGTTTACTTTGTTATAATGATATTCTGTAAAGTACAGTTAAATATCACATTAAAATTTAAATTTGAAGAAGAATTAGTCACCAGTACTGATTTATCTAAAGCAATTGCAAAAAGGTACAAAAGAATTGTATCCTTAAAATAACGATCCTTTTTATTATTTCGTTCGTCCATCAAAACCTCTTTCGTCTTAACCCATTAACGCTCAGCGTCCTTATTTGAGGACAGTCAAAAAATGGTTTGTAGAGTTTTTGTTTTCTTGAAACGATTCTTCCTTTTTAATGGAAATAGATATTAATCTTATGAATAATCTAACAAGTTTTCATATATGATCTTATCTATAATTTGGTCATTTCGATCGGCATTATATGATTTTCAAGCTTAGAATAGGAACGTATTATGGCCGGTATTCTGCACGTATTGCGATCAAAATCATGGCGAATAGCCTTATCTGTAATAAGTCTCCTCTTTTCAGTACTTTTCTCATATATATGATAGCAAATAAATCTCTTATTACGAAGTTTTCCTTTTTTTTAAAGACATCTTATTATGTTCTAAACTGACACCTCCTCACTAATGATGACTTGATGTCATATTTAAAGGTGTTTAAATTTTATATTTTGTTTTACTTCCACGCGTCTATAATAGCTTCTATGTTAGATACTTACTGATATATAGTCATCAGAAATATCCGGGCGTTAATGGGTTAACGAAATATTGATATGAACCAAATTCATCTTAAAATATTTTGACAATAATTTTAAATCTATTTTGTATGGGATAAGGAATTTAGTTTGTGCAAATAATAATCCGTCTTACGATAATTCTTAAGGACGTTATGTAAAATAGTCAATTAATACTTGATTTTTAAATAATAAACATTATTATTTCCCTCATATAAAGCACTTAATTTTTTTAAATAATAAGCTCATAATTAAATATTAATAATATTACTGTTACTTCATTAACAACTATTAAATTATTAAATAAATTATCTTTTCCTAACATATAATCTACCTAATCAAGCGTTTATTCTGAAATTCATGTTTGTATAACTAAAAGAAAGTTTATTATAAAAATTCTGTTGATAAATTAAAATAGTTGGCAATTAATTCTGTTTGTAAATATCCCCAAAGAGAGACTTGTTATAATATTTTAGTAGGTGAAGTACATTGAAAGAACAAAGCAAGTGTTAAGATAACGAAATTTAAAAACATCTCTGTTTGCATTTTTAAATTTACATTTAATGATACGAATAATAGTAACAAATATTATTAATTCAATATTTAATATTTTGAATTCCATTTACCATAATAGTTAATCAAAAGGTATATTGAGGTATTTTAAAACAACCGCAATACTTTTTACTTTCTTTTATTGTGTCATTAAAACTTTCTTTCAAACAACCATACATTATTATCGTATTCTTAGGATAATTAATTATTCAAATATATAAACTACTCAGATGAGTTTCATCTGTTGATTTGTTTGTGGTATTACAATGGTGCTCTATTTAAAAATTGAAAAGGTGTTTTCATGTTTTAAATGTCAACTACTTTCAACTGAATTCTATCCTTTGATTTTCTTTCTATAAATTATCATTTTCTTTTAGAGTGTGAATATTTTGCTAAAAGTAGTCGTGTTTCATTTCCTGTTAAAAATAATTTTAGTATATTTGGGTTAGATTAAAGAGGTAATGTATAGGGAACGTTTGTTTCTCTGTGAGGAGTTTCCATAGAAAATTATAAATTTCTTAAATTGAAATTTAGCTTCAATATGTGATACACAAATTTACTTCATTGCACCCTAGACGTGTTTAGTAAAACATTTGTAGAAATCTGTGAAAAAATATGCAAAAAGTATTTTATATAATTTAAGAAAAGTCTTTAAAAAATTCAATATAGGAAGCATTACCAGTTTTAAGAAACAAATTTTATTCGTTTAATCCATGTGTGTTTAATCGTACATGTGTACAAATTTCCGTAATTTGAATTTAATACCGGGTAATCAAAGTCCGTATAAACTTCATAATAACCGGGAAAATAACCAAAATAAAAAACAGCTTGAAGGGTTAGTATCGCTAGAGCATGGGATATTTTTTAAAACAAAAAAAAAGTAACTCAAAAACAGCCGACAGATGGCGCTGGAATGAGGGACTTTGGAGGAAATATGCAAATGAGTCTGTTATAAGAACTAGCGCTCCTATAAATACACAACCAGTTCACCGCTCGCAGCCTCTGCTTCCATGTAGAAATTAGCCCAGTAAAGCATAAATTCTATTGGCTCTCAGAAGCTAATGAAATTTCTCCCCGGAGCAAGCTAAATCCGATCCTTCGGAAAAGTCTTGAAACTTCACTTAGTATCTTAAAAATCTTCAACTTCCAGAATAAATTCCATTGGCTCTTAGTAACCAATGAAATTTCTCCTTGTGGAATTCTCAATCCGATTCTGTTATTCTGACGCTGATAGTGTTCTGGACCTGCACTCTAACTTCCACAGCTAATTTCTCTTAGCTTTTTTCAATGGAAAAAATTATTGTGTTTAATCAATTAGTTTAACCTTTAAGTGTTTTTAACTTGATACTTCTTACTCAATTGTTACTCAGTGTCCCTTTCAACGAACTCGTGTATCCTTCCTACTTGTTCTACTAAGTTTTTGTTAACTTTCTAGACTCCCTTAAACATTAAATTTAGCATTTTTCAGTCCTCATTTTCGTAATCAATATCTGATATTTCAATACCATCCATGCAAATAGAACTTCTGGCCTAAAGGGCTTGGCCCAGGCAGGTCAGACAACGAGCTCCAGTGCGACGTAAATACCCAACCAGTTCACCGCTGTAAACCATGAATGCTAACAAGGATGCTGAGTACGAAGGATAAAACTTTGTTGGTGAAGTTGTTTTACGTCAACCAATAATCAGCGACCACTGCCTTTCGTAAGTTCCGAATTCAGAAGCATACCAGGAGTGGAAAAGGGCCTTAACAGTGACAGGCCTCATAAAGCTTGTTCAGCGATTTGAGAAAATTGGAGCGTTGGAGGATCGTTTAAGAACCGGATGACCATCTTTAACTTTTGGTTGTGGGGATATTTGAAATCTCTGGTGTATCGATCCAATCCATCCAATCTCTCTGAACTAAAAGATGCGATCCGCCGAGAGGTATCTTGCATACAACCGGGCCTGCTGCACACTGCTTTGATGCATTTGTGACTCGCTTGCAGTGTGTTATCCCCTGTGATGATGGTCATGTGGAACACATACTGTTGTAATAAAGGATTTGGAAACATTCTGTTTGTTATATGCATGTCTTTTTCTTTGACATCAGCGCCCTCTATCGACTATTTTTGAGTTTTTTTCTGTTTAAAAAAATCCCATGCCCTATCTAAACCAACCCTGCAAACCGTTTTTAATTTTGGTTACTTTTCAGGTTATTATGAATTCTTAAAATTTATACGGACTTTTTGATCACCCGGTATTTTTGAAAAACAATTTCTAACGCTAATCATTCTATTAAATAATTCTTTGTGTTTTTTACAAGATCGTGCTTTTTATACGTTACTAATATAACCGAATAGATATACACATCCTTATACATACATTTCTATATATAGCTCAAATAAAACATTTAATCCTGCTTTTTCCGACAGTATTACAGATTCAATGTTTGGTAGGAAAATTGTATTTTTCTTTCTGCTTTTTTTCAAGCTCTGGAGAGTTCAAGAACCTACACTTGGGCAAATAAAGGGAAATATCGAATCAGTGGAACATTTTATGATTTTTCCTACCCCCTAACAAAGCGATCAAGTGTCGGGAGTTGATGACCCAGTTTTCTGTTTTATCTTTGCAATAAATTCTGAAATATTATGAATATGCCTCAATGAGAAGAAAATATTCTCCAGTATTTAATTAAGAGTTTCTTTGCCAAATCCTTTTCGAGATAAGGCTTAAGATAACATTGCAGATATAGGATAATTTGTGAATACAAACGCGTGAATTTGTGAATATTATCATAAGAACTTCGCGTGATACGGCGTTGGTTTATATTTGATGCAGACATCGTAAATTTTAATTATACGGTTACTTAGTGAAAGTACAGTATGTTCCCTTATTTTTACTTTTATTATATTTACTAGCATATAGCCGTCATATGACGGGATCAGTAAAACTTTTAATTTTCAAGAATTATAAAATACCCTATGAGGCATGTAAAAAAATGCTTTCTTTTTTAGCTGAGAATTATTTTGAAACAAAAAATAATCGATGATTAAATTTTAAATTATAACATATGTACCTAATCTATTATTTAAGCGCCAAATATAAAAGAAGATAATTTAAGGAATATCTAAGTTCCGTTATAAACGTATGAAAATAAAGCAGACGATATTTAAATAATTTAAAATAAGAAATGATTAAATGAGATGGTTAAATGAATGAAAAGAATTTTATATTTACCTAATTAATATCTGATAAATTGATAAAAATTAATATAATTATTTCCCGATTGAAATTGACAATTATTTTGTCTTATAGATTAGTTTTTATCAAAGATTAATGTATCAACAAGAAGCAAAATTAAATCGAAAGCTTTGTTATAAAATTTCAAAAGTTTCCTGTTGTATTTTAGTCACAGATTATGTATTCTGTAATAAATATCATCCACAATTGTCATAAACAAGTGAGCATATAAAAATATTTTGTAAAATAAAAGCTTATAGAATAAGGTATATATATTCTCTTAAGGGAAAGTAGTACTTGTTATTGCTTAAAATCTTCATATAAAAGCCGATTATCTTATTTACAATATAATAATTTTGGATTATTTTAGAATAAATTCTTTACAATTTATTTAATAAAAATTCTAGCTAAAAAAAACTTGTTTAACTTTGTTAATTCAAAAAGTATTTTTAACCACAACATAAAAAATATACTCAAACTAAAAAAAAATGAAAATAAATAATTCCAAGATAACTTTCGAAATAAACACTAGAAACTGTCTTTTTCCTTATGAAAATAAAAGATATGATTTCGGCTGTAAACAAAAATATTAAGCTGGTCTAACATTTTAAAATTTAAAAAAAAAATTAAACTTTTCGGAAATTAAAAAATTAAAAATGATTTTTAAATAAACTATATTTCACATATAACGAGGGTTACAGAATAAAAATTATAATTAGTTTCTGTATAATACAAAAAATATTGTTTAATTTAGAAATTTCGGAAGTTATTTAAATAATTGGTATTTTTTTCTCATTTCGTGTAATAGACGTATATTGTTTGAGATTTTAAAAAAGTACTACTTCATTCACCAAAAATTTATAAATTTTAGAAAATTAGACACCTATTACTAATCCAGAAAAAATTTTATCCTAACCTATACAGATGAATTTATTTTGTATTAATCCAAATAAAGTCTCAATTAAACATTTTCTGCTCTCATGTTTATGGAATATTTGAATAACAGAATATTTTTAATGTGTGTTAAAAGCATTTCATGAAAAATATCCCAAAAATTAAAAATACCACTTTTTTTATAAAATACTTGCATTAAAATTCTTCGAAACAGGATGTTAATTCTTGTTTCAAATAATTATTTCAATTATTTAATTTTTAATCCCATTATATTACACTTTATTTCTTATCGTAAAATAAATGCAGTATTCATAAGTAAAGCCTAAATGTAATTCAAAAGTTTCGTTATCCCCGAACTTCCGTTTATATTCTTTTAATAACAAAAGAAAAATTCTCTAAGTGCAACTATATCTTAAAGCATTTTCATATGTTTATAAGCTTATGATGCTTTAGGGGAATATATATAAAAGATATTGTCTCCAAAGTATTTACAAACTACTTTAAATTCTCTTTTAAGATAAAAACTTTTAATACAAATTTTATCATGAATAAAATTAATTTTATCACCATAATTGAACTTTCTGTTAATCACAGAATTTTAAAATATATTTAAAGAATGAAAGTTACCAACAATTCTGTTAATTAACAAATATATAGATTTTTGACTGAAAATAGACTTTTGAAAAAAAAAAAAAAGACGAGCAGAACTGCATAAATATGGCATTGTTTTTTAATTATATTCTGACGTTGCTTATATCTACAAATGCCATTACATTTAATTTTTATTATGATCTTTATTTTTCTCTTTGAAATATACCTAAATTTGGAACCTTGTATAAAATAAAATTATAATTTTTAATAAATAACAGCAATCCAACAGTCATCAAATACTTATACTGTGTGTCCCAAAATATCGTTTATAAACTCAACTTGCTGGGTGTCATATCATGATAAACAAGATTTACATAGGAACTTGTGTCCGAAAATGCAAACTGTGACCACTAGAGGGCAATAATTGCAGGAAAATCGCTGGATCGGTAGAGGCGGACCGCCGCGATCCCCCAACCTGACTCCCCTGGATTTCTACCTGTGGGGAGACATGAAGTCCATGTTGTACGAGACACCCTAACATCGGACATGGATCTTATCGCCAGAATCGCGGAGGTGGCAGCACGTGTC
>CM063508.1:85432057-85437057 GCA_032207245.1 Pardosa pseudoannulata | reverse complement strand
AGATCATTAAGCTGATTCACAAAATCACATCTTTCCATAGATACTAAAACTGTTACAATTACACAAAAAACAAAAAATAACCTAAAAATGGTTAAATCAACATGTTATGCCAGGACCGTTACTTTTGCTTCAGTCTCTAATCAGTTCCTGTGGAGTTATTTCATATCTACTCTTAAAAAGAAAAATCCATGAAGTCACTGATGAAGCCAGTCTTATTTAACAATCAGAAACTCGTGTGGATTTTTTTAGCACAGCAAAAGGAATTATTCTTCAAGATGGATTGAAAACATGAAAATGAAAATATTTTAATCATGAAGGTTACATTTTGAGAATACAATCTAAAGATATTTACACTTTTCCTAAATATATGCGAACAAACTTTACTTATACTCTTTAACCCACTCGCTGTACATCCCGCAATTTCCCCAGGCAACATAGATGTAGCAAAATTTGCACAACCCGCGATTTTCGCGGGCATGCATTTTAGCCGTCTATTTAAATGTGCAACCCGCTCTTTCCCCGATTATTCTTTCATTTTGTCTTTAGTGTGATTTTAATTGTTTATTTAGCTGTAAATTAGTAGATGGCATTAATTCTCCACATTTTTGAGAAATACAGAAGACTTTTTTGTAGCATTTTGAGCGCGCTTTTCATAGCTTAAAGATGTCTGGCAGGAAGCGTTTCGTGAGTGATATAATCTATACTCTTGACGATATTTCCGACACTGATAGCACTTCTGACTCTGATTACATATTGAAGATAGTTATAGAGAAACAGGTGAGAATTTCTTGGATTCATCTGCGGTTAAAGATGAATCTGAAAATTCATTTTCTATTCAAAATGTTCGACAGTGGTGCAAAATTGATATGCGAAATATTCCACCAGCTCCTGCTTCATTTCCTTTCCTTGGAAATCCCGGACTAACTTTCACTATGGCAAATAATGCAACTGTTTTGGATAATTTTGAACCTTATTTTGACAATGTTATGTTGCAAATAATAGTAAAAGAGACCAGCAGTACATGAGAGTAGCAGACCCATGAGACAAACTCCTCGACAATTTGCTAACCATATACACCTAAATCCCATCAAGAAAGATCCTCATAGATAGTGTGCTGTCTGTTGTTAAAAAAACTGAAGGTGGAACAAAAACTTCGAAAAGAAACGCGAATTTGGTGCAAGCATTGAGAGGTATTACTTTGATTCGAGCCTTGTTTCGAAATTTATCATACAAGACTTAATTTCTAACAAATGTTTTGTAAGTCTTTTTATCTTTTAAGTAGTATATATATTTTGCTTTTGTATTTTATAAAATAAATGATGATTTAACCAAGATTAATTTTTAAAAATTTAGCTTTTATATTTATTATTCAATTTCATTATTCTGAACAATTTTTAGGACCTTATTCTATAGAAAAAACTCTTCTACAAAACTTTTTTGTATGTTTTAATTTTAAAGTGTATATAGATTTGAAATATGTAATAAAACAAATATACATTTTTTGAAAATATTTTGATACGTAGCGAGAGGAATAAATATTTTAAAAATTCTGTGATTAAAAAATTACTCTTCATGCTTAAGTACTGTAACAAGCTTTTCTTTCATAACTGGCATTTTTCTATTCATGCTTGAATCTCGAAATTACGTCTCAACAATAAGATAATGTTGCTTAACTACAAAATACAAATCACATTTTTGTTTTGAAAAATAGTTGTTTTCTATTGCACGTGTTTTTGTACGAATGAATGTTGTAATTCTTCAGAGAATCAATTTATTATTTTCAAATTCGGGTCATAAAAATAAATTTTCCAGACTTATTGTTATAAATGATGTACATAAAACTTCTTGAAATGAAGACATTATTGCTTTTAGTATTATAAAAACTAGAACATGGGTACACATAACCTTTTAAAATTAAAATTATTTTTATGCGAAAATATTACTTTCCAGACTTAAAAAAGATTAATATAAAATCCACATTTCAATGCAATATAGAAGAAAAAGTTCTGCTCATTTTAGAAAGAGTTTTTCAAAAGTCCCTTAATAACTCTCTAGATTTGAAAAAATATTTAACTAAGAAAATATACATAAAATTTACAAATAAAATTCAGTTACCCACAAGAGAGTTTTTAAAATATTCGTATTAGAAAATAAATTATTCTATCCAATGAAAGTAAAATCTTTGTTTCAATCAGAGATTTTAAAACTTTAAAAGTATCTAACGTTTTAAAGTATAAAAGATTTAAATTTTGTTTGAAATAGAATTATTACGCACTTATATAAAATATATTGTTCGTCTTAGTATAACAATAGATAATTAGTTTTTATTTAACATGAATAAATATTTTCATAATTGAAAATTTTAAAAATTAATTTTCTTGAAGTGGATATCTACTTTTTTCACTAGTACTTTATACATTTTGTGCATATTAATGACCTTTTTCTTTATATTAGAGAACTAAATAATTTTTATAAAGTTAGAACTATATTAATGCGATAGGAAAAATTACTTGAATATAGCAGCACATTTTTTACTGAAAAAACAGTCGTAGTGAAGACTTTATAATTCAAAAGATGCTTTGATGTCACTATAAAACATTTAAAAATATGTAATGTACATTACAGTTGGTTAATCATGATTCTAAACATACAGCATGATATGAAACCTAATTAAAGTATGGCAATCGCACCTTCTAGAATCTTTGTTTAATAATCTTTTGAATTCTCAAAGCTAATACTCACTGGAAAAATATTTATTGGTATTATAACAACCAATTTTAACAGGGCAATTAGCAAAAGCGAGTACAAATATATTTTTTACTACTATAGTTGCCAATTTTGAATATCGCTGTTTTCTCGGTCCTTTTAACTCCCTGGGGACGACCCCGGCCAATACCGACTTAAAGACGAGCTTGGCCGGAATAGGCCGGAAATATGAAAAATAGGGATGAAAGGTATGTTTAGTGGTCATCTTCTTTTCAGTTACCCCGTCTTATGACCAGTTGACAGTTTCATTGATTACTGCCTACAGCAAAGCTTAACCACATTTTGAGGTGTCTTTCATAGCAATGTATTTTACTTTCTTTTTATTCTCTAAGATAATTCTAATCCTATTTTATACTGCGATATATATTTTGGAGTTCATTTTGAAGATATTTTATATAAACATAAGCTAGTTTAAAAAATATAGATAGATAGTTAAAAAATTTTGTTTTTATTATTGATTCAATGCATAATTTTTCTTATTAAATGAATTTTATTGATACGGTGGGGAAAATAAAAAGCCATAAACTCAATTCGTCATTATTTGGACGTGGCAAAGGAAATGAATTATACAGTATGATTTGCTTTTTTTTCTCACTATTTTAGAATTATTTTTTCTGGAATTTCTGTGTTGGAGAGCTATTAATTTTTTTTTATACTGACAAATGTTTTAGTAAGTTTGCAGTTCTTAATTTAAAAATTACTCTTATTTATTATCGTCTGCAAAAACTCATAAAAATGAGCTTAAATTTTGTATACTTTCGATATGAGTGTGTGTTTATATTATTGTGTGAACTCATTTACTAAATCTTATGTACCCCTGTTTCTACATGGGGAAGTAAAGAAACATAATTAATTTAAGAAGACACCTGTGACCCACCTATAAATTCATGGCTCCGAAATCTATTTTCCGGGATGAAGGGAGGGGAGAATGGGACAGTCCATTTTACATTTTCACATGCTGAAAACTTTAGAAGTTATGGGTAGTAAAATTATCTGCTCCCATCGTCTTTAAAGAGTTAAACCGTTCGCAGTCAGCTTATCAATCAGTATATTATCATAAATTTTGCTGTCTTGTTGTCCAAAATTAGTCCAATCAATGAAATTCATAAAAATGTTTTGACGTTTCCTCACAGGATTTTCTCTTAAGCATAATAGGAATATAGTATTGAATTTTTTTACTAGTTATTCATTCAGTGCAGATTAACAAAATATTCTGCATTTGAAAATTACTAATTTTTCTAAAGTTACTCAAGCGAAACAAAAATTTACATTAAATGTAATTCGATATCCTTTTTAAGTTAAAAAAATAAGTATATTACATTAAAATACTTTTGATTAATTCGAAACATATTTTATAGTGATTCAACTTTTGTTTTTTATCACAAAGGTACAATATTAAATTAGTATTTTAAAAAGCACCAACTGTATTTTTACATAAAATGCAACATATTATAGTACAAATATATTATAAATAATATATTGTGAGGTTTGAAAACTTCCTGTTTTCACACATCACAATAACTTAAATTTCATGTTTTCACTCATGTTACAATCAACTAAGCATTTTATTCAATTTTTCCTTTCTCGGTAAAAAATACGAAAGTATTACTTTTGTTATGGATAATAACTATTAATTTTTTATGTTTAGATTTTTTTTTCAGCTGCAGTAACTTACCCACTTTTTCATTGCTTTTCCTTCATTTTAAGTTTTTATTTAACAGTTGTATAAAATCTATTGTCACCGAAGACAATATTGCAAGTTAAATTTCACAATAAGTATTAGATACCGAAAATAAATTATATTCCAAAAGTTAAAGAAAACGAGTACTTTATAGCTTCTCATCTCTTCATTTCTATCCATTATTCATTTATGTTTTTTTAACTCATTAATTCTGACAGGGAAGTACTGTTGACAAACAGTGTGGATCAGAAAGTGTGGTCTTTCTAAAATTAAGACAAGAATGCATTAACGATTCTACACCTTTTAAAGGAGATTTGATTCTAACAGGGTAAACCTCTCAATAAACTGTAAGTCTAAATGTTTAAGATATGCACTTTTTAGCTCAAATATCTCTTTTAACACATTCCCGATTTTTCCCTAGCTTAACTTGGGCATGATAAATGTACCATCCTGGCTCATCCCGAGTGTAGCTCGGGAAGTAGGAAATTTTACACTGCGCAATCAGTCTTTCCCGAATTATTTCACATGTGCTTTTTATGGTTTTGAATTATTG
>CM063508.1:85417057-85427057 GCA_032207245.1 Pardosa pseudoannulata | reverse complement strand
ATTATTTCTAAGAAATAGAACAACACAAAGAAATACTCAATTAAAATACTAGATAACACGAAAAGAGGACCTTTTTAATGCAAAGAAATGGTTTGTCTACATGAAATAGAAATACCTCTGACACCGTAATACCTTTAATTCTAGTCTACAAGAAGATTGAAGATTCTACACACGATTGCACAAACTTTGTTCTGCAATATTTATATCGTTTTATTACAGTTCGGATAAGGGTTAATAGATTTATAATACAATAGATTACAATACACAAAAATAGAACCTTTCTAATGCATAGAAATGGTTTGTATACATAAAATACAATTACCTCTGATACCGTAATATCTTTAATACTATTCTACAAGAAGTATAAAGATTCTACACACGAATGCACAAACTTTGTTCTGCAAAATTCATATCGTTTAATTACCTTTAGGATAAGGGTTAATCAGAATATGAAATTGCTTCTACGCCATGTTACGTTCTAAAATCAATGCAATTCAAGTCGGATGTCCTTGATGACCATTCCCTTTAATGTTGTCTTTAACATTTTAAGAGTTGACGACGAGCTGTGAAAAATCCTGCATGATTGTCGAATAAAGTTTTGAATTATACACATTGTTGTACACAATAGACGATCATATTGAGCAACTATATGTGGACACGATACTATCATTATCTCTAAGTATAAAATGAATTCAATATCACAAAGGAAAAAAGGACTCACAAAGGCTAAAAAAATGCAAGCAGTCTTTATTAACATAACTAGCATATAGCCCGTCATATGACGGGATCAGTAAAATTTTTAATTTTCTGGTATTGTAAAGTACCCTATCAGGCAGGTAAAATAGTAGTTTGTTTTTTGGCTGACAATTATCTAGTACACGCTTAATAATTTGTTTATCTTTACTGACAGTATATATGATGGCGGTATATATTTTGGACGGTATATATTTTGGCGGTATATATGATGTCCAAAATTTAGATAATCAAAACCTTGTGATTATAAATAAAAAACAAACGAACAACCTTCTTAAGTTTCAAAGATATATAATTTAAACGCTAGATAGTTATTAGTCCATGAGATAGACTCCTAGACTTTGTTAATGCCGGTAGTAAAATTTTCATTGTAACAAAAAATAATCGATGGTTAAATTTAAAATTATCACATATGTACGTAATATATTATTTAAGTTAAATATAAAAGAAAATTATTTACGTAATATCTCAGTTCGGGGATAAAAAGCGCGAAAATAATGCAGATGATATTTAAATAATTTAAAATAAGAAATGATTAAATGAGATGGTTAAAGGAATAACGTCTTAATGCTAGAAGAAAATGTTATTTTTACCTATTTATTATGTGATAAATAGATAAATTTAATCTACTGCTCTTAACCGGGAACAATGGAGCTTGAAATAATTGCATTAAACGCTCGAAAAGTGGGGAAGGGGTAGATTTCTGAAGTTTTCGAACTCGCTTTGAATTTTGCTAACCCTAACTGATCAAGAATTCAATATGGCTGCCGCTATCCATTCCATTTCCAACCGCTTCATAAATTCGAGGACAGACAGACAGATAACTTAGGCTATTATTATATAGGGAATAGTACAGTAAATATTTAAATATGAAAAATCTTCAATATTAATACAGCCCTGATTATTGAGAGTTTCGCAATAAGGTCCACCTAAGAGTCAAGTAGAATCTAGTAGACGAGTAACTTGGGGTGTTCCGATAGGAATAAAATCGATATTTTATAAATGTAGTACATGTATTGGCCATACAAATGGATAACAACATCGTGCGATCCACGAAAGCATAAAAAAAGTACTACGATTGTCTCGATGATATTACTGTTAATGATCGACCGCTTCAGCACTTACTATAATTTTATTGCTCATGAGAATCTTTCATTTCCTCAGTATTTATTGTTAATCGGACTTTCTAGTACCAAACAAGCATTGCTATATAAATAAATGCTTTATTTGTATTTTAACTAGCACTAAAATGTGGTTAATGAATTCACGGATACCTAGTATATAGATAAGTAGAAATACAGATTCCAGTTGTATTAATGAGACCACTGCCTACTTTTGGCATTGTTTTTATTTTCTAAAGATTTATTTAATGAAGTGTTTGGAAATTTCAACCATGAGTAGAGAATGCATTCCTTCAAGTATTCTTACAAAAACAATATTTCCCCAGTGCAGTTAAAAGACGAAAACAATGGTAGAAAACCACCAGTAAATGTCCACCCTGCACCAGAAAAAGTTGTAAATGATCTGCAAACTTTACTTAAAGAGAACCATAGCATGCACAATTATTGTGTGCACTTCCTGAGAAAAAGCTCCAAATCATGCTAAAATCAGCCTATTTAAACGCTTCTGTTTTTACTCAATACGACCAAAATTTATAACCACATTTCATAAAATAGCGTTAATATTGCACTAAAATTTCAGATGCATATATTGTATACTGTATGAGAGTAGGATATGGGCTAATAAAGGAAATAATTTTTATCTGCGCATGCACGAAAAATGCAATTTTGTGCTTCTACAAATTAGTAGTTAATTCTACAGGGAAACATTTTAAAATTCTACTTCTTCGAAATCAATAAAACCGTTTGCAGTTTGTTGAACTTTTTAGTAAGTTCGTTTTTTAGGAAGTTCATGAGATAAGAAAACCGATAAGGGAATTTATATATATGTATATGTGTGAGTGTAGAACGTCTATGCATAATTTAAAGTTTATCATATGGAGCATATTTGTTTTGTCCAATATCCCTCAGATAATTTTATATTAAATATAATTGAATGAAATTCAAACAAATATAAATAAGACATACTGTAGCGTTTTGCTCCTCGTTTTAAAATGAAGACAGATAATTTCCTCATATTTAAAATAAAATATAGATTATATAGTATATTTCATCTCAATTTAACTTTTTGTGTGTTAAAGATACAAACTCGTTTAACAGTCATGAATTAATAAAATTCCTCTTAGAAATATTTAAGCAAATCCAATAAGGTTTACACCATCCCATTTTAAATGTGTTTAAATGTCATCTTGTTGCGTTGTACTATGTAAATTTTTAAGAATGTTTTTTAAGTTTACTGTTACAGATTATTTTTAGTTGCTTACGGAAGACTCAGCAACTAAATTAAAACGCAAATTCAAATGTGTATATATGCCAAAAGAGAAGAAAAAAAATCATGCAAAAAAGCTTCTTTGTTTTTATATTACAGGACTTTTTTCGGTAATAAGAGATAAAAATAGGCGTTAATCCAATTCAAGCAAGTTGTTTGTAATTGCAAACTAACAGTGACAGCTGAGATATATTGGCAACTGTACAACCTGTCAAAGCTATTTTAGTAAATCCCAATAAAATCAGTGTCACCACTTTCAAGGCAACTCAAATTGTAATTATTTCTCTTGCTATTATTGATGTTTTATACCTCTTTCTGTAACTACAGCGTTTATAACAGTGTATCTAATATTTATATCGTTTCAGCATCTAAATGTCTTTTCTAAAATATTTTTTTAATTTTTTCCATCTAAAGCCTTATTATTTGAACAATAAATTAAATGTACTGCTGTGTCAAAATCTGTCAAAGGTTTGGGAGAAATTTTTCGACTTGATATCAAAGAATGTATGCCGGGATTAATTTATGAATTAATTTATGAAGACTTGAATCAGCAGTATATTAAGCAACAACATAAAATGTAAAACAGTCCTTAAATGAAAATATTAAATAAAGAAAGGTCAAACATCAAGATATAAAAATGTTGTAAGAAAATGAGATACTACAAGAATTTTATAAATAAGGTTCTTCCTTGGTTAAAAGAAATTCGCTGTTTGATAGCTTGTGATTTGTAAAAGGGAATTTCTCGATACATTTATAAAGAAGAAAATATAATTTTAAAAAGAACATATGTTATACTTTTCTTAATTAATTTGTTTATCCCAATTACGTTCTTCTTAAATTTTATTTAATACTATTCTACTAAATAAATTTTACTGTCCTGATTATTTTTAGGAATTCCTTAATTGAAATTTGGATAATACATGATAAAATATTACCTGTCGAAACACTAATTTACTTATCTTAATTAGAATACATGAATAATGTCATATACAACTGGTTGAAATAAAAATAAAAATTGAATTGATATAACCTATTGTCGTGTAGTCCTCGTTTATATTTGAGTATTAACCTGTGATCAAATGTATAGTGGTGATTTTATTTTGATTGCGTTGTATAAAAGTATTTTTGTACTAAATTTAACCACAGGTTCTGAGAAATTACAAACATAAATATGAAGATAAACTAAAAGCTAAATTAACAGCAACTGAAACTAGCTTAATATAAAAAAGTAAATTTATTATAATATATATACATCTATGTACATACAAAACGGATGCTAATTTTCATAAAAATAAGCTTTGTCCACATCTTCTAAATTAGTTCTAACAATTTTTTAATACTTAAGTAATTTTGTAAATAGAGAGAGGACCTAATCTCAATTTCAAAATGTATGTAAAAGGGGATACCTTTGGGGAGTGAAAATGGTGTGCCCGGAACTATCTATGGATCTTTAGTCGGTTCGGTCTTAGTCTGGTCAGGGGCTTCCTCCTGAGTGTTTGGGGTGCGGCCGTGCTATTTGATGCAGGAACCCTTCCTGTCGGACTTGGCTGGACTCTCGAACTCGTTCCGTCGGACTTCTCTCCTAGTCTAGACTATCGAACACTTTCTGTCGGACTCTCTCCTCGTCTCGACTCTCGAACACCTTCTGTTGGACTCTCCTCTAGTCTCGACTCTCGAACACCTTATGTCGGATTCTCCTCTAGTCTCGACTATCGAACACCTTTTTTGGGACTTCCGAACACCTTCTCAATTTTTAGATTTTTCTTATTTTATTAATTTCATCCTTGTCTCCTCTTCCTTCTTATCGTCCAATCGGGATAGTTGCAAGAATCTCATTGGTCTACTTAAACACCGCATTGAGACCGCCAACGTGAAAAACCTTATCCCTTCTAATTGGGCACTGTCCCTTAGGGACTCATAAATACTCCACAAAGGTACATTCTTATTTAATGTCAAGTACGGAGACGAGATTCTAATCTGGGACTGGGATCAGAACCCTGTCCGAGACCACCGTACAAGACAACAATACCTGTAAAATATAAATTTATGGTCCTCTGTCTTTTTACAAAGATGTGATGAGGTCAGATTTAGATACCGAGCATTTTACTTCTTGTATGAATGAATCAATTATATTACTGATCAAAATCACCTCATCACACCTATCTTATTGAAATATCCTATTTCATGAAATTATGTCTATCTCATTAAATTTTAAAGCATTGCTAATAAGAAGGAAAAAGGGTATTATTTAAGGGTATTATTTAAAGGGTATTATTTCTTACTAGTCATAGCTTTAAATATTTTTTAAAATAAAAATTCGGGATTTTCTGAACATTTACAATATTTGATATTCAATTTTATATCTAATAAACTTTTTTAATTTTCTAAATGTTTAACATGTGGAATATTAAATAAAAGTTAAATTAAAATCCTTATTCTTTGTAATGTCGTATACTTCCATTATCAAGTTTAAAAGACTGGTGCTTACATTCTGCAAAAAAAATGAATATTTATCTATATATATGAATATTTTCGAATATTTTTTTCTAAATTTTCATTGTTGACTATAACAATAACTAAACTTTATCCCAAGGTTTAAAAAGTAATTTATAAGTAAAATTTTTATATTATGTGTAAAATAACTGCACATAGAATATTTTTATTCAAGTAGCATTTAAAACAATAAGTATTTTGGACTCATTAACACAACTAGTAATTTACCCTGAAATTACTAGCTATTTATAACTAGTAATTTAACCACTTTTTCAGAAATAAGTTTTTGGCAGTATAATAATCTTCAGGAAATGTGAAATAAATGAGATCTAAAATTTCATTTTCTTTTAAACGTACGTATGTGGTATGCATTATGTTAGTAGCTTTACTTCAATAGCAGTTAATTTAATATATTTGATGTAAAATGAATTTTAAAACAAGGTTTGGTGAAAAGTTTAATAATAAACCAATTAGACGCATTAAAATGTGGTTTTAGTGCTTCAGGGTTTTTAAACAAATTAAAATTTTGTATGCGCTCTATTTTTTCAATTTCTTAAACATATCCCTTAAATAATAATAGCCTAAGTTATCTGCATTATGTTAGTAGCTTTACTTCAATAGCAGTTAATTTAATATATTTGATGCAAAATGAAATTTAAAACAAGGTCTGATGAAAAGTTTAATAATAAACCCATTAAACGCATTAAAATGCGTAGTAGCGCTTCAGGGTTTTTAAACAAATTAAAATTTTGTATGCGCTCTATTTTATCAATTTCTTAAACATATCCCTTAAATAATAATTGCCTAAGTTATCTGTCCGTCTGTCCTCGAATTTATGAAGCGTTTGGACCTGGAATGAATAGCGGCATCCATATTGGATTTTTGGTGAAATTAAAACGTTCAAAATACCCCTTTCCCCCATTTTCGAGCTTTCAATGCCATTTTTTCCTAGTCCTATTTCCCCGGTTAAGAGCAGGGAATTAAATTTATCACATAATAAATAGGTAAAAATAACATCTTGTTCTAGCATTATGACTTCATTCCTTTAACCATCTCATTTAATCATTTCTGATTTTAAAATATTTAAATGTCGTCTGCATTATTTTCATACGTTTTATCACTGAACTTTGATATTACTTACATAATTTTCTTTTATAGTTGGATTAAATAATAGATTAGGTACATATGTGATAATTTTAAACTTAATCCTCGATTATTTTTTGTTACAATGGAAATTTTATCGTCGGTATTAACAACAAATTCTTTTAATGAAAGACTAAGAGTCTATTTCATGGACTAATAAACATCTAGCGTTTAAGTTATATATCTTTGAAAATTAAGAAGTTTATTTGTTTGTGAGCTTGTTTTTTATACATAACCACACGGTTTGACTAAATGAATCCAACGGGATTTTAAAATGCATTCACAGTATCGGGAGACTTTAGAGGAGTATGAAGATACAAAAATTATTGAGTTTGTACCAGACAAATCTCAGCCAAAAAAACAAACCATTTTTTTCCTGCCTTTTAGGGTACTTTACAATTCTGGAAAATTAAAAATTTTACTGATACCGTCATACGACGGGCTATAAGCTAGTTATATATAATCTACTATATAATATGTTACATCCTTAAATAAGTAGTTTTAAACAAAATCTAAAAATTATCGTATTCAAAAACATGTTGTTAAATTATGAAGAAATTCAACCTAAACTGATTAGTTAATTTACGTAACTAATGTCTTTCAAAGTAAAACCTGAAAAAAAATTAGAAAATAGAACAAGGATTTTTTTTTAATAATGCCTGCAAAAAATTTAATATTCAATTTTTGGCCTAAATCTTTTGATACTGTAAAAGAGATTATACAGGGAGGCTTTTCATCCTAGCTTTTAATTAATTTGAAGATATAATCTGTTGACAAATCGTAGACTGACGAATAACTAATTAAAATGTTGGAAATGATAAATATATTGGCTTTAAAATTTTCATTTTCCCTAAATTAATTTCTGTTGATTAAAATATTTATTTTTAATTCTAGTATTTTCCACATTTATTTTTAATTCTTCACGATGCTGTGCTCCTAAATTTTAAAAAAATTATGTATTTCAAACATCATTTATTCAAAAACCGTAATAGACATGTTGCAATATGTATGATAAATGACTCTAATATCTATCATTTTTCTTAAGTGAACATAGTAACTTTCGAGATAAAGTCTTTTATATAATAGCCGATTCTTGATTCACTGTATAAAGTAAAAAGTTCTGTTCTGTTTTGAATGAAATTTTCCCAGATCACTAATAACTTTATTAAAAATCTTCTTAGATATGTTACATGAATTAATACTTTTATAAAACCATAAAAAAATGTACACCAAATGAAACATGAATGACGCTGGAGTAGAGTTTTGCTCCCACCACACAGGTTCGAGAATCGATCTCTGGCAAGGTTGACTCAGCCATTCACCCCTTCAGTGGTTAGACAAACTGATGACCAAGCATGCTTGGGAACTAAGCACTAAGGGTTCAGCGTAAGGTTGCCCACCTAACCAGAGAATATGTTTCACACTCTAGTGCCCTTGGTCTCGGAAACGGAGATTAGCACCATAGGCCATAATCCCCTAGTCGCTCCCGGTATCAATACTCAAAAAATATATGAAAAAAAAACATAAATAAAGATTGGCAAGATTATTGGAACAATAGTAAAAAAGGAAGAGCAACCTATACTATAATGCCTAAAGTAGAACAAGTGTTAAAATTCGAAAATAACATATTAAATTACTTCATAACTGGTCATGGAAGTTTCCCAACCTACTTGTACAGAATTGGAAAACTAGATTCACCAAACTGTAAATGTGGAATGATAGGCAACCCTTACATGCAAGTAAGATGTAATCTCGTTCCGATATTTATTAAAAAATACGAAAGCGAAACACAGATCGAATATTTAAAAAATAGATAATAATCGTAATCATATTAAAAAGTTAAAGGAAATTTATAATATATTAAATTCAAACTACTCTTATATACAAAATAAATTTTAAAATTTTAAAATGATCGAAAATACTTGGTAAAAATAATAATAGTAATAAAGAAATAGTTTTTTAAGTCAATAATTCAGTGTATAAGATTAAAATGAATAATATCGAAAGGTTCTCTCTACCCACTTAGGCTTTTGCATAAATAAACTCTTCAGTTAGATGTGGGTCACCTAGGGTCTGTTACGCCGAAGAGTTTAATTTAGTAAATTTATTGTTTTACAATGCAATTTACTTACATGGAAAATATCTTTTGAATAAAGTTAGAAATTAAATTTTATATCAAAAAGAGGCTAATTATCATTTGTATCATGTATACTGAATTAACTAAAATTATACTAACTGCTTTGTTGCTCCTGAGTTTCATCTCAACGGATCTCTCCCTTTTACGGCCGTTGTCCTTTCTTATGTTTCTGCGAGTCTCTACCCCTGTTATTTAAAACAAGGTCAGTTAAGGTTGCTACTGAGGGGTTGTAAAAGCAAGGGAGAGAGGGAAGCAGTTGTGATAAGATCGTGTAGCGTTCAAGGTAGTGTAAGGCGCTGTCCAAGTAAAAATTCACTGATGGGATTTTTTATTTATTTATTTTATTTTATTTTTATTTATTTATTTATTTATTTTTATTTTTATTTTTATTTTTATTTATTTATTTTTTTTGGTAGATTTTTTGACACAGTCCACTATTATTTCCTACATTGAATGAATCACTCTTCTCTACTAATAAAGGCAATATACTTTATTTCGTAGCACAACTAATACCATATTTTAAAATCTTTAGTTCCTTACTATTTAATTTTTGAATAATAAACCGTTCCATATCTTTACAGTTTTAGCTTACGAAATATTACGCATTTTCAACTTCAATTTCATATAAAATTTATTTTCTAATACACGTGTCAAAATTTATGCTGTGAATAAGAAAACTTCACTTTTACATTTGTAATATAATTTTAGTATTATTTTTAAAATATATGACTTACTAATGACAATATGAAGTAATTTTACATTACTTGTATAAGAAATATCAAAAATAAAACAACTCATTATCATAAAACTAATAATATATTCATTTGAGTTTAATTTTCCATGTAAATTGAAGAAAAATAAACTAGAGTTGTAAAGGAATCATGTTTTGCTATATTTGGTGTTATACAGATAAACAGAAAAATACCACGTTTTTTTTTTTTTTTTTCTAGAATAGAAAAAGAGATGTACAGTAGAACCTCGATTATCAGAAGTAATTGGGACCAAACCAATTTCTGATTTGTTTGGCATAATATGTCCCATGAAGACTCAATGCCATAAAACCCCAACCAACCAAACCTACTTCTG
>CM063508.1:85367057-85404557 GCA_032207245.1 Pardosa pseudoannulata | reverse complement strand
TTAGAGGGCCCGGCCCAGGAAATCCAGTTGACCTACCATCCTGAAGATCCTGAAGAAAAAGAGGAGAGTCGTTAAGTGGATCTCTTGGTGTAAGAAGTATGCACGGTGTGTTTGTTTCAAAGGTGCTTCCGTTTTATTTGATGCGGAAAGAGGTACGTGAGCCTGTGGCATTGTGCTAGAGTTGTTCTGTGATGACATTGTATTTTTGAAGTGATTGCAAATAAATCATTGTTTTCGTGCTGTAGTCTTGCTTAAAGTCCATTCAATCCCCGAACCCAGATTTGAAGTTCGTAACAATATTTACTAGCATATAGCCCGTCATATGACAAGATCAGTAAAATGTTTAATTTTCCAGAATTGTAAAGTACCCTATGATTAAGATAAAAAAATGGTTTGTTTTTTGATTTGTTTTTCAATAAACATAATCGATTAAAATTATCACATATGTACCTAATCTATTATTTAAGCGAAATATAAAAAAATATTTACGTAATATCTAAGTTTAGTGATAAATCGTATGGCAATAATGCAGAAGATATTTAAATAATTTAAAATAAATGATTAAATGAGATGGTTAAAGAAATGACGTCATAATGCTAGAAAAAAATTGTTATTTTTACCTATTTATTATGTGATAAATAGATAAATTTAATCGCCTATTCTTAAAATGGGGCTGGATAAAATGATATTAAACGCTTGAAAAGGGGGAAGGGGTGGAATTCGAACGTTTTAAAGATGACAGTTATTTTTATTGTGATACAAAACTTATTCATACCAATTTATTTTAGAATCGGATCTATAGTTTCGGAGAAGATAAACTTTACTCGCTTTGAATTCTTCCAAGCCTAACTTATCAAAAATCCAATATGGATGCTCTATTCATTATAGGTCCAGCCGCTTCGTAAATTCAAGGACAGACGGACAGATAACTTAGTATATTATTACATTGCGAGAAGAAAGTTTCAGATTACAAAACATGAAATGTGTATGAACCAGAAACATTCGTACAACAATACGTGAATTTAATAAAACAAAAATAATAAAATCATAAAATTTGAAAAAATAGTAAAAATTTAATTTAAAAATAATAAAATAAATTTAGGAATAAAAATTTAAAAGAAAATGCAGAAAATATTAAATTAATAAGACATCTAGAAAAATTTGGCTGCGGGATAGAACCTTCAACCCACGAAACACGACGATCTGTCAGCCCTGGAGGGTTTAGACAGAATAAAATGGAAGCAGGCACTAGCAGAGTCGAAAATAAAATAAATGCTGTTTATTCAGTATTAAAATAAAAGGCGTAGTACAAAAAATAAAAATTAAGTTAAAGCCAGACAAATTAACTCAAAAAAAACATAAATATGTCGGGAGGCAAAATTAAAGTTCGACGTTCTTAATTTTACCGTCATAGCCCTGCCAAGTCCGAGCACACTGCTCCGAGCCGCCGTTCCGAACTGCCGTCCAAAGCAATAACTCGCGGCTTATATATATCCCAATGGGCAACGCCCACTAATCACGTGGCGTGCGTATACAATTTGCATACGCACGTCGTCTTCTTAAATGAAGAAAAAATAAAACACGGTTAAATGTGACCGGGATTTAGGTTACGCATTTAACCGGAGATTAGATATTACTGAGTAAGTGATGAGAACAAATTAACTTTGGCTAACACGATCGAATGGTCAGACACTCTACCTAACGTTTCACGTCTACATGTGGTGAAGGAACTAATTCGAGTATATGAGGTCAAGTATAAACAGTCCACTTTGAATATTACGCTCCATCCTCGCTATCCTATCAAGAATTAATTTAGTATAGAATAAGAGGGAGAATAAGGCTTGAAATAATACCATTAAACGCCCAAAAAGGGGGGGATGAGGTGGATTTCGAACTCGATTTGAATTTTGCTAACCCTAACTCAAAAGATGCCTATATCCATTCCAGGTACAACCGATTCATAAATTAGCAGACAGACGGATAGATGGATAGACAACTTGGGCTACTATTATATTGGAGATTTTTAAAAAATCCTAATCGAAAACAGCACATGCTGAAAAGAAATCAATTTTATTTTGAATAAATAAACTTTAAGTTATTACTTTTATTGTTATGACATTTTTAGAGTCAATTTAGTAATACTATTTTCTATGTTGAATGTAAAAAGGGCAAAAGTAAAATTTTGTATTAAGTAAACTTTAATCTATGCAAGACTTTAAATGATGGATAAAACGTAATATTTTGCAACTAAATGTGTCTTTTTTTATTTCAATCAATACAATAAGTGCTTTAAATGTACTCTTAGAATGTTTTCTTTGAGACTTTGGAAATTAAATCTTCACTAATCCTGTTATCTTGAAGAATTACAAAAATTTAAAAACTGCATTCGTTTTTCTAAATTAATTTAAAATTAAAGAAAATGAAGGGTAAAATCTTATTATAACCTTTGTCTTCATAAAAGCTTTATATGTGCAAGAATAAAAAATGATTTTAAACTGTTTATATATGTATATATATATATATATATATATAAAATATATATATATATTATATATATTTATATATAAATATATATATTAAATTATATTTATTAATTGTTTTTGACATTTGAAAATCATATATTCTGCGAAAAACATCTTGACAGTTTACATAATATAACTTATATACTGAAAGGCACAATGAATGGTAAAATTTGGACTGTTCTGTTAAAATTAGTCTCTTTAAATAAACCAACTATATATATATATATATATATATATATATATATATATATATATATATATATATATATATATATATATATATATATATATATATATATATATATATATATATATATATATATATATATATATATATATATATATATATATATATATATAATATATATATATATATATATATATATATATATATTTATATATATATATATATATATATATATATATATATATATATATTAATATATATATATATATATATATATATATATATATATATATATATATATTTCTGTGTGTGTAATTTATGAAAATTATTATACTTAGAATATCTAGGTAAAAAAATTTTATTTATTATCTCAGCTGTTTAATACCTTATTTAAAAGTGTTTACGGTAACTTAAAATTAGCTGTCTCCCATAGCTCACTCAAAAATAAATAGTAATTTTCTGTCCACTTGCCATATTTTTCAGCTATCCCAGATAAATGATTCACTTTTTCAATAATTTAAGTTCCTTTCTGACGATAATAATGCTGACTAAGCTTCTCTCTCCTGAGAATATTCTCCCCATCATCTAGCTGTGGACCCTAAATCTGTAATCGAAAATTGCTTTCATATATCATTCCGTACTTTGTTTTCACCACTGTAAGATGTCTTTTAGCTAGTCTAAAATAAAGTTAACTTCCACGTCATAATTGTTGATTCTTTTTCTGGTGTCACGACGACACATTAATTAGAATTCTCATTGCGCAACAATCCCGAAGAATTAAAAATAATAGGGGCTAATCTTCTGTGATCGGCGGATTAATTTTCCCGTCACACACACACACACATATGGTAAACATTTATGTATAAATAAATATATTTATATACGTATAAAAAAATATATATATAAATATATATACAAATATATATCTATATATGTGTATATATGTATATATGTATATATATATATATATATATATATATATATATATATATATATATATATATATATATATATATATATATATATATATATATATATATATATATATATATATATATATATATATATATATATATATATATATAATATATATATATATATATACATATATATATATTATATATATATATATATATATATATATATATATATATATATATATATATATATATATATATATATATTATATATATATATATATTTATATATATATATATATATATATATATATATATATATATATATATATATATATATATATACATATATATATATACATATATATATTATATTTACATATATAAATATATGTATATATATATGTCTGCGTGTATATATATGTATTGTTATATAAATATAGGTTTCATGTTTTTAAGTTACTACAGGATCAATTGAAATCCAATTTTCACAGAACTATCATCATATAACCAAGAATGTCAAGAGACATATTGTATCTTGATAAAATATTAACTTTCATTAAAATAATGTTAAAAATATATTGCCTCGGAGCCACGATGGGAACTGTTGTTTCCACTGATCTTTACAAACTTGTAAGTTCATCTGTGTCTTGGTGATGAAAGGAAAAAAATATTTTTTTGCTACGATGTGCTATTTATTTTATGAAACTGAGTAGTTTATTTAAGCGATTGTTTTTCTTGCTGGTATCAAATACAGTTCAAAAGCTAAATTATGTTTTGAAATGAAATTAATTCTTTGCTGTGAGAGCCTTAAGGAATTATTCAAAATTCTGATTATATATATATATATATATATATATATATATATATATATATATATATATATATATATATATATATATATATATATATATATATATATATACAAGTTCAAATGATATAGCATAAGATAATTAAATAATAAAATAAATTAAAATACAATGTTGAAAGTTCAAATGCGCTATGCTGCAATTAAAAACATTCAAAGGAATAAATGACTGTAAATAGATAAATAGAAAAATAAAAATAAGAAGAACCTCATTAATGGACCAAAAATAACCAGTAATATGATGTTTCGAAATGACTGGGGGGAGTTGAGACCCCCCACTCTGGTTAAAACTAGTTTTTACAATGCATTAACTCTCCCAGACGTCGGAAACATCACACAAAATCCTTAAAAGTAAACCAATAAAAATGAACTAACCAAATAGGAAAACATCCAATAAAACAATACGAAAAAAGCAAAAATAAGCAATTGAATCGCTGTAAGCAATTGAATTGCTGGTATCAAATAGAATTCAAAAGCTAAATTATGTTTTGAAATTAAATTAATTCTTTGCTGTGAGAGCCTTAAGGAATTATTCAAAATTCTGATTATATATATATATATATATATATATATATATATATATATGTGTGTGTGTGTGTGTGTGTGTACATATATATATATATATATATATATATATATATATATATATATATTTATGTATATATTTATGCATATAATTATATATATGTGTGTGTATATGTGTATTAATAATCCAATCTGTATCGTCGTATTAAATTCAGTATCCCATTCAAACATTCAAAATTACAATATTGATTACTATAAATTAATTATTACACATTATTATTTTAAATTGTAAGAACATATCAAAAACAAAATATATTAAATAATTTACAACAACACAAAGTAAATAATTTGTGTATCTTGTCTCTGATTTGTAATTACACTTTAGGAAAAAAATAAAAAATACACCCAATTATGATTTAATTTTATCTATAAAATTAATCTAAACATAAATATAATCATAAATATTGAAAAAATACATATCGAGATGTATAAAGGTTTAATGGGATTTTTATAACTAAATATTTGAGTTTTTATTCCATATGTACAGGTTAATTTACTAAATTTATAATATGTTATGTTTATAAAGATTAGCCTGTAATTCAATGTTAGATAATATAAGTATCAAAAACTGTATATAAAACGATAAATAATAAAAGAATAAATGCCAATGCATTTATCGTAAATGTCTATAAAATAGAAATGAAAATCAATAACTAGAAAAATCACTATGAGTAACCCAAATAGATTAGGTGTATACTACAAAGTATGTGTATGTAACATACTTTATAAGTAATGCGTATGTATATATTGAGTGTATTTTAACAAAGCAAGACGGTTTATAGAAAATTTTGTATATAAGTATTATTATCTACTTAGTAAGGCAGATTGGTTTTACCGAATAAATAGTAATTTTCCATTTCAAATATGTTATAACTTTTATAAACGTAAACGTAGTTATGCATTAAAATATTAATAATTTACTTTAGTAATATTTTAAAACAGGAACAAAAATAAATTTCAAGAAGAAATACACTATGAGCCTTTTATCACCTAAAAGTTTAGGTGTATACTACATTCTAACAACGTGAGACGGATAATAAAAAACTCTGTATATAATTATTATTCACTTTTAACGCTATACATAGTCATTTTGTCCTTTATAATTGCTGGGGTTTAGTACATTGTTGTTGTTATTTCAAAGCCATTGATAATCCAAATTTTCTTCATATCGTCTTTAATTATAGTAAAATGCCACTGAACTATATTACAATATTCAAATATAGAACAAAAGACAAGGAAATATGCTACAAAAATATATAAAAGATTTAAAAAGTAAAAAAGCACTCCACGTGCAACACCTGAAAGAAAAAAATTGCCAAAGTCCCTTCTTTTCCTTCCTTCTGAACTACTCTAGCAACCCTAGACATTTTCCATTATCCTGTGCTGATGCGTTCATTGTTCCATTGTCCTGTGGATAACGCGTCTTTTCCCGGTTCTGTCCAGAAGAACCGGGACTCTAAGGATGGTCCTGAATCACCTCCTGGAGAAAAATCCTAACTCTCCAAAATTTGGTGAAGTTTAAGTGCAATCAGTTTCACACCACACGCTTCCTGGAGTCGCGAAAAAATACTTGGGCATGCAACCCACAAAAGGCGAGTGCGGCAAGCAAATCAATTTCGCAAACCTTATGTAAAACATAGCTGCACTCTCACAATAATGTTTAGAATTTTTTATTCCAATTTCGTAGATATACTTTCTGAATAGGAATTTGCAATTATATATATCATCATCTTATTTTGGAATGGAATAATAATAAATTTTTTATTTATGCATTATATCTTTAAACGTTAAATATAATTTTATAAAAACGCCTTTAAACATTAACTTTCTTACATTTTTAAAAACTTTTTGTTAAATGTGAATTATTACTATTTTCTTTCTATGGAATATATAAACCCTAGTTGCCCGTATGGTTTTCTATTTGATTATTTGTAAAAAGTTGTTAAATTATCACATAAGCTTATTTTTGTAAAGTTGCTAAGCCCCCGAAACAGATAGCTATATAATACACGAAAGAAATGTACAGTATTTTCCTTGAACTAAATAAAAACTCTTCATTGCCCTTTGAACTTATGCTTCTCTGAAATTACTTTTTAGTGCTGTTTTCTCTATAGATATTAAATGTGTATAATTCATAAGTGATATTTCAGAAATTTCACCTCTCTTCTTTTAGTAAAAATAGAAAAATTCATTACCGAATGGGTTTTATGAAATTTGAAAATTGATTTGACATTTATTTTACTACTGACATTTATTTTCGAATAATATATCTGCAAATATTGTAAAAGTGCTAATTCTCTTATCTTAACCCACTAACGCCCGGATATTTCTGATGACTATATATTAGTAAATATCTAACATAAAAGCTATTATAGGTACCTGGAAGTAAAAACAAAATATGAAATTTAAACACCTTTAAATAGGACATCAAGTCGTCATTTGTGAGGAGGTGTCATTTTAAAACATAATAAGATGTCTTTAAAAAAAAGGAAAACTTCGTGATAAGAGATTTATTTGCTATCATATATGAAAAAAGTACTGAAAAGAGATGACTTATTACAGATATGGTTATTCGCCATGATTTTGACCGGTATACGTTCAGAACATCGGTCATAATATGTTAATATTCTAAACTTGAAAATCATAAAATGCCGATTGAAGTGACCAAATTATAGATAAGATCATATTTGAAAACTCGGGAGATTATTCATAAGATTAATATCTATTTCCATTAAAAAGGAAGAATCATTTCAAGGAAACAAAAACTCAGCAAACCATTTTTCCACTGTCCTCAAATAAGGACGTTGGGCGTTAATGGGTAAAACTACAGTAAAAAATGTATATGTAATTGCATCATGCAATTCGTAGATAAACTGAAAGTGAATTACAGTTGAATTGAAAAATACACTATACTAGTCTAGAACTTAATGCAGAACACAAATATGTTTTTAATTGTATATATTTAACTTTCTACGCCTATGTTTTAGTATAAGAGTGAAATATGATATTTTATATCTGTCTCTAAAGGCGTTTCTCAATTTTAAAAACTATTCAGAAACGTGTAAAATAAATAAAATTATTATATCAAAATACTTATTAAGAATTTCCCAATAGAAGGAAAGTACAATGCTTTTCAATAAAAAATTTATAGAATATTTAAATTTCTGTTATGTTTCTACATCTATGTATACTTAGTTTTCTCATAAAAGCATATTTCAGTAAAAGAGAAGTAGTCAAATATAATATCTAACATCTTCCAGTGGGGAACGTTTTAAGAATAATAAACTATTGAGAAACTGGCATAATCGATACAAAAGGAAATTATAGCATAATATTTTCTAAGAAAAACGCAACACAGGAAAAATACAATGAGTCTTAATATAAACGTGTAATATATTTAACACCTTATTTTAAGTAAAATTAAAACAAAATGGAAAATTTCATTACCGAATGGGTTTTATGAAATTTGAAAATTGATTTGACATTTATTTTACTACTGACATTTATTTTCGAATAATATATCTGTAAATATTATAAAAGTGCTAATTCTCTTATCTTAACTACTGTAAAAAAAATGTATGTAATTTCATCATGCAATTCGTAGATAAACTGAAAATGAATTACAGTTGAATTGAAAAATACACTATACTAGTCTAGAACTTAATGCAGAACACAAATATGTTTTTAATTGTATATATTTAACTTTCTACGCATATGTTTTAGTAAAAGAATGAAATATGGTGTTTTATATCTGTCTCTAAAGACGTTTATAAGATTTAAAAATTATTCAGAAACGTGTAAAATAAATAAAATTATTATATCAAAATACTTATTAAGAATTTCCCAATAGAAGGAAAGTACAATGCTTTTCAATAAAACAATTTATAGAATATTTACATCTCTGTTATGTTTCTTCGTCTATGCCTATTTAGTTTTCTCATAAAAGCATATTTCAGTAAAAGAGAAGTAGTCAAATATAATATCTAACATCTTCCAGTGGGGAACGTTTTAAGAATAATAAACTATTGAGAAACTGGCATAATCGATACAAAGAGAATTATAGCAAAATATTTTCTAAGAAAAACGCTACGCATGCAAAATACAATGAGACTTAATATAAAAAGTGTAATATATTTAACATCTTATTTTAAGTAAAATTAAGACAAAATGGAAAAATTTATTACCGAATGGGTTTTATGAAATTTGAATATTGATTTGACATTTATTTTACTACTGATATTTATTTTCGTATAATATATCTGTAAATATTATGAAAGTACTAATTCTCTTATCTTAAACTACTGTAAAAAAGTATGTAATTGCATCATGTAATTCGTAGAAAAACTGAAAGTGAATTACAGTTGAATTGAAAAATACACTATACTAGTCTAGAACTTAATGCAGAACACAAATATGTATTTAATTGTATATATTTAACTTTCTACGCCTATGTTTTAGTATAAGAGTGAAATATGATATTTTATATCTGTCTCTAAAGGCGTTTCTCAATTTTAAAAACTATTCAGAAACGTGTAAAATAAATAAAATTATTATATCAAAATACTTATTAAGAATTTCCCAATAGAAGGAAAGTACAATGCTTTTCAATAAAACAATTTATGACATTTACATTTCTGTTATGTTTCTTCATCTATGCATACTTAGCTTTGTCATAACAGCATATTTCAGTAAAAGAGAAGAAGTCAAATATAATGTCTAACATCTGCCATTGGGGAACGTTTTAAGAATAATAAACTGTTGAGAAACTGGCATAATCGATACAAAGAGGATTATAGCATAATATTTTCTAAGAAAAACGCAACAGATGCAAAATACAATGAGTCTTAATATAAAAAGTGTAATATATTTAACATCTTATTTTAAATTACAATTAAGACTATATTTCTTAGAAAACGCACTGTTTATGTAATAATCTGTGACTAAGAGGTAAATATTATTTCCGGAGTTTGCAAATCAACATGGATGTAGTATTTCTCAATCGGAAGCTGTATATCTCATTATCGTGTTGCTTTTGACCGTAGGACTAATTCTTACATTATTTCACTGTCAATCGATTTAAGGTCTGATAAAAAATCTTTTAATGTGAACATAATATTAATTTATTACTTAGCATTTACAAAAAAAATATAAATCTCAATGTGACATATATTATTGCCTAGAATCTGAATTTAAAAAAAATTATTTTAACTTTAAAAAAAAAAGAAATTAACATGTTCTAAATTGAGGGAATATTATAAATATTTTACTTAATTTAAAAATTTCTCTGGTTTCTGGCATCTTAAGATTTTGCACTTTAATTTAATACTCAATTTTTTTCTTTAGATACTGCAAAATTTCTTCTACTTTTGCTATTTACTGTTAATCCTGAATCGGCAATTAAATTTTAAACAAGCAAATTCTTAAAACAGGTACTGTAATATTAATTCTGTTATCTATTTGGGAAAATTGTATTAATTGTTGGATTTAAATTCTTAACAGTTTAGTTTTTTTCACAAATTCGACCTCAAAAAGTCTAATTTTTTATTGCATATTTTTGTTGATATTACATTTGTAACTGGAAAATGTTATTAAAAGTAATATTTTTAATTATTTTAAACATATATAACAACTGTTTTACAGGAAATAAAAAAAAAATTCCTGGAAGCTGATTTTTCTGTCTCGTGTACTCCAGAAAGGGAAGTCACGTTTACAGTTTTGCAGATAAAATTAAAAATATTTTCGACTACAATTAATGCACAATTATTTTCGAATGCAAATACTACGAGTACGTTTATTTAACCTGGTTTTTTTTTAATCAGATTTAGTGCTATAAATCTTGAGAGACGGTAAGAGGCATAGTCCAACGTCACAGTCCAGACAAAAATACTTAGTTTTTTTAATTCTTTTGTATATGTCATTTCAGTGAAAATCTCTTTTGGTCAGTATTCCAAAACCTCAAGCCAAAACCTCTAAAAGCTCTGAGAGTAATGCAAAATCTATCAGAAATCCCACGCTTTTAAACCAAACTAAATGCATTTCGAAAACTGACATCTCGTGGACATATATTGGACTAATTTGACATTAAAAATACAAAACTTACTGCTAAAACAGTAAAAATTACAAAGGAATCAGATTGCCCGTACGCCGTAAGGGCAATCATTAAAGGCACGATAACAGCTCCCGTACGATGTACGTACAAAAGAGGCAAGCTGTTAAATATAATCTTGGGTGTGAAAAAATGTATTTATGTGAATATTACCATTTGAAAATTTTATTACTACTTCATTCTACTAAAGCAGAATAAAATGATTTTCTGAAAAATATTCGCAAGCTTTATTTGATAAAACTCCAGCTTAATGAAGGGTACTTAGTTTTTTTTTCTGAGTGCTGTTCTTAAAAACAGAAAAATGCACATCAAATGAGAAAACGGATGAAACACCAATAAAATATAATGAGAAATATACTAATCATAAAGTCAGTTTTTATATCAATTTAAATCTAAATATGAATCTTATTTTTACAAATGTGAATTATGTTCATACCTGCAATAAATATTGTTTTATAGCATGATAAATGCTCAAATGTCTAAACTTAACTTTTTACAGGATACGCATGATGTTTAACATATTTTAAAAACATAACCTGAAAAAAAACCTAAATTTCTTTTAAATGATAGCTTTATTAAGTTACATCTAAAAATGTTATGCTAAAATAAGCTGAACACGATACTAGATTTTGTTTTGATTATAAAATGTACTTTGTCCCAAAAATTCATAATGTATTTTATTTATAGTCAAACAATCAACTACATCTTGAATTTAAATTTAAAGATTAACTTAAAATAACAATTATTATTTCTTATGGTAATGCTGAGTATAATACAAACATAAATCCAATAAACAATAAAAAATATAATACCTTAACAACTTATAAGGTTGAAGAAAGCCTTAAATATTTTATTTATACCTAATGTTTAAGTTTGTGAACAAAAAAAAATAATATTTGTAAAAATTAAAGTGTAAACGAAAACGATGATTGTGTACTTTCGTTGATATAAATATTTTACTTCGTACTTTCAATATTTTTCGACAATAAAAACACTATCTCCCAAAAGTATTTTTTTATAATCATGATGTATTCTATATATATCAAGTCATCAACTGCATATTGGTATTAAAGATTACTACAAATTACAAGTACTTTTTCTTGTAATAATATTAAATATAATTTAAATAGGATTTTAATAAACAGTAAGAAATTTTATATCGTAACACCGAAAAAAGTAATAAAAAGAAAAAGATTGAAGGATATCTTAAATATTGCAAAGATACCTGATGTTTAGGTTTATGAAAAAAAAGATATTAATTTTTGTACTAAACAAAATTCAGGATGAATATAGTGTACTTTCATCATCAGCAGCAGCAGCATTGGCACGACAGCCCTTTGTGGGCCTGAGCCATCCTTAGAAGCTTTTCCCAATCTGCCCTTCTCCCAGCAATTGATCTCCAGTTCTTTACCTTTAAGATGGCAAAATCTTCATCCACACAGTCTTTCCACCGTTTCTTAGGCCTTCCTTTTGGTCTTTTATTGGAAGGGAGTGCATTACAAACCCTCAAAATTGTTCGTTCTGGGCTCATTCTCATTACATGTCCAGCCCATCTCATTCTATCCAGCTTTATAGATTTGATAACATCATCACTGTTAAAGATATTATATAAATCAAAATTATATCTTTTTCTCCAGTTGTTATTTTCAAAGACAGCACCAAAGATGGTTCGCAGGATCTTCCTTTCGAAGGCTGCCAACATCCTCTCTTCGTTTCTTGTTAGGGTCCAAGTCTCCGAGGCATAAGTCAAAACTGACTTGATCAATACCTTATACAGTAATATCTTTGTGTTTTATACTTTACTTTTCGTTATTAATTAGATTTTATTGACAGTACTTTTCCCCCTCTAAATAAAATTCTTCGACAGTAATAATACATTTTACAGTCAAGTCGTCCACTATATCTTGATTATAAATTTAAAGATTACTGAAAATAGTATTTGCTATTTCTGATTAAAATACTGAATATTGTTAATTAGAAATTGAATAGGAAATATGATACGTCGTTGAAATTAATGAGAGGGAAAAGTTTGTAGAATACCTTAACTATTTTGCATGTACCGCATGTTTAATTTTAGTGAACAAAGAGATTAATTTCTTTAAAAAAGAGATTAATTTCTGCAAACAGTAACTGAAGACAAAGACAGTGTAAAATTTCTCATTAATTTTGGATCTCTTTATTTGTTGGTTTAAACAATATTATCTTTGTAGCTGTTTTACTGAGGAAAATTAAATTCTAATACTGAAAGGTAATTAGGTAATTCAGGTAAAATTGAATCATTAATCTACCAAGTGTGGTCAAAGTTTTCTTTATATATCCACATACAAAAATAAAAATTTAGATCATAAATTACTTAAAGATTAGAAAACATAAAAGTGATTAAATAAATATAATCATAAATGCTTTCTGTTGCAAAAATAGGATCAAATGTTTTAAGGTTATAATGTATAGTTTTAAAACCCATAATATATCTTACACAATTAATATCAAAAACTAATATTTAATAAATAAATTCTATACACAAACAAAAAAGATATAGAATGAAGCATTAAATTAAAATTAATATTAATCTTACGAAATAAATTTTAAATATCAACGTAAGTGATAAATTATTCAACAAATCAAAATTATTCTAAATAAATATGTAACGTATAAATAAATAAATATTTTGAATGCTGTCATGAATAATGAATAAATCTCCATAATATCTTAAACATTCAGAATTATCTAAAATAAATACATTTTTAACAAACACAATTATATACACTATTACTTTTCTTTTAGAAAAATACATACGTATCAAATTAATCCTATAATTAAATCTGCTCATTTCAAAATAACACAAGGTAAGTCATCAAGAAAATTTTCTCTAAATCCTTTGAAAAAAGAATTTCAAACTAATCACAATATTAAAAAGGAACAGAAATATGGATTTTACTATTAAAAGATTTCAGTCATTTGTTCAATGTTAAACACCAATCTCTTTTCTTTTATTTTCAAAGGTCAAAAATCGAGTGAGAGCGACTTAAAAGTCATTGAACAAACAGCCTGTTTTCCCAAGAGCAAGTCATGCATTTAAAGTGTTAAATGCTGTCACATTTCCTGAAATATAGCTCCCGGTATTAATGATTCGAGGAAAGTAATACATTCTGAGTGCTTTGGGAGCAAGAGAGCCTAAATAATATTTAGAAATGTTTCTACGACAGTCAGAAAAACCTATAAAATGTATCTGGGTTCTCTCGAGGCATGATTTAATCTCGGTGGAAATGAAAGTTTGGTTTAAAATATTATGCAGTTTTTATTATTGTATTAATATTTTTGCGTAGCATTAGAAAACAATACACATGTATATCTATTTTATTAATCAATATTTACCAGTACAAATTTTAAATCATGCAACGTAATAATTTTGGAATAGAAGAAGTAAAGAAATATATTTATTAAAGCCACTCATTTTGCCAACACTTATAAGTACTCACATTATATAAATTGTAAATTATTATTTATGTTGTTTACATGTTAAGTAAATAACTATATAACTATTGATTATAAAGAATAATTTATGTAATGTTACTGTTATGTAAAGTATTATTAAGTCATATATATTTTTTGTGTGATTTTATGCAAATGTAACAATAAAATCTAATTTGTACTTAACAATTTAGCATGATAATCATAAACTGATAATTATATGTTCTTATTTCACATAGTATAATTTATTTATAATCTTATTAACTCTAATACATTATGCATTTGATATAAAAAAACTAATTGTTATTTATATTAAAATTGATTTCTTATTATATGATTGTCTTATGTAAACTGATTTTTGTATACCATATACTGTAGTATGATACATTTTCCTGTAAGCTGAATTCCCTGTAAGCCTGCTAAAATATTTTGGATGCACATTAAGATATGATTCCAAACTATTTTACTTCGCATTTATAGCTTTTATATATTTTGTGAATATTTATTACAAATATCAAAAATTATTTTCATAAAATCATCGTGGACTTTTAGAATTTACGTGTTATATATCGTGTTTGTTAACAGTTCCATACTTAGTCATGAAGGTGACAATTCTATTCCATATGACTCATCATTATACAAAAAAATAAGAAAATCGCAATTAAGCAAAAAAAGAAGGTGGATCGCTTTGAGATATTGATTAGTACTCATCATTCTGAATCGCTGATTTAATCTATGTAGTAGACAAGAGCATACGGCTTCATTTTCCTGTATATACCGTTATTTTTGTCCCTACAAACAAACCATATTGTTACACTAACCCATACTATTGCGTGACCCTTCCTCAAGTATCAATCGTCAGAAAACGTACTAGTACGTGTCCAGCATACAATGTGTTAACAGTTCCATACTTAGACATGAAGGTAACAATTCTACTCCATATGACTTATCATTATACAGGAAAATAAGAAAATCGCAATTAAGCAAAGTCTTGAAAGTATTGATAAGTACTCATCAATATGAATCGCTGGTTTAATCTCAAGAAATCAATACTTTACTTCTGCTTCTGAAAACAGAATGTGAATCTCTATGTTGTACTTAAGGTCCCCTCAAAAGTAAAACTGACAAATCTTTCCAGATTTAAGACCTTATCATTGATTCTTTTCTGGATGCTGTAAAGAAGATATATACATTTATTACTGGCCTAAGAAAAGAGAGTTTTATACTTATCCTGTATATGTCGAAATAAACACGAAACTATGATAAAAACATGCGTTCGAACAGCGTAAATAAATATATCTCAAGCACATATTTAGGTATTTTATACAAATTCTACACAAACATATCCTTAGATATTATAAAATAATATTACACGGTGTGAATATCTTGTATATTTCCGGCTAAACAGTAAAGAATAAAGAATAAAAACTGATATTAACGACCCAAATCATTGGATAATATTTCTCGCTGTGGTGGAAAAAAATACATACCACCATTTGTAGGAGCAATTCAATAACAATCTTTTCTTGGTTTTCACGTATCATTTGTACAATTAATATTTACTATGTCTCATATACGCAAATAACTTACATGATATGTAGTATTTTATTATTAAAATCTAAAGAAAATTTAATTGCTCATTTTCTATTGACTTCAAAATATTTCTTTTAAAAATTATTTTACTCAGACGATAGATTTCCAAAAATGCAAAATTTGGTCCTAAACCAAGACTTACGGGCACTCATATAGTTATATAAAATATTTTGTTATCTAATAAGTATTTTATTTGAAATCCTTTTACTTATACTTCTTACGTTTGAAACTAAAAATATTTATTTTCAGTTTAATGTTTAAGAAACCAGTGTAAAAATCTATCTATATTCTTAAAAGCAGTGGAGGTGTCATCTGCACATTGAAAATTTGTTTAATAATAACTTCAGTATATATTTCATTGGCGGCATTAGGTATTAGAGATTCAATATTATTCTAATAGTGTTTTAGAAAACTAAATTGGGTGAGTTACCAAAAGGCAACACAGGGATTTTAGGAGTTAAATTACTCTACGGTTTACAGTCAAAATACAGTTTAAATTATATTTTATAAAACAAGTAGCAAAATAACTAATAACATTTATTACAAATTGAAATTTACATTCAACGATTAAAAGATATTTTAAATATATGAAAATTTGTTCAAATATTTATTGGAGGTTTATAATACGTATTAAATGAATAATATACTCGAAATATGTAGTCAAAAACTATGTAAAACTTAGATATTTTGAATAAAATGTATACTAAAATGTATCTGTAATGAATAAAATGTTGCATAATATAATAAAGTTTTATAAAAATGTTACATAACAAAAATTTAATTTTATCTATTTGTTGCTAAGGTTCAACCCATTTATAGTTCTATAAACTGTAATATAATATATATATATATATATATATATATATATATATATATATATATATATATATATATATATATATATATATATATATATATAATAAATTATTACATAAAAATTTGGATATGCCTCTCGGTACTGAAATTCTTGGGTTTGAAACTCTCTGCTTTTATGCATGCTTGTAGACATTCAGAATTGGATTTAAGCAGTAGATCCCTATCTCATTAGCCTTCGAGTGACAAAACTTAGACCATAGCTCCCCAAATCAAAATTCAAATTTACATTCAGCGATTAACAGATATTTTAAATGTAGGAAAATTTGTTCAAATATTTATTGGAGGTTAACTTAGATAGGTTACTATAAATAATTAAATGTTACATAATATAATAAAATTATATAAAAATGCTACATAAAAAATTAAATTTTAGCTTTTTGTTACTAATGTTCAACCCATTTAATTTCTATAAACTGTAATACAATATATATTAATTAATTATAGCATAAAAATTTGGAGATGCCACTCGATACCGAAATTCTTGGGTTTGAAACTCTCTGCTTTTATGCAGGCTTGTAGACATTCAGAATTGGTTTTAAGCAGTAGATCCCTATCTCATTAGCCGTCGAGTGCCAAAACTTAGACCATAGCTCCCCAAATCAAAATTGAAATTTACATTCAACGATTAAAAGATATTTTAAATGTAGGAAAATTTGTTCAAATATTTATTGGAGGTTTATAGTACATATAAAATGAATATTATACTCGAAGTATGTAGTCAAAAGCTATGTAAAACTTAGATATTTTGCTATAATGAATAAAATGTTAAATAATATAATAAAGTTTTATAAAAATGTTACATAAAAAAATTAAATTTCAGCTTTTTGTTGCTAATGTTCAACCCATTTACAGTTCTATGAACTGTAATACAATATATATAAAATAATTATTGCATAAACATATGGCACCGGAATTCTTGGGTTTGAAACTCTCTGCTTTTATGCATGGATGTAGACATTCAGAATTGCTTTTAAGCAGTAGATCCCTGTATCATTAACCTTCCAGTGACAAAACTTAGACCATAGCTCCCCAAATCAAAATGGAAATTTACATTCAGAGATTAACAGATATTTTAAATATATGAAAATTTGTTCAAATATTTATTGGAGAATACATATAAAATGAATATTATACTCGAGATATGTAGTCAAAAGCTATGTAAAACTTAGATATTTTGCTATATTAAATTTAATGTTAAATAATATAATAAAGTTTTATAAAAATGTTACATAAAAAATTAAATTTTAGCTTTTTGTTGCTAATGTTCAACCAATTTACAGTTCTATAAACTGTAATATAATATATATTAAATAATTATTACATAAAAATTTGGATATGCCTCTCGGTACTGAAATTCTTGGGTTTGAAACTCTCTGCTTTTATGCATGCTTCTAGACATTCAGAATTGGTTTTAAGCAGTAGATCCCTATCTCATTAACCGTCGAGTGACAAAACTTAGACCATAGCTCCTAAAATCAAAATTGAAATTTACATTCAACGATTAACAGATATTTTAAATGTAGGAAAATTTGTTCAAATATTTATTGGAGGTTTATAGTACATATAAAATTAATATTATACTCGAAATATGTAGTCAAAAGCTATGTAAAACTTAGATATTTTGCTATATTGTATTAAATGTTACATTATAAAGTTATATAAAAATGTTACATAAAAAATTAAATTTTAGCTTTTTGTTGTTAATGTTCAACCAATTTAAATTCAAAAAACTGTAATACAATATATATAAAATAATTATTGCATAAAATTTTGGGGATGCCGCTCGATACCGAAATTCTTGGATTTGAAACTCTCTGCTTTTATGCAGGCTTGTAGACATTCAGAATTGGTTTTAAGCAGTAGATCCCTATCTCATTAGCCGTCGAGTGACAAAACTTAGACCATAGCTCCCCAAATCAAAACTGAAATTTACATTCAGATATTTTAAATATATGAAAATTTGTTCAAATATTTATTGGAGATTTATATTACATATAAAATGAATATTATACTCGAAATATGTAGCGAAATCTATGTAAAACTTATATTTTGCTATAATGAATAAAATGTTACATAATATAATAAAGTTTTATAAAAATGTTACATAAAAGAAATTAAATTTTATCTTTTTGTTACTAATGTTCAACCCATTTAAGTTCTAAAAACTGTAATACAATATATATAAAACAATTGTTGCATAAAATTTTGGGGATGCCGCTCGATACCCGAATTCTTGGGTTTGAAACTCTCTGCTTTTATGCATGCTTGTAGACATTCATAATTTTTTAAGCAGTAGATCCCTATCTCATTAGCCGTCGAGTGACAAAGACCATAGCTCCCCAAATCAAAATTGAAATTTACATTCAGATATTTTAAATATAGGAAAATTTGTTCAAATATTTATTGGAGATTTATAGTACATATAAAATGAATATTATACTCAAAATATGTAGTCACAAGCTATGTAAAACTTAGATATATTGCTATAATGAATTAAATGTTACATAATATAATAAAGTTTTATAAAAATTTTACATAAAAAAATTAAATTTCAGCTTTTTGTTGCTAATGTTCAACCCATTTACAGTTCTATGAACTGTAATACAATATATATAAAATGATTATTGCCTAAAAATTTGGTACCGGAATTCTTGGGTTTGAAACTATCTGCTTTTATGTATGCTTGTAGACATTCAGAATTGGTTTTAAGCAGTAGATCCCTATCTCATTAGCCGTCAAGTGCCAAAACTTAGACCATAGCTCCCCAAACCAAAATTGAAATTTACTTTCAGAGATTAACAGATATTTTAAATATATGGCAATTTGTTCAAATGTTTATTGGAGGTTTATAATACATATAAAATGAATATTATACTCGAAATATGTAGTTAAAAGCTATGTAAAACTTAGATATTTTGCTATATTGAATTAAATGTTAAATAATATAATAAAGTTTTAAAAAAATGTTACATAAAAAAATTAAATCTTAGCTTTTGGTTGCTAATGTTCATCCCATTTACAGTTCTATGAACTGTAATACAATATATATAAAATGATTATTGCCTAAAAATTTGGTACCGGAATTCTTGGGTTTGAAACTATCTGCTTTTATGCATTCATGTAGATATTCAGAATTGGATTCAAATAGTAGATCCCTGTCTCATTAGCCGACGAGTGACAAAACTTAGACCATAGCTCCCCAAATCAAAATGGAAATTTACATTCAGAGATTAACAGATATTTTAAATATATGAAAATTTGTTCAAATATTTATTGGAGAATACATATAAAATACATATTATACTCGAGATATGTAATCAAAACCTCTGTAAAACTTAGATATTTTGCTATATTGAATTAAATGTTAAATAATATAATAAAGTTTTAAAAAAATGTTACATAAAAAAATTAAATCTTAGCTTTTGGTTGCTAATGTTCATCCCATTTACAGTTCTATAAACTGTAATACAATATATATTAATTAATTATAGCATAAAAATTTGGAGATGCCACTCGGTACTGGAATTCATGGGTTTGAAACTCTCTGCTTTTATGCAGGCTTTTAGACATTCAGAATTGGTTTCAAGCAGTAGATCCCTATCTCATTAGCCGTCGAGTGACAAAACTTAGACCATAGCTCCCCAAATCAAAATTCAAACTTATACTCAGAATATTTTAAATATATGAACATTTGTTCAAATATTTAATGGAGATTTATAGTACATATAAAATGAATATTATACTCGAAATATGTAGTTAAAAGCTATGTAAAACTTAAATTTTTGCTATATCGAATTAAATGTTAAATAATATAATAAAGTTTTATAAAAATGTTACATAAAAAATTAAATTTTAGCTTTTTGTTACTAATGTTCAATCCATTTACAGTTCTATAAACTATAATACAATACATATTAAATAATTATTGCATAAAAACTTGGATATGCCTCTCGGTACTGGAATTCTTGGGTTTGAAACTCTCTGCTTTTATGCAGGCTTGTTGACATTCAGAATTGTTTTTAAGCAGTAGATCCTTATCTCATTAGCCGTCGAGTGACAGAACTTAGACCATAGCTCCCCAAATCAAAATTGAAATTTACATTCAGAGATTAACAGATATTTTAAATGTAGGAAAATTTGTTCAAATATTTATTGGAGGTTTATAGTACATATAAAATTAATATTATACTCGAAGTATGTAGTCAAAAGCTATGTGAAACTTAGATATTTTGCTATATTGTATTAAATGTTAAATAATATAATAAAGTTTTAAAAAAATGTTACATAAAAAAATTAAATCTTAGCTTTTGGTTGCTAATGTTCATCCCATTTACAGTTCTATAAACTGTAATACAATATATATTAATTAATTATAGCATAAAAATTTGGAGATGCCACTCGGTACTGGAATTCATGGGTTTGAAACTCTCTGCTTTTATGCAGGCTTTTAGACATTCAGAATTGGTTTCAAGCAGTAGATCCCTATCTCATTAGCCGTCGAGTGACAAAACTTAGACCATAGCTCCCCAAATCAAAATTGAAATTTACATTCAAAGATTAACGGATATATTAAATGTATGAAAATTTGTTCGACTATTTATTGGAGGTTTATAATACATATAAAATGAATATTATACTCGAAATATGTAGTAAAAAACTATGTAAAACTTACATATTTTGCTATAATGAATAAAATGTTACACAATATAATAAAGTTTTATAAAAATGTTACATAAAAAAAATTTACTTTCAGCTTTTTGTTCTAATGTTCAACCCATTTACAGTTCTATGAACTGTAATACAATATATATAAAATAATTATTGCATAAACATATGGCACCGGAATTCTTGGGTTTGGAACT
Source organism: Pardosa pseudoannulata (assembly GCA_032207245.1). Classification (NCBI taxonomy): domain Eukaryota; kingdom Metazoa; phylum Arthropoda; class Arachnida; order Araneae; family Lycosidae; genus Pardosa; species Pardosa pseudoannulata. The sequence continues at coordinate 85,382,570 of CM063508.1, read as the reverse complement.
CTCTGCTTTTATGCATGTTTGTAGACATTCAGAATTGGTTTTAAGCAGTAAATCCCTGTCTCATTATCCGTCGAGTGACAAAAACTTAGACCACAGCTCCCCAAATCAAAATGGAAATTTACATTCAGAGATTAACAGATATTTTAAATATATGAAAATTTGTTCAAATATTTATTGGAGAATACATATAAAATGAATATTATACTCGAGATATGTAGTCAAAAGCTATGTAAAACTTAGATATTTTGCTATATTAAATTTAATGTTAAATAATATAATAAAGTTTTATAAAAATGTTACATAAAAAATTAAATTTTAGCTTTTTGTTGCTAATGTTCATCCCATTTACAGTTCTATAAACTGTAATACAATATATATTAATTAATTATAGCATAAAAATTTGGAGATGCCACTCGGTACTGGAATTCATGGGTTTGAAACTCTCTGCTTTTATGCAGGCTTTTAGACATTCAGAATTGGTTTCAAGCAGTAGATCCCTATCTCATTAGCCGTCGAGTGACAAAACTTAGACCATAGCTCCCCAAATCAAAATGGAAATTTACATTCAGAGATTAACAGATATTTTAAATATATGAAAATTTGTTCAAATATTTATTGGAGGTTTATAATACATATAAAATGAATAATGTAATCGAAATATGTAGTAAAAACTATGTAAAACTTAGATAGTTTTGCTATAAAGAATTAAATGTTACATTATATGATAAAGTTATATAAAAATGTTACATAAAAAATTAAATTTTAGCTTTTTGTTGTTAATGTTCAACCAATTTAAATTCAAAAAACTGTAATACAATATATATAAAATAATTATTGCATAAAATTTTGGGGATGCCGCTCGATACCGAAATTCTTGGATTTGAAACTCTCTGCTTTTATGCAGGCTTGTAGACATTCAGAATTGGTTTTAAACAGTAGAGACCTATCTCATTAGCCGTCGAGTGACAAAACTTAGACCATAGCTCCCCAAATCAAAATTGAAATTTACATTCAGATATTTTAAATATATGAAAATTTGTTCAAATATTTATTGGAGATTTATATTACATATAAAATGAATATTATACTCGAAATATGTAGTCACAAGCTATGTAAAACTTAGATATATTGCTATAATGAATTAAATGTTATATAATATAATAAAGTTTTATTAAAATGTTACATAAAAAAATTAATTTTAATTTTTTGTTGCTAATGGTTAATCTATTTACAGTTCTATAAACTGTAATATAATGTATATTAAATAATTATTACATAAAAATTTCGTAAAAATTCTTGGGTTTGAAACTCTCTGCTTTTATGCATTCATGTAGACATTCAGAATTGGATTCAAATAGTAGATCCCTGTCTCCTTAGCCGTCGAGTGACAAAAACTTAGACCATAGCTCCCCAAATCAAAATTTAAATTTACATTCAGAGATTAACAGATATTTTAAATATATGAAAATTTGTTCAAATATTTATTGGAGAGTACATATAAAAATACATATTATACTCGAGATATGTAATCAAAACCTCTGTAAAACTTAGATATTTTGCTATACTGAATTAAATGTTACATAATATAATAAAGTTTTATAAAAATGTTACATAAAAAATTAAATTTTAGCTTTTGGTTGCTAATGTTCAACCCATTTACAGTTCTATAAACTGTAATACAATATATATATAAAATAATTATTGCATAAAAATTTGGAGATGCCTCTCGGTACTGGAATTCTTGGGTTTGAAACTCTCTGCTTTTATGCATGCTTCTAGACATTCAGAATTGGTTTTAAGCAGTAGATCCCTATCTCATTAACCGTCGAGTGACAAAAACTTAGACCATAGCTCCCCAAATCAAAATTGAAATTTACATTCAGAGATTAACAGATATTTTATATATATGAACATTTGTTCAAATATTTAATGGAGATTTATAGTACATATAAAATGAATATTATACTCGAAATATGTAGTTAAAAGCTATGTAAAACTTAGATAGTTTGCTATAAAGAATATAATGTTACATAAAATAATAAAGTTTTATAAAAATGTTACATAAAAAATTAAATTTTAGCTTTTTGTTACTAATGTTCAATCCATTTACAGTTCTATAAACTATAATACAATACATATTAAATAATTATTGCATAAAAACTTGGATATGCCTCTCGGTACTGGAATTCTTGGGTTTGAAACTCTCTGCTTTTATGCAGGCTTGTTGACATTCAGAATTGTTTTTAAGCAGTAGATCCTTATCTCATTAGCCGTCGAGTGACAGAACTTAGACCATAGCTCCTAAGATCAAAATTGAAATTTACATTCAGAGATTAACAGATATTTTAAATATATGAAAATTTGTTCAAATATTTATTGGAGGTTTATAATACATATAAAATGAATAATGTAATCGAAATATGTAGTAAAAACTATGTAAAACTTAGATAGTTTTGCTATAATGAATTAAATGTTACATAATATAATAAAGTTTTATAAAAATTTTACATAAAAAAATTAAATTTTAGCTTTTTGTTGCTAATGTTCAACCCATTTACAGTTCTATAAACTGTAATACAATACATATTAAATAATTATTGCATAAAAATTTGGAGATGCCTCTCGGTACCGGAATTCTTGGGTTTGAAACTCTCTGCTTTTATGCATGTTTGTAGACATTCAGAATTGGTTTTAAGCAGTAGATCCCTATCTCATTAGCCGTCGAGTGACAGAGACCATATCTCCCCAAATCAAAATTGAAATTTACATTCAACGATTAACAGATATTTTAAATATATGAAAATTTGTTCAAATATTTATTGGAGGTTTATAATACATATAAAATGAATAATGTAATCGAAATATGTAGTAAAAACTATGTAAAACTTAGATAGTTTTGCTATAAAGAATTAAATGTTACATTATATGATAAAGTTATATAAAAATGTTACATAAAAAATTAAATTTTAATTTTTTGTTGCTAATGGTTAATCTATTTACAGTTCTATAAACTGTAATATAATGTATATTAAATAATTATTACATAAAAATTTGGATATGCCTCTCGGTACTGAAATTCATGGGTTTGAAACTCTCTGCTTTTATGCAGGCTTTTAGACATTCAGAATTGGTTTCAAGCAGTAGATCCCTATCTCATTAGCCGTCGAGTGACAAAACTTAGACCATAGCTCCCCAAATCAAAATTGAAATTTACATTCAAAGATTAACGGATATATTAAATGTATGAAAATTTGTTCGACTATTTATTGGAGGTTTATAATACATATAAAATGAATATTATACTCGAAATATGTAGTAAAAAACTATGTAAAACTTACATATTTTGCTATAATGAATAAAATGTTACACAATATAATAAAGTTTTATAAAAATGTTACATAAAAAAAATTTACTTTCAGCTTTTTGTTGCTAATGTTCAACCCATTTACAGTTCTATGAACTGTAATACAATTTATATAAAATAATTATTGCATAAAAATTTGGTACCAGAATTCTTGGGTTTGAAACTCTCTGCCTTTATGCATACTTGTAGACATTCAGAATTGGATTTAAGTAGAAGATCCCTGTCTCATTAGCCGACGAGTGACAAAACTTAGACCATAGCTCCCCAAATCAAAATGGAAATTTACATTCAGAGATTAACAGATATTTTAAATATATGAAAATTTGTTCAAATATTTATTGGAGAATACATATAAAATGAATATTATACTCGAGATATGTAGTCAAAAGCTATGTAAAACTTAGATATTTTGCTATATTAAATTTAATGTTAAATAATATAATAAAGTTTTATTAAAATGTTACATAAAAAAATTAATTTTAATTTTTTGTTGCTAATGGTTAATCTATTTACAGTTCTATAAACTGTAATATAATGTATATTAAATAATTATTACATAAAAATTTGGATATGCCTCTCGGTACTGAAATTCTTGGGTTTGAAACTCTCTGCTTTTATGTATGCTTGTAGACATTCAGAATTGGTTTTAATCAGTAGATCCCTATCTCATTAGCCGTCGAGTGATAGAATTTAGACCATATCTCCCCAAATCAAAATTGAAATTTACATTCAGAGATTAACAGATATTTTAAATATATGAAAATTTGTTCAAATATTTATTGGAGGTTTATAATACATATAAAATGAATAATGTAATCGAAATATGTAGTAAAAACTATGTAAAACTTAGATAGTTTTGCTATAAAGAATTAAATGTTACATTATATGATAAAGTTATATAAAAATGTTACATAAAAAATTAAATTTTAGCTTTTTGTTGTTAATGTTCAACCAATTTAAATTCAAAAAACTGTAATACAATATATATAAAATAATTATTGCATAAAATTTTGGGGATGCCGCTCGATACCGAAATTCTTGGATTTGAAACTCTCTGCTTTTATGCATGCTTGTAGACATTCAGAATTGGTTTTAAGCAGTAGATCCCTATCTCATTAACCGTCGAGTGACAAAACTTAGACCATAGCTCCCCAAATCAAAATGGAAATTTACATTCAGATATTTTAAATATATGAACATTTGTTCAAATATTTATTGGAGATTTATAGTACATATAAAATGAATATTATACTCGAAATATGTAGTCAAAAACTATGTAAAAGTAGATATTTTGAATAAAATGTATACTAAAATGTATCTGTAATGAATAAAATGTTGCATAATATAATAAAGTTTTATAAAAATGTTACATAACAAAAATTTAATTTTACCTTTTTTTTTTTTGCTAATGTTCAACTCATTTACAGTTCTAAAAACTGTAATTTAATATATATAAAATAATTATTGCGTAAAAATTTCGTAAAAATTCTTGGGTTTGAAACTCTCTGCTTTTATGCATTCATGTAGACATTCAGAATTGGATTCAAATAGTAGATCCCTGTCTCCTTATCCGTCGAGTGACAAAAACTTAGACCACAGCTCCCCAAATCAAAATTTAAATTTACATTCAGAGATTAACAGATATTTTAAATATATGAAAATTTGTTCAAATATTTATTGGAGAGTACATATAAAATACATATTATACTCGAGATATGTAATCAAAACCTCTGTAAAACTTAGATATTTTGCTATACTGAATTAAATGTAAATAATATAATAAAGTTTTATAAAAATGTTACATAACAAAAATTTAATTTTACCTTTTTTTTTTTTGCTAATGTTCAACTCATTTACAGTTCTAAAAACTGTAAAACAATATATATAAAATAATTTTTGCATAAAAATTTGGAGATGCCTCTCGGTAACCGGAATTCTTGGGTTTGAAACTCTCTGCTTTTATGCATGCTTGTAAACATTCAGAATTGGTTTCAAGCTGTAGATTCCTATCTCATTAGCCGTCGAGTGACAAAAACTTGGACCATAGCTCCCCAAATCAAAATTGAAATTTACATTCAGAGATTAACAGATATTTTAAATATATGAAAATTTGTTCAAATATTTATTGGAGGTTTATAATACATATAAAATGAATAATGTAATCGAAATATGTAGTAAAAACTATGTAAAACTTAGATAGTTTTGCTATAAAGAATATAATGTTACATAAAATAATAAAGTTATATAAAAATGTTACATAAAAAAATTAGTTTTAGCTTTTTGTTGCTAATTTTCAACCCATTTACAGTTCTATAAACTGTAATACAATATATATTAATTAATTATTACATAAAAATTTGGATATGCCTCTCGGTACTGGAATTCTTGGGTTTGAAACTCTCTGCTTTTATGTATGCTTGTAGACATTCAGAATTGGTTTTAATCAGTAGATCCCTATCTCATTAGCCGTCGAGTGATAGAATTTAGACCATAGCTCCCCAAATCAAAATTGAAATTTACATTCAGAGATTAACAGATATTTTAAATATATGAAAATTTGTTCAAATATTTATTGGAGGTTTATAATACATATAAAATGAAATATTATACTCGAAATATGTAGTAAAAAGATTTTGTGTTATATTTTAGCAAAGACTTCATAGCAGTCTCTGTTTCATAATAAAAATAGACTTTAGTACTTTTAATCTGAAAACTGCAATTTCCTATGTAAGCCTATTTTGCTTTGCTTCAATGGTATTAGCAAAGATTTATTTGTTCAGAGGTTTATGATTTCTATTCTGTAGGTAAATGCTAAATTATATAAACTGGGGACTTTTAATATACCTTATGTTTTTACAGTAAATATTTTACTGAAATAATAATTCAAACTGCCATTTCAAGAAGTTATTTTGGGATATTTGTTCTTACAAAAAATAAGGATTTCTTCATAAGCATTGAAATAAGAAAGAAAAATTCTTCAAGCTGCAATTTTTCCCATTGCTTCTAAAACAAATATTTTTTCGAGTGAGATGTAAAACTCGAAGGTAGGAAATGTAAGTAATTTTAAACTTTCGATCAATATCAACATTTTATTTTACTTTAAATTGCCTATTTCATTTAAAATTTTAGATAGATTTTTTATTTTGTGTAATGAATTCGTAAATTTAAGTTGTATAAAAAACGTGTAATAAGCTTTATATTTTCCACGACATAAAAATTTCTCTTAATCTGTGGATATACTCTAATTTGAAATTAAATATATACTTCGAACTCTTATCAACTCCTTAACAATCACAAAAATTTAAGGAAAATGGTCATAAACGTGCCTGTTTTTTATTCAATAAAATTTTATAAAACTATGTGTATATATAATTTAGGCATTCATTGACTTTTGAGCTAATTTTGACCTTAAAATAAAATTAATGTCTTTGGAAAATCCAACTTTCAGGGGTTTTAATGACTAAATCTCGGTTTTTCAGTAAATAGATAAAATTAAGAAATGTATATCTTAAACACTGAAAAAGAGTTTTATTACACTTCCGTTTAATATAAATAAATATTAGTCATTTTTTCTTGTGTGATAAATTTCATAGAGTGAGATGCAAATACCAGCTTCACAATCGAAACCGTAATACCGAGTCTCCTTCCTGCGTGCCTTATTGTTTTCATCTCTTCGGTAACAACAAGCTTTGCATTCACTTGATGGTTGCCATTCTTATCAATGTTCGGTATCTATCTAATAAAATGGCTTGAACAGTAATACTGAGTCATCTTCCTGCATCTTTTATTGTTTTCACCTCTTCTTCCCTCTACTTACTTGCCAAATCCAATACAAAACTTGAATTGAACTGGATTAAAGCACATGTACGCATGAGGGTAACGAGATGGCGGACAAACTTGCGAAACGTGCAGCCTTAAGACCATCTGAAATTAGCATACCACTAACCGCCAAACATATTAGAAATATTCTGTATTCTAACCCTCTAAGCGGTCCGCACGTACAATTCCGCCTAACCGATGATGTCTTCAAAGCGGTTGTCACGTACAATTTTCGACCTCCAAAAACGTTCCGAAAATGGATGTAATGTACATTTCTGCCAGTGTTTGAGGTAGGAGGATCAGGTCGATTGTTTAGAAATTGCATCCCTCTTTGACTGACATTTATTGAGGAATGCACCCTACTCCCTGAGGCACAAAAACGCTGATACTTTTTCATGGCTTTGTTAATCTCTATTTCGAAGTATTTCATTTGCGGTAATATATGTATCTCTAATTTCATCCCTTAAATATCTTGGATAACTTTCGTAAAAAAATATAAATAACATTTTTAAGAATATTTTTATCTGTATTTTTAGAATCGATTATTTCTTATGCGATGATCTTAGAGACTTGACAAGCTTTGTGTATTAAAAATTAACAATCTATAATACTTATTTATATATCTATTTATACTCGGAAGTAAAGGGACAATAACGAGGATGGGTTTGCAGTATTCAATTCTAGTCTACAAAGGGTGAAGTAAATAATCATAGAACTCTTTGGCCATTGACACAATAAATATTTAGCATATTTTTGGACACTTTTTTTAATCGGTGTGTTCCACTCGGATGGATAAACTATTAGAGGATTGGCAGTGCTATTGAGATTCTATTCACACTGGCCGTACTCTATATTGTTTTTTAAAGAAAGTCGACCCAGCCAGCTTATCTAACTCACCATACATAAATGCTCTTCTAATGGAACATGGACCCTTCCTTCAATATCTCTCTCGTTTTCGTTTGGCGACTGGGTCTCCAAATTGTATCTCTGGTCAGGAAGGAAAGTCTCTGCACTTCCTTTTCTCTTGTATTCTAAGAAAGGGCTTTCATCTCAAAAAGCCTCCGACAGGAGCGGAATCGAAGTGGTTCCAGCTACATCATACAAAGTCATGCGCATTAAGGCACAGAAACTAATCTCCTGGATGATTGAAAACTGTGAACTAATCACTAGCACCAGCTAAATGGTCAAGCCTGTTTTTTTTTTGTACTGTAAATAGTTTTTATGAAATTGTTAAATATTAACTTCGTTTTCAAAGCTCAAGTAATATTAGCTTGACTTAAAAAATGATTTCTTATGGCAACAAAGTTTTTATTTTGTTGTCAATTTATGTTCCTATCTCTCGTTGCTTTTAAATGCAAATGTTATTTAAGATGCTTGTAATGCTCTTTAGTACGCAATAGCACAAATTAAAATATATAATATATACATAGTCAAGTATTTGTTTGATATCACTTTCGGACCCATGCTAGGAGACCCCCCCCCTCTCTTTCAGTTCAATTATGTTAAAGCAACTTGTTCCTAATATTATCTTGGAACCCAATTAACATCACCAAATTCAGAGCTTCGTTTTAGTTTTGATTATCTTTTTAAACCTTTTTTCGCTAGTTTTAACCTTTTCTCTTATATTAACATTAACGACAAGCATAATACTACCTTCTTACAGGGTTTCTGTTTTAACTATTTAAACTATGGACAATCTAAAATAATAACTCATGATTATATTCTCTTTACATTTTTCTTTTTTTTGTTTGTTTTACTGTTGCGGAGTGAATTGTTTCGTGGTAAATATCTGAAAGCCTAATTCTTAGGGAAGGTTGTTTACCACAGAGGGTTTAAAAAAATTAAAAAAAAAACTTTGCATTTCTTTCGATAGTGTGACACCTTCAGTATTCTCGAGTGAGAGGTAACGTGAAGAATGGATCACAGTCAAAGATAAAATTGGAAATTTAATTTTATTCTTGATTAATTATAGCTATTTACAAAGGAATGTTAATTCCCAAATCATGTAGAACTGCAAAGGATGGTTGCCGGTTAACTTCCTCATGACGATCACAGTCAAAATAAAAACGAGATTTGATAATCTCTTACAAGTGGGAAGGCTTTTCAGGGTGCAATCAAACTCAATTTATCCCACGTTCAGTATCCGAGACTCTGCCGCTCCCTATATGAGCGGACTTTACGAATCTCCCAAATTAGAAAGCTGGCTCCAGGAAAAATAAGGTAAAAGCCTCCATGAGGTCAACACACGTACTGAAAAAAATTGACGAAAAGCCCTGAGTATCAAAATTGTCGGCTTTTTATACCTGGGGGGTAAGTTATTGTCCCGCCAACTGTTTTGGGGTGAGTTAAGATCCCAGTGAGTTGAGAACTCCAGCTAAAGTTACAGTTATATTATTTAGCTGAATTCTCATTCGCTGGCTGTTCCGTTTCCAGAATTTCCGAGCATTCATTAACGAGATCCATCAGGGGCGTATTCGACTATTCAATCCGATTTTCAAGATCCCAGACTCTGCGACGCCATGCTATTGTCCTAGTAAACAGATGGGCACCGATCAGCTGTTTTGGCGCTTCCTCGGACAAAGGGGAGTCTTCACACTAGTTGTCATTTCTTATTAAGGTATATATCTAATAAAATTACTTTAACAGTAGTACCAAGTCTCCTTCCTGCATGTCTTATTGTTTTCATCTCCTCTGGAACAACAAACTTTGCATTCTCTTGATGATTGCCATTTCTTATCAATGGGAGTTATATATCTAATAAAATTGCTGTCAATTAAACTGTTAGCCTTATTAGCTAAGCTTGGTCGGTCTCTTTTTGCAGTGGTATCTGATATCGAATACTTTTCAATAACTTCATTTACAAAAGATAAAAGGAATAACAAATGAGATTTTTTTCATCCACCTTGTTTTTAGAAAATAGTGTTCAAAATAGCTAGATCTAATGCATTCCAAATAGTCTGGAATTGTCATTTATCTGGTGTATAAATTGGGAAAATAAGGATAATTAAGGATAAAAAAGACATTGTTTTAATACGTTTGGCCATTTCCTTTTTGTTGAAGCAGAATGAAAAGCCACAGATCGCAAACACCTTTTATTGAAAACACCAAAATAATCAATAAATAAGAGGTACATTGGGCTTTTATAGTTTTAAGATCCTGCGTCCATCCAATCAAATTACAGGCACAAACAAAACTAATTAAACATAGCCAATCAAAACACAAAAGGATCAACTAAAGAAAACCTCGTACGTCAAAGAAAGCTATTACTTATATACAACAATAATCGGCCAAGTCGTCAAGTATGAGTGCGATTCTATATTTCAACACTTTTAAACACTCCAGTCTGGGAATATCACGGGTGCGAGAAATAGAGGACGAAACTTTATCCCGTCATTCTGAGGGAATAGGCTAATAATTTAGAAAATTAATGCACTAATTTAGGAAACTAGAGCTTTATGCTGTAAGTTACTTAATCTTTCCTACAATTTCAAAAGAGAGATAGTTAACTGGAAAAAAGGTGAAAAATTACTACTGAATATGGGATTGCAAACAACCTTTAGTAGGTGAAAATCGCAAAAATATTTATGAAGGTTGGGTAGACCGAAAAGAGACATTAATATGTAGAATAATATTTACTTGACTCTTAAGGATTGCGTTACATACAATACATCACAGTTCAATGTCAGAAAAGTGTATACAAGGAAGTTTTATAAAAACTGTTCATAACTGAATCCAGGAAGTTCAAACATAGCCTCCACTGAAGGACCTGGTTTTTCTAACCTAAATTATTTAACTATATACATATTGTTTTCAAATTCAAAGAAGTTATAAAAAGTATTTAGAGATAGCATATATTAAGAATATATTGAATATAATATATTAAATATAATATATTGAACAGAAATTACCACTAGATATTAAAATTAAGTTTTATTTAATATATATTAAAGAAAAAATGATACAAAATTAATTACCCGTGGTTATTGTGATATATCTCTAGGGTTATGCCTATATTCGGAGCATTTTAGATTTCTTTAATTAATAAAAATTTTATTAAATTAGAGACTACTCTCTAGATACCGAGACGATAACAAAAGTATAAAATTTAAATTTTAAAAGTAGTTTCTAGACCCCCGAAGGATTTGATATCGGGATTTAAATTTCAAACATTTTTACAACCTTCCAGCTGAGTTATAAAAGGATCTTCATTTTCAACCTCTAACTATTGAATCCGAAACTGTATATATATATATATATATATATATATATATATATATATATATATATATATATATATATATATATATATATATATATATATATATATATATATATATATATATATATATATATATATATATATATATATATATTTATATATATATATATATATATATATATATATATATATATATATATATATATATATATATATATATATATAGGTAGATAGATAGATATCCCATGCGAGAATGTGAATCTTGCATTTCGACTAATTTCCTATAAATATATATTTACTAAACCTGATTTTGTTTGAGCAATGATGTCTATTTAGATAAATTGAGTAAAAGGTAATGTAGCATGTGTATGTAGATAAATTAAATAAAAGGCGTAATTTGACAAATCATTGAATTCATAGATAAACCCCATACATATTAGATATAATCTTTTTACATATTCAGATTGATATAAGGAATAGAGAAAATCAAACAAAATTGAAATACATCATTAATTACTCATCATTATGTTCACTATTTCATTAAAAAACATAAATACATTTTTAGGCATTTCTATTAGCGAATTGTTAAAATAAGAAAATAGAGCAAAATCTTTTTTCTGAATGTACAGGGTACCCAGCAAAATTAAATACAAGTTGTTTATTACGAAAATAGTTAGCAATTCAATAAAATAAAAAGTTTAGAAATAATTACAAAGCATCTAACATATTCTACTACTGAAATTATCACTATATATAGGGCTTGTAAATAATGAATCTGTTCATTATTTCAATCTATTTTAAAAAGATGATATACTGTTATAATGGTAAAATGAGATATTCTGCTAAATAAAGTCCTATTTTCCATTGATCAGCTTAATTTTCTGGTTCTGGAATACCACAGGTTTGAATACAATTCTAAGAAAAAATTTCAAATATGATGTCATGTTTCAAAAACGCTCGAAGCGAAAATTATTAGCAAACCTCTCGCTAAAATCTAATGTACAAGGGATGTTTTTGCTGAAAGTTTACCCCGGGCGAAATACAGTTATTCCTGTACGAAGCTGTAGTTGTTGACTCCCAAGCTTTCTGAAATTATTCAGCAAAATCCAAAGAAGCACATTCGGAGAATTGGTGCAAAGATTAATTTTATACATGAGCCACGGTAGGTCAGTTAGCAAATGCATCAACTCATAGCTTAAGTGTTGTTAGCTCCAAACTCGGAACAGCCATTGACAGCTGTGTTTAATAGTGACTGTTGGGGCACGTAAAAGATATTCGATGTCACAATGTCCACGAAATTGAAACGACACTTTTGAAGGTGGAAGGCCTAATTTAAGGTCCTAATGTTTGGCCCCTTATTCCTAATTATGTAGACCCAATTTGAGAGAAAAGTCATTATTTCACCCTATAGATGTTTTCAAAATGAAAGATACTAACCTTTACCAGTAACTTAAAAGTTTTGCTCGTCGAATTTGCATTAGGAGCAACAACAAAAAGAGTTTAAAGTACTCAGGAAATACCAAGAAAGTATTCATAAGACCCACAATGAGTCGAACGTCTAGCGGCATTAATAACATTTTAAAAAATACTGCATGTAATCCTTACAGTTTTAATGGAAACAACAATAATTTTACTGAAACGTTTGTATACAAGCAGTGTGGCTTGTGACCAATGTACCCTCACAGGAACTATTCGTACATAACTAATGCTTGCCCACCCATCATAAAGAATAACAATTTGAGAAAAAATGGAGATATTTATCTTGGTTGAAATTCATCTTATTTCCTTTTAAAAAAATTAACAATTTTGAACTATTTTTAATTGTAATTATTAATAACTAATATACATCCAATGAGTCGAATTAGAATGAAATTTATAAGACTTAAAATTAAAAAAAAGAGGTTTAACAAATTAATTTTGAAATCCCTTTCGGTTCCAATTTCCTTCTCCATGAGATGAAAGAAAATATCGGGTTTAAATAAAATGTCAAACATACCTGGAGAAGAATTTTTGAAGACGTTTCAGTTTTGTTTTCCATTGACGAAACATTCTTATATAAGTTGTCGCCATCGCTCTTTACATTTTCAAATGTCAATCGGATAAATCTATTGGAAAACGTACGGCTAAATATAACCCAACATTCCAAGATAGTACATTGAGGAAATTCTATTTTCGCTACCTTTTATCTTAGCGTTTACAAAGGTATTGTTAAGACATCATTAGAACACTATTCCAAACTTCTTCAACTGATTTATAAAAGCTGTCATTAAAAATATTAGCAGACTGGTAAGAATAGACATTTAATTAATAAATATCAGTATTGCTTGAACTGTATAACTTTGAATCAGAATTCAAGAAAAAGATTTTAAAAATATAATAGATGGCAAACCAATACAATAAAGTTTGGTTTGGTTTGTCGAGCTACTTTTGCTACATGAAGACTAATGAAATCAGTACCCATTACTTAATAACAGAACGTGGATTTCGATTACCTTTAACCTGCGAGGACGAGCGCTTTCCGGAGTTACACGAGAAGGTGCAGCGGGCATCAGAGGCCCAGTGCAACATTTTTGGAACAAAATACTAATAAAATTGCATTTGATGGTGAACAGAAAATTTGTACTCTCATGTCCATAAATTAAGGATAATTCAGAATCACACAGAAATTGAGCTCTAAAATAAAAATTTCACCTGTAGAATTATCACACACATCTTGAAGAAGAATATGCAAATTGCAGGAAACCACCAGATGGCGCGGATAGTACGTCACAATGACGAGAGTGTATGAAAGGGGTATATAAGGAATGATAGCAAAGAAGTAAAATTGTTCACAAGCGCTTTAAAAGCCTTTCAGTGCAATAACCGCATAGTTATGGCACAAAGGAAGCATTTGGATGATTTTTTACGTGGTAGAATTATCGGACGACTGGAATGTGGACGTACCCAGCTGGAAGTATCCAAGGAACTTGGAATCGCCCAGAGTGTCATCTCCAGGCTTTGGCAACGATTCAAACATGATGGTAATGTGAGTAGATTTTACAGCACAGGTCGCCCCCGAGTTACTACGCCGAATGATGACCGGTATTTGGCAGTTACTGCCAAAAGAAACAGACTAAGCACAGCATCAGATCTGTCTCGTCAGCTCTCTTCAGCTACCGGTATGACAGTTTCAAGGCAGACCGTGTACAGACGCTTAGGGAACATTGGTCAGATGTGTTCCCCTTACCGCAACTCACTGTCGCCTGCGATTAAGCTGGGCTAGAGAGCATGCATTGTGGACACCGCAACAGTGGTGTTGTGTGATGTTTTCCGACGAGTCCAGGTTCAGTTTACATTCTGATTCTCGCCGGACTTTCATATGGAGAGCGCCAGGTACCCGTTACCACCAAGAGAACGCCATTGAACGACACCGATACGGTGGTGCAGGATGGCTCGTTTGGAGAGGAATTATTCTTGGTTCCAGAACTGACCTGCATGTTCAGAGTGTAACGATGACAGGCCACATCTATCGGGATGTCATTCTGGAACAACATGTACGTTTGTTTCGGGGCGCCATGGGTCCTGAATTTCTGTATATGGATGACAACGCCCGAATTCACCGTGCAAACATTGTAGACGAATGCCTTCAATGGGATGACATCACCCGTATGGATTGGCCAGCATACTCACCGGACTTGAATCCAATAGAGCATGTGTGGGACATGCTTGGCCGATGAATTGCAGCCCGTCAACCCCCTCCCAACTGTCTATCGGAACTTCGGAGGGCATTGCTTGATGAGTGGTGTAATTTTCCCCAAGATCAGATTGATAATCTGATACTCAGCATGCGTAGGCGTTGTAACGCTTGTATTGCATCGTCCGGGAGACATACTCCGTATTAACCATCATACTAACCATGTTATACTGTTTTCTGTAAATAGGTTCTTTTTTGAAATTTGCTCCAGGGAGTAAAAATCGCAATTTTTATTAATTATGTCAAACATATAGCATCTTTTTTGCTCTTTACCTTTTGTTTAATAAATAGACTTTACAAATAAGTCAAATTTGTTTTGCTTTTGTCTCTTTCATTGCCTGAACTTCATTATTCTTAATTTATGGACATGAGTGTATT
>CM063508.1:85349557-85359557 GCA_032207245.1 Pardosa pseudoannulata | reverse complement strand
TTATGAAATTAAAATAAAGTCAAAATGCAATAATTTAAAATATTATTCACTATTCATTGATGTTGGAAGTATAACTTCTTAAATTATTCTCAACCATTTACAAGACTTAAATAATTTTATAATTTAAAGGATGGGGAGGAATTTTAAAAATATGTTTTTAAATTATATGACACAGTTCTTCGTTTTAGATTAGTTTACATCTTTTCATAAAATATCTACTACAAGTGCAAAATAATCATGCAAGTCATACAGTTAATGTAATGATTATAAAAGTTATCCAGACAATGTATCTAATTAAGCATTTTATTATGTCTTCCTCGCTCTTAGGTAATTTAACCTATGAAACATTTTTTAAAATATCATACTACAACATTTCTTCACTTCTTCGGAATTGCCTGTATTTAAATTACTTTTGTAAAAATGAAAGTTATTTACATTTTGATGTAGATAAATATTTGTCAGGATATGAATATTTTCTGCCGAGAATTTTTAACTTCCTGAATGTTTCAGGCACGAACTGTTAAGGATTTTCGTATTTAAGTATCTTGTGTAAAAGACTTTTTCAGTTTCTACAGCACTAGTTTTATAAAGAGAATATGTTTTAGTTGTGAATTTTATAAATTAAACCAAGAAAAAATTCAGCCTCTTATATCTGGCATGCTTGCATAGTAGCTGAATATCGTGATGTTTCAAATATTAATTAAAGTATAAAATAATATTTTTTCTTTCTCGCGTGTCGTGAGAACGTAGTAAACAACAAAAATACTTTTAATCTGAATTTTTCTGGTGTTCATCTTCTGTAACTCTCTCACTCGGTTAGTATATGAGAATGAAAAAAAATTAATTTTGCGATTTCTTATTCTTAATATGGATTTCAAGAATAATGTTGTAAAAGATAATTTGTTTAAGATGATCACATTAATTAAATCCATGTAAACTCAAAACAAGACTGAATGTCTGATTATTCTATAAATGCATGTGTTTATAAAAGCAATTTAGATAACATACAGCCCATTTAGCTGGTTAATTTCGTATACATATATTAATATTTTACAGTAGTACAAATCAGATTTGAAAAATATTATGAGTAAAACCAAACAAAATCAATATGATTTATCCGATATTCAAATATCTAAGAGAACAAATGTGAAACAGCAAGTTTTTAATCTTGTGCAATACACTTTATTGAAATCTAAATATAATTTGAAATCACCTATGAGTAATTATCAACCCATTACAAGATTTGTAAAGAAATAATATTAAATTATAAAGAATAAGAAGAAATTTTAAAAACATACTTTTATACTAGATGCTTCATTACTTACAGAAAATATCTATAACAAAGAAAGCTAAATATTCATGCAAGTCATACAGTTGTTAACTTAATAATTATAAAAATGACTCATATTAGGATATACTTAAACATTTTATTATAAGTGTATTTTTTGCTATTACACAATT
Source organism: Pardosa pseudoannulata (assembly GCA_032207245.1). Taxonomy (NCBI): domain Eukaryota; kingdom Metazoa; phylum Arthropoda; class Arachnida; order Araneae; family Lycosidae; genus Pardosa; species Pardosa pseudoannulata. The sequence continues at coordinate 85,358,096 of CM063508.1, read as the reverse complement.
TAACGTGTAATTTATTTTTTTTAATATAGAAACTACAATATTTCAAATTGTATCATTGTCTTCACATGTTCAATGTTCAGAGGTCCTTGCATTTAAACCATTTCTAGAATATATAAAAGTTTGTTGAAAACTTTTTAAACTGCTATTTATTTAAATTAAAGGTCTTATACGAAATTGAGATGACCAAAAAAATTAAGAGAAAAAAAAAAGTTATTTTTGTATAGTCCTATGACCATTTATCCGACCTTATATCTCTACAAAATGGTATAAATAAAATCGTCCAAATAGCAGTGTCATTTATTAAAGACCACACTTAATCCCAGAAAAAAAAAGTTTCAATTCTACAATAATTCAAATGTTTCTCACATGGGATTTACTAGACATCTATTAACCGGCAATTAAACACGCCATAAAAAATTGTAGCAGGAAAATAGTACATTCTATTAACTTTTATTCACATTTAATAAAAACAAACTCAGAAAACAAAACAAAATCTATTAATGAATGCAAATAACAAGTATTAAAAATATTTACAATTTCACTGCTTAATTTTTAATTTTCGTCAAAAAATATCGTCATAAACGTTACGAAAATATTCCAAACATTCATTTCCACAAATGCAATATTCGTTATTTTCTATTCATCAGGTAAAAGTCAAATATACTACGCCAAACTTTAAAAAAAGTGTCTTTCTCAGATTAATTTTGATGGAGAGTGGGAAGGTTTAATGTGAAATGAAATATTTTTCTTTCTTATAAAAGATTAATATCATTTCATTTGAAATACCCCAATATCAAGTTTCAGTTCAGTAAATTGTTATGAAAAATAATATGAACCATAAAATTGGCAGTTAACTATATATTACCTCCAAATTTAAACTATGTACGGTGAGGTTTACTACTAGTTAAATAGTTTTTCTTAAAAGTTCTTTCCAATATATATGGTCTGTAGAAAATTGAATGACTTTTACTGAAAGCATTCATCTCTTAGATGTTTATTAACGATTTTTCAAATTATATTTCGACGTGGGATGGAAGTCGATAAAATATTTCTTACTGGTATCAATAAATTACTATAATTTAATAAAAACTTCAAAATACTGATAAGCTTTAAATAGGAACAATGAATTAGTATTAAAATAAACACAAAAGAAAATGAATAAATGTTTTATTTGTCCGCGTAGACACTTATAGAATTGTAGGAATTATCTTTAAATCTTGAATTGTATATAGTGTTCTAGCACACACATATATATATATATATATATATATATATATATATATATATATATATATATATGGGGGGTGTATGTGTAAGCTGCGAAATTCATCTGCTGGTAGCATTTGGATAAAATTAAGCCCCTATTCTTTTTAATTACCCGAGCATTCTGGTAAAAAAAACAGTCGTGAAAGCCTGAATAAAAGAAGCAACAAGTCCAACGTGATACTTAACTTTAATTTAAGATCTAAGAAAAGCATATTTTTTAGTCAACAGAATGGAAAAAAATGCATGAAAACACTTCCAGTTACAGAGGTTGGGTCCCACAGCGAGATGGAGAGCCTTAATTTGGAGAATTCTGGTTTCATTTACTTCGTTATAGGTAATTCAAGTTGTTATAGGTAAAACATTAATGGGCTTCAAACGCTTAGAGGCCTCGGAATTGATATTTTATATTTCATAGTTTATTTCTTCGTAATATATATATATATATATATATATATATATATATATATATATATATATATATATATATATATATAAACCTTATTCACATGTATTAACAACTTGTGTGGAAGGTTACATTTTTAAAGTTGGAAGTTATTTATATTTATTCTATAAGCTAGTTTCTAATGATGACTATTTTAAAATATTAATAAAGTTAAAATGTATCGGATTCAATAGATTATACTTACTGTATCTCCTATTACTTGTTCTTATTTAAGTATTAGGTAATTATTCGCTCATTTTCTCATTATCATTTAATTGCTCACTTTTAATCAATTTGAAATGCCTTTGTTATGTACTGCTATCTATTTACAACGTCCTATTTAAATATGTTTCTTAAGCGCATTGACCATGAAGTTTCAACTGCTGATTACACTATGATTCCTGAGATCAAAATTTTGTTCTTGGTGACCTCAATTAAGTTGAAGAATTCTGGTTCCATTTAACGTAAGTTGTTATAGGTAAAATATTAATGGGCTTCAAACGCTTGGATGCCTCAGAATTGATGTTTGATATTTCATTGTTTATTTCTTCGTAGTGTATATATATATATATATATATATATATATATATATATATATATATATATATATATATATATAATATATATATATATATATATATATATATATATAAACTTTATTCATATGTATTAACAACTTGTGTGGAAAGTTACATTTTTAAAGTTGGAAGTTATTTATATTTATTCTAAAAGATATTTTCTAATCATGACTATTTTAAAATATTAATAAAGTTAAAATTTATCAGATTTAATAGTTATACTTACTGTATCTCCTAATTTTTGTTCTTATTTAAGCATTAGGTAATCATTATCTCACGTTCTCAAAAGCATTTAATTGTTCACTTTAATCAATTGGAAATGCCTTTGTAACGTTGCCTAATTACAACATCTAATTTAAATATGCTTCCTTAAACGCATTAACCATGAAATTGCAGCTGCTGATTACACTGTGATTCTTGAGATCAAAATGTTGTTCTTGGTGACCTCAATTTAATTGGAGAATTCTAGTTCCATTTAATGTAAGCTCTTATATATAAAACATTAATGGACTTCAAACGTAATATATATATTTAAACCTTATTAACAGGTCTTAACAACTTGTGCCGGAAGTTACATATTTAAAGTTGGAAGTTATCTATATTGTAGCGTACTCGACTCTAAATGAGCCGGAAAAAGAGTTGCCGACGCCTACGTACAGACTAATGATCTTTATTAGAAATAAAAAACGTTAAAATTATGATGTAGACAAAGATGAAAACGATGCTATATACAATGAAATGATGATCGTTACAGGAATCAGCTTCCTAATCGTTCGGAGATAAAAAGGGGGGAGGACACTCTCAGTCGCTCTCCCAACTCTATCAGCCGATGAGTTCACAGGAGACTCGATCGGTTAAAAAAATCAACCTGGGCCAATGAACTCCGGTCTTTTTATATCGCTGTCTGCCCGTAGATTTCCATCTCAGATGATCGGACATCTAGGTGACGATGTGGTGAGGAACTGCTTGTAGAACTATTACTGGACAGGTGTTAGCCCAGTTCCAAGGGGAGTTTGCAATAATCGGGAGCAATCTTGACGATCTATAGGACATCATTAATCGATGTCTCTAGACAAACCTTTGGAGAACAAGTAAGGAAATTATTGCTGCTTCTCTTACAATATATAGGATTTCTGTCATGCGACTCTTTCTTCGCGATGCCTTTCAAACGAACACTGGGAACACTTCAACAACATCCAAATGAATTTCTCAGACATATTAATTGAGAAGGTCCTCGGTGTTAACAATCCTTTATAAAACATCCTCTTCTGCGAGAAACAACGTCCTTTTACAAGGTAAAAATGAGCTCAGTTCAAGTGCTCACAAAAGGAGCTTTAGCTATTTCTAACTTATGCCTTTTTTTTCTCCCGGCAGTAGATAAGACTGTAACTGAGAATTTAATGTAACGAGAATTCGTTACAATATTTATTCTAAAAGATATTTTCTAATGATAACTATTTTAAAATATTAATAAAGTTAAAATTTATCAGATTTAATAGAATATACTTCTGTATCTTCTATTTTTTTTTTGTTCTTATTTAAGTATTGCGTAATCATTTACTCATTTTCTCAAAAGCATTTAATTGTTCACTTTAATCAATTTGAAATGTATTTGCCATGTAATGTTACCTAAATACAACATCCAATATAAATATGCTTCCTTAAACACTTAAACCATGAAGTTTAAACTGCTGATTATACTGTGATTCCTGACATCAAAATTTTGTTCTTGGTGACCTCAATTAAGTTGGAGAATTCTGGTTCCATTTAATGTAAGCTGTTATAGATAAATCATTAATGGATTTCAAACGTTTAGAGGCCTTAGGATTGATGTTTGATATTTCATAGTTTATTTCTTCGTAATATATATATATATATATATATATATATACATATATATATATATATATATATATATATATATATATATATATATATATATATATATATATATATATATATATATATATATATATATATATTTAAACCTTATTTATATGTATCAACAACTTGTGTGAAGTTACATTTTTAAAATTGGAAGTTATTTATATTTATTCTAAAAGATATTTTCTAATGATGACTATTTTAACATATTAATAAAGTTTAAATTTATCGAATTTAATAGATTATACTTACTGTATCTCCTATTCTTTGTTCTTATTTAAGTATGAGGTAATCATTCGCTCATTTTCTCAAAAGCATTTAATTGTTCACTTTAATGAACTTGAAATGTCTTTGCTAAGTAATTTTATCTAATTACAACATCCAATTTAAATATGCTTCCTTAAGTGCATTAACCATGGAGCTTCAACTGCTGATTACACTGTGATTCCTGAGATGAAAACTTTGTTCTAGGCGACCTCAATTAAGTTGAATAATTCTGGTTTCATTTAATGTAAGCTGTTATAGGTAAAACATTAATGGGCTTCAAACATTTAGAGGTCTCAAAATTGATTTTTGATGTTTCAAAGTTTAATTCTCCGCAATATATATACATTTAGACCTTATTTATATGTATTAACACCTTGTGTGAGAAGTTATATTTGAATAGTTGTAAATTATTTATATTTATTCTAAAAAAGAGAAAAGGAATAATTTTTTATTGGATTTGGAGCTATTTTTGTGTATTAATGGTACATAAATCGTGGTTAGTTTAGAAGCGATGTTTTTAAACTTATTTAAAACATATATATTTATGAATATCTAAACATAACTTAATGAGGGCCGAATGGTTAGGGTGCTGGCCTTCGGAACCGCAGTTCGTGGGTTCGAATCTCACTATGGCATGGAAGGTCGTAGCCATTCGGAATCGGATTTAAGCAGTAGGTCCATGTCTCATTAGCCCTCTTGTTGCAAAAAATATACTGTAGCAATCCAAAACCAAACCAAACCAAACATATCATTGTTATGCTATCGTAATTTTTATGCAGAAGGAATACATTTAGTAATAGTTATTACAGTATTATTATTTGATAATATAATTGCAATGTTGTAAATCTTTCGATATTTTATAAGATATGTATGTATGCTAAAAAATCTCAAGCAGAAGAGAGAAATAGTTCCATTTGTATGTATATGGACAAATATATACTACATTATTTTAAGAAATTTAAAAACACTATAAAATTATCCTTTAAATTCCGAATTTATTACAAAATTTTTTTTTATTTAGTCTTGAAACTATGCTTAAATATTGTTTTTTATATATACTGCTATAACAAAAAAAAATACATTTACTAACGGACTAAAGGAAGTGTAATTTTAAAAGGTAAAATTTTGAGTATAAGAATAAATTGTCAGGAAATCTACTAAATAAACTCCTAATGAAATTGCCTGTTAAAGCAGATAACATTTAATAATACGTAAATTTGTTTCCGTCAACATGACTTTAAATTATACTTATCCTTCCCTGTCATTTTTTCTTTCCAAAAGAATATTTAGGATGCTAAGAAAATCAAACAGTTATTTTTGCATGTAAAAGCTTGAAATATTAACTACCATACAGCATTTTCATTGCATGTTTAAACACAAACATTACTAATATTTCAATTGAAATCAGTCGAGGTACTAAAATATCAAACATTTTTAACCCCTTGCCTGTTTTGCATGTACACCGTAAGGGCGCGGTTACCGTGCCTTTAATGATTCAGATGAATAAAAAAAAATCAATTCAAAGAAATCAGATTGTCCGTACAGCGTACGGGCAATCTGATTTCTTTGTAGGTCTCACTATTTTGACTGTATCTTTTGTATTTTTAGCTTCAAATTAGTCGTATAGATGTCCACAAGATGTGAGTTTCCGCAGTGTACTCTTTTTGTTTTAAAAGCGCGGGGTTTCTAATAGGTTTAGCATTACTCCACGAGTTGTTATCTTTGAATTTTTGGCTTGAATTTTTGGGAGACTGACCGAGAGAAACGTTTTAGTGGTAATTCCATCTACAGAAAATATAACTAAGACCTGCAAACCAGTGCTATGTGTGACTAGGTATTTTTGTTCGGCCTGTGAAGTTAGACTCTTCCCTCTTTCAACATTTATCACACTAAATCTGATCTTTGTAAAAGCAAATTAAGTAAATGTACTTGTAGAATTTGCATTCGAAAATATTTGTGTAGTAATTATAATCGAAAACATGTGTGTTTTTTACATGCACAACTGTAAATGTAACTTCCCTGTCTGGCATTCATGAGAGAGAAAAGACAACTTCCAGGGAAAACATTATTTTATTTCCTGTAAAAAAATTTTATACATGCTTAAATTACTTAGTAATATTACTTTTGAAGTTACTCCATGGCAACACAAGCGACTCTCAAGGACATCTGCAATTGCACACGCGCCTGGCATCCTGCCAAAGATATAATTTGCATGTTTATCTTCTCGCTTCTCGGCAGGTATAAAAGCCGAGGGAAAATGTAACCAGAGAGAGCGCATTTCAGTACGAAGTACGTACGCCTTGAATAAATGTTTTTATCTTAAATGGAGTCAGTTACTTAGTAGGTAAAATCTACACGCAACCTCAACAGCAATCACCTACACTTTTAATAACATTTTCCGGTTTAAAAATGTAAATAAAACAATAATATGCAATAAAATATTGTGACATTTTTTTAATCGAACTCGTGAAGAAAATAAAATTGTTAAGGGGTTAATTCAATAGAACAGGAAGGACTGGTAAGTCCATTAAGAGGATTTCCACCCTTTGGCAACAAATGTAACAATGATTTTTCTATGACAATAAATATAGCTGTATAAGGCTTTAAACACATTGTTTATTTTATAACGAATTTTTAAAAAAGTATTTTGTGCATTGCAAAAGTGGAGGGTTCACAAATATTAAAATCGTAAGAGCTTCCAATGTATATCTAACCAATTTCTATTTGGCATTTTAGATATAGACGAAATATCCCAGCATATACTCATATAAAAGTAAAATGGAAAATAATGATAATGAGGATCTAACTTTTTTTAAGCAAGGTTCATAGTAGTCAGAGTTTCACAAATCAGAAAGGGAGAGCATTGATGACAATTGTATGATTTAAAATATCTGCGATATATTTCTAAAATTCTGATATCTTGAAAGAAGTTAAAAATCATACTCTAGACTATTTTTAGAAGTATTTTAGCCTTATGTATATTGAAATGATACATAAATTTATAATCATTCCTTATCTGTATTGATCGAAGTTATTGCTGAACTATGCACAGAAAAATTTAATGCAATAATAAATGAACAACAACTTGATGTTACTGACAATTACCTATATTTACAATTCATAACTAATAATGCAACAAAACATGACATTTTAATTTGGATATTTCATGAAATTAATTTGGAAAAACTCCAAAATTAATAAATAGGTAACATTTGTTCTACATTAACCTATTAAATGAAAGAATATATCACACAGTATTTTATTTTCTTTGTCAAATTTTATTATGTATAAATCAATTAAGAGTGGTAATATAAAAATATATAAAATTTTTATTTAAATGTATGCTATATATTTCCAAATCCTATCCTTAAATAAACGCAAGGACAACTTTTTGGTAAAAAATATGCTTTTAAGAAAAAAAGGATTCTGACTAACACCGTACACAAAAGAAGTGGCATAATCGGAAGTTATAAACTTTCAGCAGTAGATGATAACTGGACCAAAAAATCAAATACTAGTTTACAACTTCTTCGAATGTACTCTTAACACGTTGTGTGCGGATACATTTCGCAGAGAAAATGTACCGAGAGAGGGCGTTTTGTGCTCAAATTTAGTTATTCAATGAAATCTCAATAGATCGAAAATTATTTCTTTTTTTAACCAACTTCTGGAATTTTATGTTGAAATATATAAACAAATATATGAATATAAATATATAAATAACAACCATAAAATTTTTGTAAATAAAAAATATATTTTTTAGTGGATAAATTTATAATAGTATCGTAAATATGAAAAATCAAATAGAAATAGTAGTATATAGCTTTAGTATTTTCTAATCCTGTTATATATAAACATTTTATATTTAAAAAAATGTAAAGAGCAATCATAAAACTAATATTGTAAAAACTAGTTTTTATTTGTCTAAATTTTTCCAGAATCCATGTAGTACACAAAAACATTCGTTTTCGTTTTCCTGTATATACCGTTATTTTAGTACCCACAAACAAACCATGTTGTTACACTAACCCGTACTAATGCGTGACCCGCGCTCAAGTATCAATCGTCAGAAAACGTACTAATACACTAATCCCGCATACAA
>CM063508.1:85324557-85347057 GCA_032207245.1 Pardosa pseudoannulata | reverse complement strand
ATCTTTCTGTTCATGGCTGTGTCATTCAGATATCCTTTGTTCTCATAATTTGACACGACAAGCGTGGAGGATGTTTTCAGCCCGAGATCCCGCTGAAAACTGTCCCTTTTGGCGTTACTACCTAAGCAAAATTTCTATGTCTACTTCCGAGTTAGCATTTTTATTCTGCATAGTTTAGCTCTAGGATGTGTTTTTCTCCTATTACGTTATCGTTAATGAGTTCTAACTATTTTTAATTATAACTTGCTTAGTTCTCATATATATATATATATATATATATATATATATATATGTGTGTGTGTGTGTGTGTGTGTGTGTGTGTGTGTGTGTGTACAAATATATATGTGTGCATATCCGTAGTATTTACTACTGAAATGATATACTCATTTGGCTTTTGATAGTTGTATTTAAATAGTTGTTTTATTACATTTCTTTAAAAGGGAATGAATAAATTTTAGTGCAGGTTTTGAGTTTGTTATACTTGCAGGTGTAACTCGTGTTATATTTGTTGCCAAAAGTTAAAGAAATTGCAGTTACTTTTTAGCTTTACATCAATATTCCATCTACATTTTCTTTAGCCACGATAAACTTTCACAGAAAGAAATACTGTTTGCAAAGAATTCAAAAAATTCTATTGAAGCTAATCTAATTTTTTTTGTAAAGAAAAAGTAATTAGTATCGAAATGGTATCTTTTATGAACAAAATTTTAAAGTAGTTATTACTTTATAAAGTATTGATATTAGTCTAAATGATTTTAACATTTTTGCTGTCATTAACATACTGAATATCTTCGTTAATTTAAATATTTAAGCGTACGCATTTAATGTAAGCATGTTACCTTCAGAAGAACGTTTTTAAAATAGTTTAAAAGAATTCTACTTAGAATTTTAAGTAGAAAAAAAATGTAATATAAATAAAAATCCTGTAAATATTTTTTTCAAAATAAGTAGAAGCTTATAAATGCTGTTTAAGAAATAGATATTAATTAGTCATACTCTGTAACTTGATTGCTAAATAAACCTTATTTTTATATCTAACAGAAAAAAATCCTTAAAATGTAATTTCTTTGCATTTTTAATATTTTTGTAACATTCTTTCAAATTGTACTCTAAATTAATATTAAATTGATTTTATCAACCTAGGGGAATGCTAAAATAAATAAGTCTTAATTTTTAATGAACGTATTTTTACAAATTATGTTATCCGAAGTGCTTATAGATAAAATTTTAGAAAAGTTCACTAAATAGTTATCTATATTCTTGTGTACCTGTAACGCAAAGTAAGTAAGTTCAAAGAATCAAGTTAGCTCAAAATTAATCCAATAAATTTTCAACTGTTTTTGAGTGCACCGAGTCAAAGTTTACCACTGAAAAAGCCCTCTTTTACTACAGTTTCAGCACACGTGATGTGTTAAGCCATAATATTTAAAGCCATCTTTACTTAATGTATTTTATCACTGTTTAATGTACGTTAGCAGTATAATAACTTCAAAGTCTAAGTCAATCACACAAATCAATTGATTTTACTTGATGTCACCGACATTTTTTCTAACAGCGTGAATTTGAATTGAATTTTTTGTTAAAACTGTACTTTTAAATGGAGAAATCTAAATAATTTAATAAATCTAATAAATAATGATGAAATTCGGTAAATATAAAATTAGTATTGATAAACATACTTTATAGATAAATTCTAGCCATAAAGGCTATTCATTTTATATCATTTCATATTTCAAACCTTTGTGAATAGATGTAAAGTTTATTTATTAATACATATTTAATTACTTCATTGTTACCAGCTACGTATGAAGAGAGTATAACTTATTTTGAAATAAATATGTGGTCTGCATTTCAAAAAAAGTTTATATGTAGACACACTAAATGAAAAAAAAATACACAAACTTAGGAGTCTATTGGTCATTGGTTAATTCCCTACTGTAAGCACTTAAAAAAATGCAAAGCTTTTATTTTGTAGGAGTAACATCAACAGAAGGAAAAACGCTTAAATATTTTGCTATTCCCTGCAAACATTAACAGCATAAATAAGACACTAAACATAATTCAATATAAATGATAACTGTAAAGCACTTATTCCAATTTTCAATTATAAAATGTTATTGTGCAATGCAAAACATAAGTTTTAAAATTCTTCAAATAATAATTTACAAAATGAAATAAGCTTAAAAATAATTTAATTTTTATAAATCAACTTCATCCAAGAGATTTTCACATATTTTAAAAGTCAATTTTCTATGAAAAATAAAATGATAGATATTACTCTAAAAACTTAAATATATTTTTAAAATTTTATTTATTAGGTAAAGGAAAAATAATTATTAAACTACATCATACTTTAAAGTAACTTCCAGTTTTCTACTCATACAGAATGCCATTAGAAAATTCCTTTTTAATAAAACAGGATTTTTGTAACATTTTTTAAATTAGCCTTTAAATTAATAATAAATTGATTTTATCAAAGTAAGGGAATGCTAAAATAAATAAGTCTAAATTTTTAATGATGGTAGTTTTACCAATTATGTTGTCCAAAGTGCTTGTAGATAACATTTAAGAAGAGTTCAATAAAAAGTTATCCATATTTCCGTGTAACTGTAACACAAAGTCGGTAAGTTGAAAGAAACTACTTAACCCAAAATTAATTCAATAAATTTTCAGCTGTTTTTGATTGCATTGAGTAAAAATTACCTCTTAAAAAGCACTCTTTTCCTAGAGTTTCAGCACAGGAGAAATATTAACCCTAATATTTAAAGCCCCCTTTACTTAACGTATTTTATCACTGCTGAACGTACGTTAGCAGTATAATAACTTCAAAAGTCAAAATCAATTAATTTTTCTGGACGTCACCGACTTTTTTCTAACAGTGTGAGTTTGAATTGAATATTTTGTTAAAACTGTACTTTAAAATGGATAAATCTAAATAATGAATAAGGATGAAATTTGGTAAATATAAAATTAGTATTGATAAAAGTACTTTATAGATGAATTCTAACATTTTTATAAAGGCGATTCATTTTATATCATTTCATATTTCAAACCTTTGTTAATAGATGTAATAATTACATACTAATACATATTTAATTACTTCATTGTTACCAGCTACGTATAAGATAACATGACTTAATTAGCAATAAACATGTGGTCTTCATACCAAAGAAAGTTTGTATGTAAATGCACTAAATGAAAAAAAATACACCAACATAGGAGTCGATTGGTCATTGGTTAATTCCCTATTGTAAGCACAAAAAATGACAAGCTTTTACTTAGTGGGCGTAACATCAACAGGAGGAAAAACTCTTAAATATTGTGCTATTCCCTGCAAAGATTAACAGTATAAGACACTAAACATAATTCAATATAAATAACTGTAAAGCACCTATTCCAATTTTCAATTATGAAATGTTATTGCGGAATACAAAACATAATTTTTTAAATTCTTCAAATAATAATTTATAAAGTGCAACAAGCTTAAAAACAATTTACTTTTTATAAATGAGCTTGAACCACAAGATTTCAACATATTATAATAGTCAGTTTTCCATGAAAAATAAAATAATAGATATTGCTCTAAAAAGTTAAATATATTTTTCAATATTTATTTCCTAAGTAAAAGTAAAATAATTATTATTCTACAGTATACTTTAAAGTAACTTCAAGTTTTCTACTCATACAGAATAGCATTAGAAAGTTCCTTTTTAACAAAACAGGTTATTCAGAATAAAGTTGGAAATTTATGCATAAAATCATTAATTTAAAAAGATTTTCTGTATGAAGAATAAAAAAAGTTTACAGATCATTAAATAGTACAAAAGAAAAATAAATTTTCTACTAATAATCTCAATGTCCATGGTTCATGAAATTATTTTTCATTTATTTATTTATCAATCTTTTAGAAAGAAAGACAATCACCAACAAAATAAAATCTACCTACCAAGAAACCAAAATCAGTTCCACTTTTTAAGAGAGTATCAAATTGTATTTGTCTCTTGTATCACTAATTTCTTAGGACAAAAAGAATTTGTCCTACAAATTCTAAATTATCAAAAGGTACTTAAACTAAAATCAATGTCTCTAAAACTGCATTTGATAGGAAGCTGATATTATTCATACTAGCATAGAGCCCATCATATGACGGGATTAGTAAAATGTTTTATATTCCAGAACTGTTAAATACCCAATGAAGCAGGTAAAAAGTAGTTTGTTTTTTGGCTGAGAACTATCTGGTTCACTCTCAATAATTTATTTATCGTCATACTCCTCTAGAGTCTCCGGATTCTGTGAATGCAGTTTAGCATCGCATTGAATTCATTTAGTCAAACCGTGTGGTTATGTATAGTAAACAAAACACACAAAAGAACAAACTTCTTAATTTCCAATATAAATTAAAAGTTATAATTATATAAATTATATATAAATATATATAAATTAAAAGTTATATATTTATTAGTCCGAGAAATAGACTCCTAGACTGATATGAAAAGAATTTATTGTTAATACCGGTGGTAAAAGTTTCATTGCAACAAAAAATAATCGATGATTAAATTTAAAATTATCACGCATGTACCTAATCTATTATTTAAGCCAAATATAAAAGAAAATCATTTACGTAATATCTAAGTTCAGTGGTAAAATATATTAAAATAGTGTAGACGATATTTAAATAGTTTAAAATATGAAATGGTTAAATCAGATGTTTAAAGGAATGACGTCACAATGCTAGAAAAAAAATGTTATTTTTACCTATTTATTAAGTGATAAATGGATAAATTTAATCACCTGCTCTTAACCGGGGAAAATGGGGCTTGAAATAATAGCATTAAACGCTCGAAAAGGGGGGGAAATTTGGATTTCGAATGTTTTAAAGACGACAGTATTTTTCGCTGTGATATGAAACATATTTATACAAATTTATTTTAGAATCGGATCGATAGTTTAGGAGAGGATAAACTTTATTAGCTTTGAATGGATGCCTCTATCCATTCTAGGTCCAACCGCTTCATAAATTGGAGGACAGACGTACAGATAACTTAGGCTATTATTATATAGGGGATTATTTTCATGTAGTTAAGTGTAGATTAATTCTGGTTTGATAAACCCAGAATGTAGATAAATTGAAAAGAACTTGTAAAAAAATATACGGCTTAAACTAAAATCAATGTCTTTAAAACTGCATTTGATAGCCAGCTGATATTATTCATGATATTTTCCTGTAGTTAAGTGCAGATTAATTTCATTTCAATAAACCCAGAATGTAGATAGATTGAAAAGAATTTGTGAAAAAAATATAAGACTTAAACTAAAATCAAAGTCTCTAAAACTGCATTTCATATGAAGCTGATATTATTCATGATATATTCATGTCGTTAAGTGTAGATTAATTTCAGTTTAATAAACCCAAAATGTAGATATAGCGAAAATAATTTGTGAAAAAATATAGAGCTTATAATATAAAAGTAATAAATATTATAAAGAAAATGAATAAAATTCTCTTTGTTAAAATTTTGCATATTTTTAACAATTGTAGGTGATATGAATAAAAACTAAAATGCTTCTTTTTACTTTCACTTAATTAATTCCATTCGAAAAACGCATGTAGAATACTTAAACACAGTATACAAATATTTTTAGATATGAATTATTAAAAGTGATGCGTAAATTAAATAAAGAATAAATTATGTGTTGATACAAAGAAATATCAAAGAAAATTGAATTAATTAAATCTTAGAAACATATTTATTTCCATAAATTTAAAGAGACGTTTTGCAGTGAGCCCAAAATTACTCAAAGATAATAAATTGTCTCCTCTAAGATTGCAGGGGATTTACTGGTAGTAATTTTTATATGTCATCTCAAATATCCTTTAATTTCTATTTTTAAATACTTTGAATATTACTCACTTTAAAAGGATACAAAATAATTTTATTCTGGCATAACCAACCGCTTTAGAAATGTTTAATTGATCATTTACTGATTTAATTAAGATTGTTTTAATATCTGCATTTTATGACAGTAATAATTACTCTCATTAATTTTCTCTTAATATTTTTAAATCCCCACAATATAAAAAATTTTTTCTTTATTGTTTTTTAAATTTTGAAATAACATTTTATAACACAGAAAGTAAAAAAACGAATGCAATTATTTATATTCTTTTTTTTCAAATATTTTCTCCAATTATTTATTTATATAAATAGTCTATAAGAAATCTATAAAGAATTTTTGCAATTATTTTTAAACTATCGAGGCCGAACGATTGCCGATTGGTTAGAGTGCTGACCTTCGGTACCGGAGTTCATGGGTTCGAATCCCACTGTGGCATGAATGTTCGTAGCCGTTCGGAATCGGCTTTAAACTGTAGGTCCCGGTCTCATTAGCCCTCGTGGTGCAAATAGTAAACCGTAGCACTCCAAACCTAACCTAAACTATCAAGATATAAATGCTTTTAAATACAGGGCTATTCATAGTTCTCTCCGGGGTTTCAGAAGGGCACATTAAAAAAACTAAGGCGAAGAAAGGGAAAAATAACATTGAATTAGATATAGAAGCAATTCAATCTTTATTTACAGCTCTTACAGGTGTTCTATGTATGAACTCTTGGTTCTACAACATACATCAATGCGATAGTCCGGTTTCTACCACACTCTATTCAACAATGTATTCAATATTCACTCTATGCAACAGTATTCAGAGTTCGTGAGATCCTTTCAATCTTTTCTGCTAAATCATGACGCAATGGGGGGTTTTAACTTTTAACACAACCCTGCAGAAGTCTTTTACACAGCACTACAAGAAAAAGTCACACGGTATCCGGTAAGCATTGGAGGACATGGCAAAAAAAGTAGGTCGCCTTCGGAAACTCGCACAATCGAAATTTACCATCTTCTTCTGCCTACTTTCAAATTTTTGTCCATGAAAGCAAAGATTGGATTTTGCAGTATTATTATTTTTTTACTGTAGTACAGGTGCGGCCAAGCTTCTTGATGTCCGAGCCATTTTTCATAATTTGAAATTTTTCGCGAGCCACAATTAAATACGTATTTAAAAGGTATGCAAAGAAGGTATTAAAAAAGTGTTTTACAGAAATTATACTTATTAAATGGCATTTATAAGTTCTTCGTTCTTCAATTTTTCAAGGAATTATTTGAATTGACGATGATTTTTAGCATTGGTGCCAATGTGTTACACTCTTTTCATAACATCAGGATATTTTAAATATTTTGTAACGAGATGTTCTCGGTGAATCATGCAGTGAATCGGTAGGAATTGTGGAATTTAAGAATCATCTCTTAACCCTTTGACAGTTTCATTTTTTCCAGAATACGGTCAGAAAAATGTCACATTTTTTTATTGCATTTGTTTGTACATTTTACATTTTTAAATAAAGATATGTTATTAAAATTAATATTTCTAGTATTTTTAATCATTTATTACAACTTCTTTTCTTTCTGTGAAAGCATCATAGAACTAAAGTTTACCCGTCGTCTCATCGATATCCAAGTTAATTTTTGGAATTCCAGTGAAAGCAAATCTAGGAGGCGGATCCGAAGGATTATCACAATTACTTTCAAAAAATTGACTTGCTTGACTGATTCCATCTGTACTACTTTCAGAGTCAGTACTATCCAGGCCATCTAGTAAATTTTCGCTGCTATCATTTACAGATAATTCAGTTTCTGATTCCGAGTCACAGTTCGAATCGCAAGAAATTAACTCCGTACTCTCTGAATTATCCATTATTTAAAAGTAAATATATGTTATTCAACTCTTACATCAATAAAATTATCAGGCGGTTAGTAAAATGTAACCATAAAGCTATACACTGAAAGATAACAGTTCGTCCTCTGATATAAAACATGCGGTAAAACCCGCGCTTTTGAACCAATCAGAGTAGAAAATACAATAAACTGCAAACTATCATTTACTGGACGTCTATACGAATAATTTGGTATTAAAATTGGAAAAAAATACGGACGAAAACGTGCAAGCGAAATAGAAATCAGATTGCCCGTACGCCGTACGGGCAAATCAGTAAAGGCCCACAAGCTGTGCCCGTACGCCGTACGGGCAAAACAGGGAAGGGGTTAAAAGCCCAATAAGACCGTTTTTTTTATCCAGCATTGCAGGAGCTCCATCAGTTGCAATAATTTTTTAAAATATAATAACATAAAAATGAAAAGGGAACTCGAATACATTTATCGAGAGCCATAAATTATAGTGCAAAGAGCTGCATGTGACTAGCGAGCCGCAGGTTGGCCATCTCTGCTATAGTATTTGAAAACCGTAGAGCTATTTACGAATAGCTCTGTATGTAGCACTTATCTACACCGTTGAGCATTCACTAATTATAAAAAATAAAATATAGTTGAAATAAGATAGCCCAAATGAAATACTAAAACATTTTTATAGGATTTCTGAAATTTCCTTCCTTATAGCAGCTTACAATTTTAAATGAATTGCTTTTCTAAAAGAATGGTGGCAAACTAAAGATCTTCCAGTAGGAAAATTTGCTTCTGAAGTTGATACATTTCAATACTTTTGGTGTATGAGTCAAATACAGTTTTTATTGAAGTTCATTAGACTAAAATTTTAACACGAACTTCGGATGACAAAATCTTTTTTTTTACCCCTGAGTTCTGAGACAGAAAATAATTCTTTCTCCTCATTGACTCGACAATGATTGATGAACCCTGGACTATTTTAGAAGTCTTGTCTTGGCATCTGTGCTTTTGGCGACTGTTTTACAGTTTTTAACATTTAGAATGTTATGGTCTTTATCAACATATTTAATCCATTTCAGTGGGACTCTGTCATGAACTCTAGTTCCCATTAGCTTTACAAGAACATTTTCTTACAACAACAATCTTCTCGACAGATAATAATTCTTTCTCCTCATTGACTCGACAATGCTTGATGAACCCTAGACTATTTTAGAAGTTTTGTTTTGCATCTGTGCTTTTGGCGACTGTTTTACAGTTTTTAACATTTAGAATGTTATGGTCTTTGTCAACACAATTAATCCATTTCAGTGGGACTCTGTCGTGAACTCTAGTTCTCATTAGCTTTACAAGAACATTTTCTTACAACAACGATCTTCTTCATTCTGGACAGATAGAAAATATTAAACAGTTGTATTTTCAATCCCACTTATTATACTAGCTACAACCTTTTTAAATTTTAGCATGAGAAAAAGAACTCCTAATAGAAAAAAATTAAATCTATCGGCACATGTGCACATGTGCTTTTATCAGTAAAACTTATTTATAGTGAGACTGTAAAATATACGGTATTCTGATTAAGATTATTTAAATTTACATTCTACATGGCAACAAGTAAGGTACTTTGACCGCATGAATGATGATGGACAAAATTAGAGACAAAAATATGAAGTTGTATGGAAATTGGAAGCTTTATAAATGATTTACTTGACGATATTCTTCCTCATCAAAAACGTTCCATGTGACCCTGATTGGGATATCTAAATGATCAGTCCTTCACCGTTAGTCTCAACTCTTTAAATGATTAAAAACTACCCAATAACACAAACGGTCATGCATATAGGATATTAGTAGATAATATTTTAACACAAGTATTTATTTCAATCAACTTACAATCAAAAGTAAAAAAAAGTAAAAAAACATTTATGAATACAACAACCAAGTGATGCCACTAAAAAAAGTGAAATGCTAGTTATTTATTACTAGCACGTTTTTCATTCGCCGCAACATCCTCCACACCCTGGTCAACCTCCAGGGGGATGACCAGCTGCACAGGTCGAGTAATAGTGCGTCCATTGGTGCGTAGTACACAAGTACGAACTTTCTTGTCGCGGCCAAGGATTAACTCCTCAACACGGGCCTTTTTCCAGGTGTGGCGAGGTCGAACATCTTCTTGTAGTAAGACAATATCCCCTTTCCGGATCTTATTTGTTTCAAATGGATTCCGCACTTGATGAAATGTACGCAAGTCCATCAGATATTCCTTTTGCCATCTTTTCCAAAAGGAGTCCATCAAATGCTGACGATTTTTCCACATACGATTTAAAGATGTTTCAGAATTTGTAGGGCTGGAAGGAATAGTAGTTAATTTCTTTCCTATGAGGAAGTGCGAGGGTGTTAAAGCTTCCTCAGTATCATCTTTGATTCCATATTCATGAACAATCGGTCTACTGTTAAGAGCGGCTTCAATATCGCATAGTACAGTGATCAAACCAGCGTCGTCCAAAAGAGCCTTACCTAAAGTTTTCCGAAGGCATTGCTTAATTGAGCCTATCATTCTTTCCCACCATCCTCCCCACCAAGCCGCTCGTGGGGCGATGAATTTCCATTTGATATTGTGGTGGGCATAGAATTGGTGTACCGTGGCAGAGGATATAGTATCCCACAATAATGTCAGCTCTTTGTTCGTGGCACAGAATGTTGTGGCATTATCAGTGTACACAGTATGAGGAAGTGAACGTCTTGAGACAAATCGTTGTAATGCCAGTAAGATGTCAGTACGTATATGAGAAACTAATTCTAAGTGGATAGCTCGAGTTGTAGCACATGTAAAGATGACAATGTAAGCTTTTGTAATGGAGTTATAATTTTTAACGTAGAGTGGGCCAGCAAAATCAATTCCGGTAGTTTCGAATGGAGATGACTTTTGAATCCGCTCAGCTGGTAATGAGGCTTCTACCTGTTCACTTCTCTTCTGTTTCAGTACTTTACATGGAAGGCAAGTCATTATGACCTTTTTAATGGCTTGTCTTGCTCTTAATATCCAATATTCTGAACAAAGCTGAGAAAGCACAATACGAATACCGAGATGATACATTCGCAAATGTGTTTGGAGTATCAGTAGTCTTGTAAAATAGTGAGAACCTTCCAATAATATGGGATGTTTTTCAGCATGAGATAAATCCGAAAATTGTAATCGACCACCTAAATGTATCACATTGTTCTTGAAAAAGGATTAAATTTGTTTATCTTTGAGTTTTTAGGAAGTGGCTTTCCTGTCAACAGAGCTGCATATTCTAAAGGAAATGATTCTTTCTGAACGGTCTTTATTCAATAAGTACGAGCTTTATTTAGTTCTGTAGCATGCAATTCACCCACTAACTTTTCCTGCTTCTTACAGTTGTGAATGAAGTGAAGAATCCAAGATTTACCCTCAACAATTTAAAGTAAGAACTATAGTTTCCAGCATTTATGATTGGCTGAGTAGATGCGATATAAAGTGTTTGAAACTTTTCTTTCTTTGCTTCTAAGTTATGACTGTAAATTTTGGAAATAGTATTAGAATCAGGCCAATATTCTTGAGATTTGACTAACCATGCAGGGCCATTCCACCAAATTTCCAGATATTTTAGTACTGATGGTGAAACACCTCTAGAAAGTTTGTCAGCTGGATTGTATTTGCCAGGACAATATCTCCATTGTGAAGGATTAGTATGGGAAACAATTTCTGTTACTCTGTTTAAACAAAAGTCTTCCACTTGTTGGGATCACTGCGTATCCAACCTAAAACAACTTGAGAATCACTCCATAATATTGTAATTTGACGAACAGATATTGGTTTCGGAACAGAAATATTGCAGTAATCGTGCTCCAATCAGTGCCGCTAAGAGCTCCAAACGAGGTAAAGTAACTTTCTTTATAAGAGCTAGTTTGTTGCGACTACACACTAAATTCACATTTGATTGGTCCCCTTCACAGGTAACAACGTAAAAAACTGAACCATAGGCACGTTCAGATGCATCACAAAATACATGAATAGCAAAAGAAACATGTGATGAAATACCTATACATCGAGAAATTTGAATAGAACAAATGTCATCCAGTTCTTTTACAGCTGTATACCACAAAGTTGATAAATTAGCAGGCAGTAATTCATCCCACTTGATTCCAAGAATCCATGTATCTTGGAATAAGATTTTCCCAAGGATAGTAAACGGTAAAAAAAAATCCTAAGGGATCGTAAAAACTTGCAATGCAGCGGAGTAACCATCTCTTTGTAAGTAGTTTGTCTGCAGAAACACAGAGCGATGTCTTGAACGCATGCTTCAAAGTATCAGAATCTGTATTCCAGCTAATACCTAAGACAGTTGTTTCTGTTTTGTGAGGTTCTTCATGTGTTTGTAGTACGTCCTTGAGTTTTAAAGAGTTTGGAGTCCATTTTTCCATAGGCAATTTCATTATTGCCATTAAATTTTTGATTTCATAATATAGCATTGTAATACGTGATTCAGTTTCCATACTAGCAGGAAAGTCATCCATGTAGAGATGTTTATCCTATCATTGGTGCAGCAATAGGAAATTCTGTGAGATGTTTTGCAGCCAGTTCTCGTGTTGCAGCACAGAGTAAAAACGGACTGCAAGTAAGGCCAAATAGTAAACGAGTAAATCTGTAAACAGTTATTTCATCTGTAAAAGTAGCAGCTTGAGATGAATCAGATTCTAATTTGTACCACAGAAATCATGTAACGTCTCTATTTTCTTTATGTAGTGGCAACTGTAAGAAATCTTTCTTACGATCACATGTAACAGCGAATTCATGCAATCGAAATCTTAGTATATAGCCAATAATTTCAGGAAAAATATTCGGGCCAGCTTCCAAAGTATCGTTCAGTGAAGGCATTCCTGGAACATGCGAGGAAACATCAAACACAATTCTCCACTTGATTTCCGATTGTGTTTTCTTTTTACAGCATTATGAGGAAGGTAATATACTGGCTTCTCACTGGATTCATCTATGGAACAAATTTCAACATGTTTTTGGTCAATGTAATTCAGCATGCATTTATCATATTGTGTCTTTAACACATCACTTGTTGCAAGTCTTTTTTGAAGGATATAAAAGTCCTTGGCTCGATCCCGGGTTTCGGCACCAGATATTAGTAGATAGTATTTTAACACAAGTATTTATTTCAATCAACTTACAATCAAAAGTAAAAAAAAAAAGTAAAAAACATTTATGAATACAACAACCAAGTTATGCCACTAAAAAAAGTGAAATGCTAGTTATTTATTGCTAGCACTTTTTTCATTCGCGCAACATAGTTTATAACCAAATACAAAATCAACTGTTTTCCTGTATTAAGATGAAGTATAATGTAAAATTCAAAATGTCCATACTTTTCCTATTGCAAAATCATCAAAGTTATTAACTTTTGAATACAAATTTTGATGTTAGCAGGCATGTTTGAACTCATACGAAATCAAATTTAAGTTGTAAATTGCCTAAATACCACTCAAATCAGAAAAATATACACCGGTAAACACCTACTTGACAATTTTTACTTTGACTGGGAAAAGCCTAAAACTGCTTTGTGCGAATTACTATGGCAAGGGTTTTGGTATTTATAATTTTTTCTCTATTTACCATAAACTTTAAATCTTCTATAATTTTCATGGAGAATCACATACAAGAATTTATATATATATATATATATATATATATATATATATATATATATATGCAATACTTAAGTTGTACAAAACATATTTTAGCCAATAAAAATAATCAAGAATTTGCTATATAAAACAGTTATAGTTACTTTTTTTATTGTAATCATCTCAAAAATCGTAAGCAAGTTTTCACTTAATAAAGAATTTCAATTCCGATACAATGCACGTCTTTCAGCCATGGATATTTATTAGATTTTTAGACTTATTCTGGTATTTCCATATTTATAAAAATATACAAGAAAATGGTAATTAAGTAAAGCAAAGCAATATAAGTTTGTAATGTATTCATCACTTAGTTTGAGAGATAAGCAGTGTCTAGCTTCTATTGATAACATATCTGATTTATTTAGACAACAACTGAAAGTAGAAACTTTTATTTAAATATTTAAAAAAATTAACGATGTTAAGAATAAAATTCTACATACCATATACCTACATGAATTTCTCCAACAAACTTGATTATAGTTATTAAAATCCAAATGATTAGCATAGAGTTTTCTGAAAAAAAGCAGTAAAATTTAACTAAACATTTTCAAAAATAAATCTAAAATGTTAAACTTCAGTTTCTACATAAACTAAACATTTTAAATTATTTTATTGTACTCTAAGAAAATAAAATCGAATTTTAAAAATGTAAGAACTTGGATGTTTTTAAAAAACACGATTTTAAGTTTAATACATATACATAATATAGTTATGTAATTCATAAAAACACATCGTTCGTTATATTTCTTTTCCTAAACTGCTGAAATTTCATTAGTAAATCGGATTTTATTTCCTTTAAAAAACATTTTGTTCAAACTTCGTTTTAAATTAAGTTAATTTAAATGCTTCAAGGCGTTTATTTTTTACCAGTTAAACATTTATTTTATTAAATTTCTGCTAGAGAACAACTTTGAAAATTTTTCTGAATAGCTAAATATCAATAAAAAAGTCTTGAAATCAATATTTTCAATTAACTTAATCGATTACCGATTTCTGAGTTTATTATCTCTAATTAATAACAGGTCTATGAAGATTCAGTCGAAAATCAATCCATTCATTTCTCCCCTTTTTAAACTCTTTTACAGTTAAAATAATAAATGGATGTTTTCATTGACGGTTAACAGTTTGAAAGATTCAAATGAGGAGATATTTGAATTATAATAGAGTATTCTCATTTTTAATTTACTGATCGTAATCAACATTTAATTTTCATTACTGCTCTTCATTAATGAAACAGAATATTTTTCAAAATAGAATACAGTTAGCTTAATAAAAATGAAACTCATTAAGTGTCTTGAAAACAATATATAAGTGTATAGAGAAAGTGCATGTTTGTAAGCAAATATGAGTACTAACTACAACTCAACTTTTCGTTGGCGAAACAGTGCTTGTTTTCATTATATCTTAAGAGCTTCGATATGAATCACGTATACAATAAAATTAAATTTTATTTAACGGAAGGGGAAGGAAACATCAGAAACTGGACAAGTAGTTGAAAATAGATTTTTTTAACACTTACAAAATTATATATTTTTTAAAAAATTAAACACTTTACGCAGTATTATTAAGTATCATAATCTAAGTATAACTACTTATTATGTTACAGACACAATAAACTATTACATAAGTAAGAATCTAATAAAAATATACAAAACCTGATCATTTTAAGAACAAAAAATAATTGCATTTATAGGTACAGTACTTCTCACAAAAACTTAGAAAACACATTAGAAATATAAAACAAAAACTTAGTAATAATAAAAAAAATCTTAGTTCATAATAATTTTATATAATCTATTACATTACAGTAGCATTTTATTACCATTCTGAAAATGTTTGCCGGAAATTCTCGAAGAACTCGGAGTCCAGTCTTGCATTTTCAAAGCTTTTATCCAAACCATTCGCAATGTAGTATCTTTAGGAAAGCAATAAAAGCAATAAAATCCAATATTTTCACCTTTTTTTAAACGCTCCGTACAGCCATAGGCACAACATCTTATTACCATTTTCAGATAATTGACAAAATTAAAGCTCCAACAACAAGCAAAATCCGTCGGAAATTCAAATTTTTTGCCAACGAGGAAGTTGAGCTGCAACATTTGCTGCACCTGCAGTCATAAAAATTTAGTTTTTCTCAAGTAGGATATGGTTTAAGGTAGCATAAAAAATACTTACACAGTAAAAAAAAAAAAAAAAAAAAAAAAAAAAAAAAAAAAAAAAATTCACTTATCCACAAGTTATATTATAAACTTAATTATTTATATCAAATTATAAATAAAAAAGCTTTTTATTCTGTAAAACTAAAGTTTTAAAACTATATGGAATTTTAAATTGTTTGAAAAGTTAAAACTGTTAAAAAACTGAAATTTAAATTTTTTCTGTTATTATATCATAAAATAAAATATGTCATTCATATTAATATATCATGGTTTCAAAAGTTCATGAAATAAAAGATAATTAGCTTGTATTTAATATAAGAAACTAGCAAGTGTGCCCGTGCTTTGCTACGGTGAACTTAATGTATTACTTTTAAACAAAGATATTTTTTTTTCGTGCATAACTCTCTAAATTCGTCACAGTACAGTTCGAGTCATTGGCATATTTATATATTTCTATTATAAGCGTATTATAACAATATTCAGTTTTTATACTACTGTATTACTACTGTACGTTGATTAGCAACGTTAATAGATCTTGACATATTAAGTGGTAGAATAGGAAGCAGAGGTTTTGACAGCAACAGTGCTAATTTTGTTGGTATTAATAAATGCTGTAAAAAATGAAGGAAATTTATGACAAACCACATGGTTTTGTATGAAACAGAAACACACATTCATATCGACAACCATATGAATATGAAGATAACTATATAAAATGATAGGTTTTTATTTGCCCATAAGAGTCACTGAAATTTGTACTTTTTGTTGTTAGAGTGTTATTGATAAACATTTCATTGTAACGTAGAAATTAACCAGGAATTAAATTTAAAATGAGTTCTTACATAAAAATGCTATGATTGGCGTCACATAGAAATGAATGTTAATCACTTTATATCTAAATTTCCAGGTGAATTCGAATGGATACGCCGAACGCTGGCCGATTGGTTAGGGCGCTGATCGTCGGTACTGGAGTTCGTGGGTTCGAAACCCACTATGGCATGGATGTTCGTAGCCGTTCGGCTTTAAACAGTAGGTCCCGGTCTCATTAGCCCTCGTGGGCAAAACAGTAGAACGTAGTGCTCCAAACCGAGTGGATACTACGCAGACGATGTTTAAATAATATAAAATAAGAAATGAATAAATGACATATTTAAAGGAATGACGTCATAATGATAGAAAAATATCATTTTCACCTATTTATTATGTGATAAATTGAAAATTTTAATTTCCTGCTTTAAACCGAGGAAAACTGAGCGTAAAACAATGACATAGAATTAACTGAATGACGTCACATTGCTGGAAATATTGCTTCTTTCACTTAGTTATGATGAGATAAATTGAAAAGTTAATCGTTTGCGTTTAACCGGGGAAAATAATGCTTGGAATAATGACATAAAATGCTCGAAAAGGGAGGAAGGAATGGATTTCGAACGTTAAAAATTTACAAAAATCTTCGCAGGGATATACCTAAGAATTTCCCAAATTTTCACGGCGATTGGATGCATGGTTTTGGAGTCTATCGAGTACAGACAGACAGACACAAATTCATTTATATATATATATAGATTAAGTCCTATTTAATATAAAAAATTAGCTTCTATTCAATATAAAGTATTAGATTCTATTCAATATAAAAAATAGATTATAATTTATAACTGCTACCTTGTAAATTATGTAGTGATGCACAAAACGTAATAATATTTTTACATACATGAATTTTAAAAGAGAAAGGATTTCTAAAGCTCACCGCAAAAAATATCTATTATAGCATGTGTTCAATTTATTAAATGCGAAAGAAACATTGTTTAAAACATGATACGTTGTATTTTATTTTAAATAGAACATTCCTTGGTGCTATGCCTGTTGACGTCAGTCCATTTGTCCTGGAATTTCAAGTAATTTAAAAAGAACACAGACAACTTGACAGATGTCATTGTGTATTTCATAAAATTCTTTAGATTTTTCGCGTCTCTATAACAAAGAAGATCTGGGGGATAAAAAAATATATTTTCAGTTTCATATTTATACATTGTGTTGTATAAATTAAGCAAGAATGGGATATTAGTGAGAAAAACGAATAGTTTCTTGTATGACGATGTGATTAAATTTGCTTGGTGATAAAATAATTTTAGAAAGTTTGCTGAAGAATTCTAGCTGTAAGATATATTGTAAAATGAAGTATACTTGTTTAAAAGAGACTTTTTACTATTACTAGTAGATTCAGTATCGCAACGAATTTTATTTAATATAACTTAAAATTTAATTTTGTACATTCCGACAGCATGCAAATAAATGTCGTTTGTAACATATCCTGTATTTAATAATGTATTCCAGTATATATTTTCAATTGTAATTAAGTTTTCAACATATTGATATGCTTTTCTATATCTTATTCATATTGATATTCACAACTAAAAATCGAACAGTTTATAAAATTGAATTAATTTTAGATTTATTGCACAATTTGATTTTAACTTTACTTAAAAATTATTTAAAAGCCTGAGTCAGCTAAACTCTTGACTATCATCACTGATGAAGTATCTGTAATTTTCAAGCTATAATACAACATATTTTTTCAGTTTATTACGATTTGAATAGGCATCATGCTATTTGTTCCATTTCCCCAGTAAATTAAAAGTCAACAAACTAATCTTTGCAATGGAAACTTAATATGAGTTGCTAGTGAAGAAATTAACAATACCAAAACTTTTATATTTGCTGTGGCAGCTTCAATATGAGCTTTTATTCAAAGCATTAGCAACACATAGGACTGGGCTAGCTGAAGGACAATTCGAAATATTTTGTCGTCATTGAAAAGCTTATGTCAACGGTTTCCCCAAAAATAAAGAGAACTTTTTTTAATGTCATCGGGAGCTATCTCCTTCAGGGAAGTTTTTGGCAGATCTTTTGATCAGTTCTATGAATGGCTACTACAGTTAATAGTGAATTACTAATTCCCTACTTTTTCTTTAGATGAAACCACATATCCACTTTATTTCCCTTTCTTTCTTCATTAGAGTTTGGTTTGATTTGGAGCGCTACGGTCAGCTTTTTGCAACACGAGGGCTAATGACACCGGGACCTACTGCTTAAAGCCGATTCCGACCGGCTACGAACATCCATGCCATAGTGGGATTCGAACCCACGAACTCCGGTTCCGAAGGCCAGCACCCGAACCAATCGGCCATCGTTCAGCCTCCATTAGAGCCTCATGCCCCATTTTGAGTTTCATCATAATGTTTTGAACATTTTCCCAAATTCAATGTCAGATAAAGAGGATGAACTAATGGATTCATGTTCATAACTTAACTAGGCTCAAATGATTTTTGTCAAGTGTTAATTGAAAACATTTTCGCCATTGTTCTGCCATTCTTCATTATTTTACAGAATCTATAAAATATTAATATAATTGAAATTCTTCTAATCTCTGATCAGAGTTATTTTAGAGTTTAAAGATATCTATTAAGAGATATTCCATTTAAAATAATGTGTTATTGCATTGACAGATTACAAGGAGAAGTCTTTTTTGAAATTTAATATATATTTGTGTTATAAGTCAAATTAGTATTAATTATTATACAGTGTGTGTAATTTAATATAACATTTATACATGCTAAGTAATTAATTTACAATTTACTTATATGCATGACCTTAAGAATGTCCAAAATTATTCCCCCTGCTTGTCAACAGCCTTGTATTTTCACTGTGAAGATTTTCACATTCTCTTAATACAACTCTTTAATCTTTGTTCCTTAATCATGTTCATGTTATAGGGAAACGACATAGATCAAGTTACGCCATATAGCATTGACAGACTATAAGGAGAAGTCTTTTTTGAAATTTAATATATATTTGTGTTATAAGTCAAATTAGTATTAATTATTATATAGTGCGTGTAATTTAATATAACATTTATATATACTTAAGTAATTAATTTACAATTACTTATATAAATGATCTTAAGAATATCCAAAATTTTTCCCCCCTGCTTGTCAACAGCCTAGTCTTTTCACTGTCAAGATTTTCCCATTCTCTTATCTCTTTAAAGAGGATGGGAGCAGATAATTTTACTACCCATAACTCCTAAATTTTTTCAGCAAGTGAAACTGTAAAATGGTCTGTCCTATTCTCCCCTCCCTTCATCCCGAAAAATGGATTTCGGAGCCATGAATGAAATAGGTGGATCACAGGTGTCATTTTAAATTGATTATGTTTATTTACTTCCCCATGTAGAAACAGGGGTACATATTCTACAAGATAAGATTTAGTACATGAGTTCCCACAATAACATAAACACACGCACTCATATAAAAAATATACAAAATTTAAGCTCATTTTTGTGAGTTTTTGCAGAAGATAATAAATAAGAGTAATTTTTAAATTAAGAACTGCACACTTACTAAAACATTTGTCAGTATAAAAAAAATTAATAGCTCTCCAACACAGAAATTCCAGAAAAAAATATTCTAAAATAGTGAGCATTCTAAGAACAAAAGAAAGTAAATCATACTGCATAATTCATTTACTCTGCCCCGTCCAAATAATGACTAATTCAGTTTATGACTTTTTATTTTCACCACCGTATCAATAAAATTCATCTAAGAGAAAAAATTATGAATTGAATAAATAATAAAAACTAAATTGTTTAACTATCAATCTAGAATTTTTAACTAGCTTATGTTTATATAAAATATCTTCAAAATGGACTCCAAAATATATATCGCAGTATAAAATAAAATTAGAATTATCTTATAGAATAAAAAGAAAGTAAAAAACATTGCTAAAGAAAAGGCCTCAAAATGTGGTCAAGCTTTGCTGTAGGCAGTAATCAATCAAACTGTCAACTGGTCATAAGACGTCATAAGTGAAGAGAAGATGCCCACTAAACATACCTTTCACCCTATTTTTCATCCTTCCGTCCTATTCCGGCCAAGCTCGTCTTTAAGTGCTTCGGCCGGTATAGGCCGGGGTCTTCCCCAGGGAGTTAATACAACTTTAATTTTTGTTAATTAATCCTGTTCATGTTAAAGGTAAAACAACATAGATCAAGTTACGCCATATAGTATTTGTTTTTAAGTATAGCACGATCACGTGGAATCTGAATAGATAGTCAGAGAGAGTGAGAGAGAAAGATTCAGTAAGTGAAAGGAAAGAAGTTATCAAAAAATCATATTGGGGAATAAAATATCCCACTTAAGAGTAATCATAATATTGTGATCGTCTATCCTATTTTTCGTCGGGGAGAACTATAGTGGTGTAATTTTCCACCTAGCCCATATCGTATCAACCACTTTGTTGTGTAGTACATTGCTGTTGTTATTTCAAAGGCATTAATAACCCAAGTTTGCTTTAAATCGTCTATAATTATTGTAAAATGCCACTGACCTCTATTACAATACTCAAATATAGAACAAAATACAAGGAAATAGGCTAATATATATATATATATATATATATATATATATATATATATATATATATATATATATATATATATATATATATATATATATATATATATATATATATATATATATATATATATATATATATATATATATATATATATATATATAATTAAAAGGTAAAAGAAGCACCCCACATGCTACACCTGAAAGAAAAATTGTCAAAGTAAACTCTTTTCCTTCCTTTTGAACTACTCCAGCAACCCTATTCTTTTATTATCCTTTGCTGATGTGTTCGTTGTTTCATTGTCCTCAGCACAATGCGTCCTTTCCAGCTCTGTCCAGAAGGACCAGGACTCCAAGGATGGTCCCAAATTGCCTCCTGGAGACCAATCAAAACTCTACAAAACTTGGTAAAGTTTAAGTGCAATCGTTTTCACACCACACGCTTCCTGGAGTCACGAAAAAATACCTGGGCATGCAACCCACAAAGTGCGAGTGCGGCGAGCAAATCAGTTTCGCAAACCTTATGTAAAACATAGCTGCACTCTCACACACTTAACTGTGACTCCCGCTCTCAGTTCCGGCAACGTAAATGAGCCAATTTTGGAATGCCCGACCTGAGTCTGGGCAAGAGATAAAACGGCATTTCAATTTCGTGAAGCCCGGAATCGGTTCAACAATAATTTAATTTGCCATATTCCCAATAGATAGAGATACATTTCCGCGAAAAGTTCGGCAGTTTCACGCCATTTGTCGCTATTTCACGTATACTTGTAAAGGATTTGTGAAATTCAAAGGAATCTTGGGGAACACGGAATTCATAACAGTTAATATCGATAATAATATTTTAGTATTAGTGTAACGATAAGTTACATTCGGTTCAGCTTTTTTTACCTCTTCCCGTGAGTCATCGTCAAAGACATACCAGAACAGGACCGGTTTGAACTGGAAAGAAACTTCGGACTTCTCCCAATAGATGGGTCCGTTAGTTTGCTGGATTCTGACCCCCCGCCGTTTTGGATGGACCCCTGATTTTTTCTCCGCATGGCAGTCTGATTTTAACCTTATTTTTACAACGAGTTTATTATATTTATCCAGAAAATTATGTCAATTGATTTATTTTGCTTTAATCTGAGCAATAATTATTGTAATCCATTAACATTTCACTTATATGTGAAAATATTGAAAACAGTAGTTATTTCGTTTAAATTTTTTAATTAAACTATTTCTAACACTTTGATGATAATAATAAACAAAATGAAAGATAACGTTTTTTTAATTTTTGGCACGTTTTTCTCAAATATATTCCACAAGCAAGGGGTTAATAGCAAAAGAAAGGGATTTTTATTTTTTTTCTTTTAAGATCTTTGAACAGAAACAAACAGATGCGTCGACTTTTTTCTAATGGGGTTCAACATCTCATACCAAATGGAAGTCCGTACCATATAAAATATCGAAACTTTTGCATATTATCCATATGTGAATTAA
>CM063508.1:85317057-85319557 GCA_032207245.1 Pardosa pseudoannulata | reverse complement strand
TTCCGCATTGAGAAATAAAAATTCCTCGACAGATTAAATATACTCATATTCAGAAAGAATAAATATGATCATATTAGAAACCAATTTTAGCTTCAATGAAAAAAATACTAGAGAATCATTTGACTAATTAATGAAAATAAATACTGGTTAATGACTGGAATATATTTTGGAAAATCTTAGCACAGTATATGATTCACAAAGACCGTTATTAAACGTCTATTGTTACTAAGTAGTTGTATTTGATTAATTATTCGAAAATATTCGTATCTCATTCATTTACTCGTTCAATTAATAATAAAGCAAGCTATATATTCTATTGGATATTGCTAGCTAAGAAAGGATCTTTGTACATTAAATATATATATTACACTAGCAATCATATAGAAAAGTGTGCTTCATTCATTAGAAACAGCAAATATATTTGAACTGTTTAAACCTCGTTTTTTTCTCTTTCGCACATTAAAACACTTATATGTTAGTTTTATTTCCCAAACCCGTATAACTTGGTAGAGTTTGGTAATTATATTGATTTCAAAGTTACCCACAAATTAAAGCAATTAATATATTTGTAATATTTTTGAAGTTTTATTTTCTTATTGTATTGACGTTCTTAGTGAAAAATTAAATATAGTAAAAATTTTACCATCTATACAACAGCTTATTTGTACCACTTCATTCTATTTATACAATTATATGCTAATAACAAAACTAGTTTTGTACTTGAATGCCTTTTATATATAAAACAATTTTTATTTTTTCTTAAGACTTCGACATAAAGATATTTTAAAACATTTACACTTATAGAATTGAATAATTTTAGCTAATTGGCTTGTCTTAACCTTAAATTAATTTCAATTTCTACTAATGTCTTGTTTGATAGAGAGTTAATTAATCTAGGGTCTTCAAATGGAATTGGAAACTACAAGTATGTTTTTCATCAGTAGTATCTAAGCACACTTTTTTAAATCAAATTATATCAGCAGACTACATCATCGATAATTATCTGTTCCAAAAATTATCAATCCATTTGCATTGAAAAGAATATATTTTTCTGCCAGCATAAATCTATGTGATTAAATATAACCGTTTCAAGACACATGCAGAAGATTAATTATTAAATTGTTCCTTTTTGGTATGTACTTATAGCTGTAACAAGAGGTTCTACCTATTTCTGGTCCTGAAGGAGAAGGATATCTAACATTTAATAACTGGAGATATATAGAAAATATAAAAATACA
Source organism: Pardosa pseudoannulata (assembly GCA_032207245.1). Classification (NCBI taxonomy): domain Eukaryota; kingdom Metazoa; phylum Arthropoda; class Arachnida; order Araneae; family Lycosidae; genus Pardosa; species Pardosa pseudoannulata. The sequence goes on along the minus strand of CM063508.1, from coordinate 85,318,319 downwards.
CTCAGGTTATTCCTGATAAAACATTTTAATTTGTTGTATACATATATTAACATTTAAACCTAATTTGTAACAATTTGTTCCTTTTTGTGAATTTAAAAGGACAGCATTATGTATGTTATATGGTTATTGTTATAAGTAAATCTTCCGTCCATGTGCTACCTGTGATCGAAATGATAATGGTGTGTGGATCACCAGCGAGAAGTAGTTAATCGAAAATTTGGGAGAATGTGTCAAAATGAGATACATACTAGGTCCATTAAAAGACAAAAGGGTTACGACCTGAGCACAGTTTCAGAGACGCATGTGAAACGAAGTCAGAAAAATTCAATTTGGAATATTGAATCATCATTTTAAATCAAGTGTAGCGCTCAAGATACTGATGATTGGATAATAGGCGAAATTAAAAGTGGTGAAAATGTTATTGCTGATATTTTGATTAAAGGAATTGAGAGTTTTTTGGGGGGGAACAAGAAGACAGTTTAGAGTAGGTGATAAAGAAGGCAAGAGAGAGGCAAGCTAAACAAAAAGCACGGAAATATTAGAAGTGAAATATACCTCTGTCGATATCCAAATCCTGTGCCTCCACAACATGCCCAAAGTCCCATGAGTGAGCCGAGAGTGTATCTGAGATCCCCAGCTCATGTAACCATCCCCGAGTGATTTATAATATCAAATCTCTTTATATTTCTTTACACATCACTTAGGGATGTGACATGTAATACACATGTTTTAAACACACATTCAAGACTTAAATTTCAACACAACTTCAAACAAGAAAAATTCGAAAATTCAAGTATCACAATAATATGCTAAATTTTAGCAAATCGGCCTTTTAGTAAAAGACAATAACATGAGTGCTATGGATAAATAATTTAATTCTATGAATCAATGTTAAATCTGGTGTTCAGCACAAAGTGTTGATAATCCAAGGCAAGCAAAAGCATATGAGACACTGATTAAGATATCATGTCCATCTAAATTTTATTGGATAACGGTGTTCTATTCTCTAAATGAAAAGAGTCTTTGGGAGAGTTTTTGTAGAGTTTATTCACATGACGTACACATACATATATATTTCGAAGTCTTAAACCAGAAGGTGGAGTCAATTTCGGTTCTAAAGACTTTTATTCTTCAAAACAAATTTGTATTCGACAACCTCTGCTTCATTTTGATTTCTACTCCATTTCTTCCTATGTTGCCAATCGCGGAAAACTAAAAGCAGTCGAATCAATCACGAGTTCGAGACAAACGGATTTGTGCAA
>CM063508.1:85304557-85309557 GCA_032207245.1 Pardosa pseudoannulata | reverse complement strand
ATATATATATATATATATATATATATATATAATATATATAATATATATATATAATATATATATATGTATATATATATATATTATATATTTGTTTATATATATACACATATATGTATATATACATATATTTATATATGTATATATATATATATATATATATATATATATATATATATATATATATATATATATATATATGTATATATATATATATATATATGTATATATATATATATATATATATATATATATATATATATATAGATATATATATATATATATATATATATATATATATGTATATATATATTTATATATATGTATATATATATATATATATATATATATATATATATATATATATATATATATATATATATATATATATATGTATATATATATATATATATATATATATGTATATATATATATATATATATATATATATAATATATAGATATGTGTATATATATATATATATATATGTATGTATGTACTCGATGCTACTCAACTCATTGGATCACAAGAGCCACCTGTACAACCCAGATTATTTTTATACTTTGTATACCAAACACGATTTTAATAAGACTTTGACATTTTCAACAAAGTGTAAATATTAATAAACGCATTTTATATGTTGTACAAAATGTCACAAAATTCTAAGAAATTGTGTCATTATATACATAATTGTTTTCCTAATTGAAATCAAATTAGGCAGTCAAAATGACTTCCTTGTGGAGTCTTGTGTTAATATAATTCGTTTCCATTCGATTCCTGAAAAATTGGATATGTTTATATTGTCTTCTAAAAACAAGAATTTGTTTTGCTTTGAAAAAATACCAACTTTCAAGAATCATTGACAGTATCAGAAAATGGAAGTGCATTTCATATGTATGTGTCTGTGCAGTAAGTATTCGGTTAGAGTTCTTTGACGCCACAGCTCTATATGGGAAAAATGGCTTTTAATGCCAGCCTCCGTTTTGAGACTGAAGGCTCAGATGTGCCAAACATATGTTCCTGTTAGGTGTTATGGTTGTCCTCAGTTTATCTACCCACTAAAGGTGTGAGAGTGAAGCTATGTTTGACATAAGGTTTGCGAAACTGATTTACTCGTCGCTGTCATAAGGGTTGAATTCCCAAGTTTTTTTCGCGACTTCAGGAAGCGTGTGGTGTCCAGTGAAAACGATTATACTTAAACTTCACCAAATTTTGGAGAGTTGTGATCGGTTTCCAGGAGGCGATCCAGGACCATCCTTGGAGTCCCGGTCCTTCTGGACAGAGCCGGGAAAGGACGCATTGTGCAAAGGACAATGGAACAACGAACGCATCAGCACAGGATAATGGGAAAAGTATAGGGTTGCCTGAGTAGAAAGAAGGAAGGAAAAGAATACAACGTTCTCTTGGACATTGGCAATTTTTTTAGACGTTGCACGTGGAGTGATTCTTTTAATTTTTAATTTTTTTAAAATATTTTTAGCATATTTCCTTGTCTTTTGTTCAATATTTGAATGTTGTAATATAGATCAGTGGCATTTTACTATAATTAAAGACGATATAAAGTAAACTTGGGTTATAAAATGCTTTGAAATGACAGCAGCAATGTACTACACCACAGCAAAAGGGATGACAGATTGAGTTCCACTTGTACTGACCGTTCAAACATTGGAACCTTGGGACAGACCCTTTTAAACCTTGTGATTGGAAACGCTAATAGATAAATAGAGACGGTAAAGTTATGATTATTACCGTTTCATACGTATTTCTACAAACGCAAATAAAAATATAACAACTAAAACTTATTGAATCAATAAACCTAGTATAATCAATGTTTCCCCATCTCCTGATGTATTGTATAGCAGAATTATATTTTATATTCTTTCTCTAAATCAACTCTTAAGAAATTATCCATATGTGCAATCTGCAAAATATATCTGTTGTTTCCCTTCTTTTTTTTTTTTTTTTTTTTTGTGAAGAAATAGACGGAGCGGAATTTTTACACACAACATAAATTTATACAATTCTTTAGAGTCATTAGTTTTGATTAAGAAAACATAAGAAAAATTAATTGTGAGCTTCTGATTTTAACATCACATTTTGCTCACTTTCTTTATGACAGCGAACTATCATCTGTCACAAAATGGCGGTATTCCATTCAATTATGACGTTGGAGCGCATGCGCCAACAATATCCTCATAAGAAAATTTATTAAAAGTGCTGTTGAAGTTTATGATTAGATCCAGGGGTAACAATTTATTTGTCAGTTTATAGCACTGTCAATATCAGATATGTTGGTGCAGCACTTCTTAAAATGTTCTCTGTATTCGCTGGTATTTAACATTCTTAGAAATCTCCGCCATTCAATTAATAAAAATATATTACTCATTAGAGAAGGAATTATTTCCAATCCATTTTGTTCAGTTTTATGGGTGAACTTTTAGCTTTGCTAGTATATATAAAAAGATAAAATTCCACAAATATTCAAAAATGTACAACAGCAATGAACTTTTGTTTTAGAGGCAGATTGGCGAAACACTCTGGTTCATTTTAGATAAGGCTTTCAGAACTGTAACATATTGCTCATTGTTTTTTGTGCCTTTTAAGCACTACTATCACAGCAGTTTTATATAATACTTATCAATTTATTCAGTATATCCCAAGAAATTTAATTTAATAAAAGTAGTATGTGTCATAACGTTCCATTTCCTTAATTTTAATTCTGTTCCATTTAGTTTCCATTAATTCTATAAGCCTCCCTTAAAAATTCTTTGTTTGTAACTTTCCTGCCATGCTCCCAATTATCAAGTTGGTGAGTCGAAAAACCTATTTTTTTATCGCATAAGCTACTTTGGATATTCAATCACACATACCAGGAGCGTCACTTGGCGTTCTCCTTGGCGAGCTCTGCATTGCAATAGTTTTATAATTTCGAACTTTTCATGATATGACATATCCCCACTCCACACATTGGCATGTTTTAGTCCTGCGCTTGGCGGTTTTCCACAGTGTCACCAGGCAAAAGGAATTTTGATGAGCTTCCCAGACTGGCGGTTCTCATCCGAACAGACAGGGTGGAGGAGAGAGAGAGACCTGAATCCCGAAACGAGAAGAGGAGCTCAGAGTTCCATCCTCCATAATCGTCTTACCTTTTTAGTCCTTTTTTGTTTTCTCCTTTTTTATTAATTTTTTATATTTAATAAAAAATTCAATCGTCTTCTATTAATTTTTAAAATTTTATATTAATATCAATAAAATTCATTAATTCAGTAACTTCTCTCCTTTATTTTTAATGCCTATTGTGCTTTGTTTTGTTTTTACTTTAAGATTTAAACTTAAGTTGGAGAAAAGCCAAATTCAATTTATATATTAAATATTGGATTAAGGACATAACACGTATTACTACTATACATCACCCACTCAAATAATATATTTTTTATTGTCTTTTCTGATGGTTTCTTTTTCAGGTACAAACCATTTATATTTTGCTCGACTCCTAGTTCCCCATAGAAACCCCACTTCCACAATAAACGCAATATCAGAGTATGAAGAAGTAATTTGCATTTATATCTCTATGTGAATGCTAAATATCCTCAATTATTTAAATTTCTTTCTGTAAATTAAATCAAGAATATTGGGTTGTATTTTTCCTTTAGTAACATTTTGAGCTATATTTTATTCTGTTCAAATTATACAAAATTTTCGAACCTTCAAAAACAATTTTAATATTAAAGTAGTAGAAAATGTTGAATCTGCACCTGATGTTCCTCTCATTTATTAATCTCACGTTATAAACTTCCTCTTAAAATAGCTTTTATACCATAAAATATATTTTTAGATATGTGCCTACAAAGTCAAACAATTTATGAGTTTAAAATAAACATAATATAATTTTCACATAAATATTTAATAAAAACCCAAATTCATGGAATGCATTTATATGAAGAGAAACACCGAAGAGACAGCTATTTTTTCTCTAAATAAAATTCTTTTGATGCCAAGAAATACAAAATTCATTTTCATGATTTATATTTTAAAGCTAAAAAATAGTTTTAATATTTTTAATAGTTTGATAGTATGTTAGCTCTTTTTGTTTATATTATTATATTTACAAATTTGGGTATAAGACATGTATTTGGGTAAAACATGTATTTGGGTATAAGAAATTATTATATAATACGTAAAAAAATAATAATGTTTCAGTTTCATCAGCTTATAATTATAACTTCTTTTAATTATGTGCTATAATGAACAAATTATTGATTTTTAGATACTAACACAACATTCTCTACAAAATTTTCTGAAGTGTTATTAGCAGCCACTGTTTTCCCTAGGGTATAAAATTAGCATTTTTATCAAGAATTCTAAATACAGTAACCAATCAATCACGTGATCTGTTAACCATTTTCATATTTATTTTAGGTACATTTATAGCTATTTACTTCTCCAATCAATCTATTTAAGGTTTGTTAACTAGAATTCATTTTGAAAAAAGAAATCAATCATTAAATTCCATCATTTTAAAAGTGAGTCTTGCAAACTTGACAGATATTCTGTTATTATGGTGAAAAGATAAAGAGTATCTCTTATTAAATTTTACTAAGCTTTTTGGTTTAAAAGGAACAGTTATTAATTAGTTTATTTAAAATTTAGCTGTGGGTGAAGAATTCCCACCTGTATTAAATCGATATGTTAAGCAACTTTCAAAATAGCAGTACTTTACAATTGATGAATTACATTTATTTTTTTAGTTGAAACAACGTGATATGACCAGGGTGATGCCCACCTGTATGATATCGATATGTTAAGCAACTTTCACTTTACAATTGACGGAGTATATAGATTCTTTCAGTTGAAACAACGTGATATGATCAGTGACCTTGGCTTTAGATCACAGATTTCAACAATTGTTCCAGGCGTAAAAATACTTTACGATAAAATACAATACAGTCAAGTGATTGAAAAAAATTTTGTAATAGTTTGTGGTAATTTTAAAAGCTGTTGCT
>CM063508.1:85287057-85302057 GCA_032207245.1 Pardosa pseudoannulata | reverse complement strand
TGTTTTTGTTTGATTCCATACCGTATGTATTGTATTCCTCTTTCAGCGCCGATGCTTTCATCATCCTTTAAGTACATAATACTCCCCTTCTTTCTGAAATTTATGTTTCAGGTGATTTATTGTAGTGTTATGACAATAAAACCCACCAGTAGCTTAAGGTTTGCACACCAGTGCATTTCTTTACTTCGAAAAAGGAAGCTAAACGGGTACAAATTATTTAAAATCACTACACTGGTAAAGTTGCATAAGCTGTCCGAATGATATACAGATTTATAATGGGATTTTCTTTTCCAAGAATCAAAACAGTGTACAGATAAATTTTAAACCATCTTTTTAGAGAACTTGAACGCTATTCGAATTCAAATGTGAAGATATTGAGAACTCTAAATGAACAAAATATAGAGATTGATAATAATATTTTAATAGTTTGCAACAGGTTTTAGTATCACACCTAGAGAAAAGTCACTTCTAATAAATTATTTCAACATCAAAGATATTTTATTCACTCTTTGATGCATAATAGAACTTTGTAAGTATTGTCTAAAGGGCATCTCTTTCCATTTTTATAAATATTGAAACACTTAATATTTAATGTAGCATTTTATCCAAATTATTAATTCATAACAACGCTATATAGAATTTTTCATTTTACATTTTCTTAACATTAATTTGTGATAAAAACCTTCTGAAAACTGTTTTTTACAAAATCATAAGACGAATCAATTTGAAGTAAGCATTTATTATTTTCTCTTTATATATATATATATATATATATATATATATATATATATATATATATATATATATATATATATTTTCTTAGTGAGTATAAATCAAATTCAATTATAAATTGAAAATTGTTTTTTTTACTATAGAAATAGTCCAATTTCGAGCATTATCGTCGATTTTTTGCTACATGATAACTAAATTATTTACAATTTTCTAGTTATAATCGTCAATAATCTGAAATATACGACATTTGTTCAGCATTTCTATTAATACGTCTTATTATCTTTAATAGTGGTTCTAAACCTTTCACCGAAATATTTTAAAACACAGACCAAAGGCTGGGTGCGAAGCAGCTAGTCTATATATATATAAAAAATGAATTTGTGTCTGTCTGTCTGTCTGTACTCGATAGACTCAAAAACTATGCATTCAATCGCCGTAAAAATTTGGGAAATTCTTAGGTATATTCCTGGAAAGCTTTTTGTAAATTTTTAACGTTCGAAATCCATTCCTTCTCCCTTTTTCGAGCATTTCATGTCATTATTCCAAGCATTATTTTCCCCGGTTAAAAGCAAACGATTATTTTTTTTAATTTATCGCATCATAACTAAGTGAAAGAAGCAATAGTTTCTAGCAATGTGACGTCATCCCAAATAATTGTTTTAAACTCAGTTTTCCTCGGTTAAAAGTAGGAGATTAAAATTTTAAATTTATTCCATAATAAATAGGTGAAAAGGATATTTTTCTATCATTATGACGTCATTCCTTTAAATATCTGATTTATTCATTTATTTTATATTATTTAAGCATTGTCTACGTAGTATCAATTCGATTTGACTTCAAAATTGAGATATAAAGTGATTAACTTTCATTTCTATGTGACGCAAATTATAGCATTTTTATACGAGAACTTATTTTAAATTTAATTCTTAGATAATTTTTAAGTTACAATGAAATGTTTATCAACAATATTTTAACAACAAAAATTACAAATTTATCATGGGCAAATAAAAACTATCATTTTTTATAGTTATCTTCATATTCATATGGTTGTCAATATGAATGTACGCTTCTGTCTCATACAAAACTATGTGGTTTGTCATAAATTTCCTGAATTTTGGAAACCATTTATTACTACCAACAAAATTAGCACTGTTGCTGTCAAAACCTCTCCTTCCTATTCTACCACGTAATATGCAAGGTATATTAACTTTGCTAATCAACGTACAATAGTAATACAGTAATGTAATTTAGGGTTAAACTTATAATTTACCATAAAAAAGAGTTTGAATAAATTTAATGTAAGACACAAATTCGATGCAGATTTAATCGTTAGCATGTAAACATATATTTTGTTATTTTTATTTATTGATATTAAGAACAGATTTTACTTTTATGTTTTTCTTATACAAATCTACCCGATAAGTCATAGAGTAACTAACTTTAAACAGAAATCCTTGATACCGCCAAATGAACATATTCCATATTAATAAATCTTGAATACCGAGATTAAAATCGGACTGTGACTATCTATGTAAGTATGTATGTTTGTATGTACGGCTATCTCCTTGCAAACCGCTGGACGCAGACGGGCGACAAAGGTGCCAAAAGACGTGGAAAGATCCAGGGATGTCATTTCGCCCATTCGCGTTCCGATATTCCAATTAGTTCGAAAGATATTAACGAAAAACCGAACAAAATGATAGTAAATAAATAAAATAAAATAAATAAATATAATAGAAAATAAGCTGATTTACTTAAATACACTCATGTCCATAAATTAAGAATAATTCAGAATCACACAGAAAATGAGCTCTAAAACAAAAATTTCACCTGTAGAATTATCACACACATCTTGAAGAAGAATATGCAAATTGCAGGAAACCACCAGATGGCGCGGATAGTACGTCACAATGACGGGAGTGTATGAAAGGGGTATATAAGGAATGGTAGCAAAGAAGTAAAATTGTTCACAAGCGCTTTAAAAGCCTTTCAATGCAATAACCGCATAGTTATGGCACAAAGGAAGCATTTGGATGATTTTTTACGTGGTAGAATTATCGGACGACTGGAATGTGGACGTACCCAGCTGGAAGTATCCGAGGAACTTGGAATCGCCCAGAGTGTCATCTCCAGGCTTTGGCAACGATTCAAACATGATGGTAATGTGAGTAGATGTTACAGCACAGGTCGCTCCCGAGTTACTACGCCGAATGATGACCAGTATTTGGCAGTTACTGCCAAAAGAAACAGACGGAGCACAGCATCAGACCTGTCTCGTCAGCTCTCTTCAGCTACCGGTACGACAGTTTCAAGGCAGACCGTGTACAGACGATTAGGGAATATTGGTCTATATGCTCGTAGGCCTGTCATATGTGTTCCCCTAACCGCAACTCACTGTCGCTTGCGATTATGCTGGACTAGAGAGCATGCATTGTGGACACCGCAACAGTGGTCTTGTGTGATGTTTTCCGACGAGTCCAGGTTCAGTTTACATTCTGATTCTCGCCGGACTTTCATGTGGAGAGCGCCAGGTACCCGTTACCACCAAGAGAACACCAATGAATGACACCGTTACGGTGGTGCAGGATGGCTCGTTTGGGGAGGAATTATTCTTGGTTCCAGAACTGATCTGCATGTTCAGAGTGTAACGATGACAGGCCACATCTATCGGGATGTCATTCTGGAACAACATGTACGTTTGTTTCGAGGCGCCATGGGTCCTGAATTTCTGTATAGGGATGACAACGCCCGACCTCACCGTGCAAACATTGTAGACGAATGCCTTCAATCGGAGGATATTACCCGTATGGATTGGCCAGCATACTCACCGGACTTGAATCCAATAGAGCATGTGTGGGACATGCTTGGCCGACGAATTGCAGCCCGTCAACCCCCTCCCAACTGTCTATCGGAACTTCGGAGGGCATTGCTTGATGAGTGGTGTAATTTTCCCCCAGATCTGATTGATAATCTGATACTCAGCATGCGTAGGCGTTGTAACGCTTGTATTGCATCGTCCGGGACACATACTCCGTATTAACCATCATACTAACCATGTTATACTGTTTTCTGTAAATAGGTTCTTTTATGAAAATTTGCTTCAGGGAATAAAAATCGCAATTTTTATTAATTATGTCAAACATATAGAATTTTTTTTGCTCTTTACTTTTTGTTTAATAAATAGACTTTACAAATAAGTCAAATTTGTTTTGCTTTTGTCTCTTTCATTGCCTGAACTTCATTATCCTTAATTTATGGACATGAGTGTAATTTAAACACGTTTTGAGATTACATTATTTTAACATTTAGGATTACATTTTTTAGAGTTAAACCTTGGAGTAAAATTAACAAAAAATAAAATTAAATTAATATTGTTGGCGCATATATTTTGAAAAAATATTATTTTAACTTCATATTTAATCCGATGAACTAAAAGTCAAATAAGTTTAAATCTTCTAAAAGAAAAATATAATTTACTTATTTAATATATTGTAATGAGATAATCAGTGGTTTAATCATGTTGTCAATAATACCATTTACATAGTTTTAACACAAAAATAATGTTCTTCATACAAGATTTGATAATTCCCGCGATCTTTTCAATGAGCACATGTCAATATGTCAACGACAGCTCACATCATGCTATTAAAAGCTTAGTGAAATTAAACTTTTCCTAAACTTTCCCTTTTCTTTTAAGAATACAAACTGCTTTTACTTTAAAACAAATCAAAACCATTTGCAGTGAGGTAAAGGAAAACTCTTTTTTATGTCTGAGTGTAGTTTTTTTCTATTCAGTTCATCTTTAAATTATTCATCCATTAATCTTATGCAAATATCTTAGCCTCAGAAGAAAATTAACAGCAGCTTGTTTCTATAAAAAAGAGACAAAACAGTGAAAGAAGTATCTAAAATCAATATGTAAAGAAGTTTCAAGAAGTTTCATTCACACAAACAAGAAAAAGTCGATATAAAATCAATTGACATCTTGGAGTACTTATTTTAATGGATGAAAAATAAAAAACACTCTTCATTTCTGTAAATCATTTTTAAGATAGCATTTCAAGAAATGTTTAAAGATTGCAAAACACATCCAATTCATTAATTATTAAGTGCTATTAGTTTTAAATAATGTTACTTTTTTAGCCTTCGTGTTGCAAAAAGTAGACCGTAGCACTCCAAATAAAACCCAAAAAAATCATAATGTTACTTTTAATATTAAGTCCATATAGTACCATTAAGTCCATCGAGAGCAAAATTCTTTATAAAAAGAACCCACTTTTCCATTAATAAAATAAAATATTGAGCTTATTTGAGAATATTTTTTCTCGATTATTTAGATTTCTCAATTTATAAAAAAGTAACTTGTTTTTTATACAAAAGAATACATTTTTAAGAAACATAAAATAGGAACACGAAGAAAAAGTAAAAATCCACCAACCCACAAAATTAGTTTTCAAATTTATAAAATAAAAACTATTTTTTTATATGATAATGAAACAGATTATGTTTTACATTCCGTGAATCTTATACAAAGGAATACATTTGGAATAAACAAAAAATAGGAACACGAAGAAAAAGTAAAAATCCACCAACCCACAAAATAAGTTTTCAAATTTATAAAATAAAAACTATTTTTTTATATCATAATGAAACATATTAAGTTTTTCATTCCGTGAATCTTATACAAAGGAATACATTTTCAAGAAACATAAAAAAATAACACGAAGAAAAAGTAAAAGTCCACCAACCCACAAAATTAGTTTTCAAATTTATAAAATAAAAACTATTTTTTTTATCATAATGAAACATATTATGTTTTTCATTCCGTGAATCTTAGCTGTAATAAACGAGCATTATATTTAATTTTATAGCGTGCTAAAGATTAGTCATTTTATAAAGTTTAAATATCTAAATCGTTTTTAAACATTAAATTGTCCTATATATTTGAAATCTTCTGTTTTCTAAACATTTAATGAAAATCTAATTTTGCAAAAAGTACTTAGTTTTGTTATAAGAGGCAATACATTTTTAAAAATCATAAAATAGGAACACAAAGGGAAAAAAGGTAGAAATCTACCTACCCATAAAATAAGTTTTGAAATTTATTAATTAAAAACTAATTTTTTATATTATAATGAAATTGATTATCTATTTCATCCCGTGAATCTTAGATGTATTAAACGAGCAATATATTTAATTTTATAGTGTGCTAATGATTACTCATTTTTTTAAGTTTCAGTGTCTCAACCGTTTTTAGGTTTTTAAACAATAAATTATCATATACCTTTAAAATCTTCATTTTTTCTAGACTATTAATGAAAATTTAATTTTATAAAAAGTATAATTTATTATAAGTGGCAATATGTTTTTAAAAATCATAATATAGGAGAACAAAGAAAAAAAACAGTAGAAATCTACCTACCCATAAAACCATAAATGAAGTTTTGAATTGTATTAATTAGAAACTAATATTTATATCATACTGAAACTAATAATCTTTTTGTTCTGTAAACCTCAACTGAAATAAAATGAACAAGGTTTAATTTCATAGCATGATAACAAATGTTTTTTTAAACTTTTAATTTCTCAATCGTTTTTAAGTTTTTAAATTTTAAACTTTCCCATATCTATAAAGTCTTTGTACATAATTCGTTACAGAATTTTTCCCTTCAACTTTATAAAACTGTTCAGTTTTTAATACACATATTGAAAAGTTTTCTAGTATACGAATTTATTATTTTCCTTTGGTGTACATTTTCTATCTTATTTAAAAAATTATCCTACTTAAAATGACAAAACTAAGTAACATTTAAGTATAAAATTTTTACACTTTATTTAAAAATAAATAACGTGGTTTGGAATACAAGGAAAATGCTTTCTTAATATTTATATCAAACAGAAACCAATTTGCTAGTTCAGTCTGATGAAAGTTATTGTTAATCTTATTAAGACAAAATACAAAGTTTAACATCTGAGTTATTGACTTTCATTTAATTCATTCTATTTCATCTATAAATTCTATTGACTTATTTTAGCTAACAAAAATCAAGAATAATAGAATCTTTTAATCTATTAATTCTATTTTATCACTTTTATTTTTTATTAATTTTATAAATCATGCAAATAATCACGTACTGAATTTAACTTTTTTTGTGCTCAGAGAAACCAATTATGTAAGAAATATTAATACCAAAGTTAATGAACTTTTGGTGTTTTCAATAAGTATATAATGCATTAATTAGTCTTTAAAATTTCTTTTAATACCCATTTAATTAACATTTAATTCTATATATTTCCATAAATATATTTGGCTTCATAACAAAAATAATGAGACTTTAATTTAATGGAAGTTCAATTCACTCTTTTATAAATATTCCTTTAGAGTACGATTTTCTTTTCATTGGGATTTATAATTTAGGAAACTTAAAATCTTTTGAAGTCTTAAAGATAAATAGTTTTGAATCTTTGTTTCTCTAAAAGATTCGGAGAGTGGTTTTTCTCTATCAAGCATTGAATGAATACAGATCTTTATTTTTCTATCAAAAGCTACGATCATTTGTAGGTTTCATGCTTTGTATCATAAAACGTGCCTGCTAAAGATAAAAAGTATTTCATCATTCTGGAGTTTAAAAAAAAGGTTATTGGTTGAATTTAGAAAATTCATTACTGTTTTCTTATATCCTAGTTATTTCCTGTAATGCTCTTAAGTTCATTATATAAATCAACATAATACTGTATCTGGAAAATAAACAACCCATTTATGAAATTAAAGTTTTACATAACCAATTTTTAAGGGGAAAGTATTTATCATATGCTTTCTGTTTTGCGGAGGAAAAGAAATAAAGTTTTAAGAGAGCAAACAAGTGGCTTACCTCACAGCTGTAGAATCATAAGAGTCTCTTAGGAGAAAATAAATCAAAAATTTTCTCTTAAGCAGAAAGTAATTAATCAGACGGAAAATCCAATTCTTTCTTTCAGAACAGAATTTTATTGGCGGAGTTCATACAACGTAACATATTACAAGAATTTCAAAGAATACATTCTTAACGCCAATTAATCGTACCAGGAAAATTCCACTGCTAATAACACTTTCATCACTTTCATCGTTTGATGAAATAAGGGAATAAAGAACTTTGTTTTACTCAAATTTAAGGAGTATTAGACTTTTTCATAATGTAGTATCTTCCTAAGCATTCGTTATCTTCGTTCTTGGATAGTCTCATTCATAAAATATGCATAGATAGTGAAATATTTTTAGTTATCTTAACAGTGTCAGTCTTTACATCTCATTAGTAAAATATTTCTTAGAAATGACAAAAAATGTCTTATATAAATATTCTTTTAAACAGTCAACAGTCAATAAAATGTCGTCACTTCTAAAATTGGAATTCATTTACCAAAATTATGCATCATATTATGTAATGATTAGTTCTAATTAAACACTAGATTTACGGATGTTGATCATATACCTATTTTTACTGAAGTAAGCTAATTTGACTCATAGAAGAAAATTGCAGTTTTTTGCAAAGAAAATAGAACCAAATTAATTTAAATAAAATGTTTATTATCAAAACATTAATGGAAAACATTTTTTACATATAAAATCTGTTTTTGAAACATATTTTTCTCAAAACTTTCTATTACATTTAGCACAATGTTTTCTACATCTGTTTCTTTTGCATGATTGTTGGACTTGACACTTCTTCCGTGCGTCAATAGCATGAATTTCTGTCATTGGAAAGAAGTGTTCTCGACTTCTTCTCTATATTTACTATACATAATCAATTTTTTAAGGAAAAAGCATTTAATATATGCTTTTTGCTTTACGGAGGAAAAGAAATAAAGTTTAAAGAGAGCAAACAAGTGGCTTACCTCACAGCTGTAGAATCATAAGAGTCTCTTAGGAGAAAATAAATCAAAAGTTTTCTCTTAAGCAGAAAGTAATTAATCAGATGGAAAATCCAATTCTTTCCTTCAGGCAAGAATTTTATTGGCGGAATTCATACGACGTAACTTATTGCTAGAATTTCAAAGAATACATTTTTAAAGCCAATTAACCGTACCAGGAAAATTCCACTGCTAATAACACTTTCACCACTTTCATTGTTTGATGAAATAAGGGAATAAAGAACTTTGTTTTACTCGAATTTAAGGAGTATAAGACTTTTTCGTAATGCAGTATCGTCCTAAGGATTCGTTATCTTTGTTCTTGTATAGTCTAATTCAGAAAATATACATAGATAGTGAAATATTTCTGTAAGGTAAGCCACCTGTTTGCTGACTTTAAACTTAATTTATTTTTCCTCCGCAAAACAGAAAGCTTATATTAAATACTTTCCCCTTAAAAAATTGGTTATGTAAAACTTTAATTTCTTAAATGGGTTGTTTATTTTCTAGATACAGTATTATGTTAATTTATATAATGAAATTAAGCACTTTACAGGAAATAACTAGCATATAAGAAAGCAGTAATGAATTTTCTCCATTAAACCACTACCCTTTTTTTTAACTCCAGAATGATGAAATATTTTTTATCTTTAGCAGGCACGTTTTATGATACAAAGCATGAAACCTACAAAGTATCGTACCTTTTGATAGAAAAAGAAAGATCTGTATTCAGTCAATGCTTGAGAGTGAAGAACCACTCTCCGAATCTTTTAGAGAAACAAAGATTCAAAACTATTTATCTTCAAGACTTCAAAAGATTTTAAGTTTCCTAATTTATAAATCCAAGTGAAAAGAAAATCGTACTCTAAAGGAATATTTATAAAACAGTGAAATAAACTTCCATTAAATTAAAATCGCATTATTTTTGTTATGAAGCCAAATATATTTATGGAAATATATAGAACTAAATGTTAATCAAACGGGTATTAAAATAAATTTTAAAGACTAATTAATGCATTATATACTTCTTGAAAACATCAAAAATTCATTAGCTTTGGTACTATTATTTCTTACATAATTGGTTTATTTGAACACGAACGAAGTCTGAACAAAGTCTGTTTTTAAAATATTCATCAATTACAGGTAAAAATTGAAATGCTTAATATTATTAATAGATTAAAAAATTCTATTTTAATAAAATATTTCTTGGAAAAGACAAAAATGTCTTAGATAATTCTTTGTAAACAGTCAACAGTCAATAAAATGTCGTCACTTCTCATAAAATTTGAATTTAATTACCAAAATTATGCATCATATTATGTTAGTAATGTTTAGTTCTAATTTAGCACTAGATTTACAGATATTGATCATATACCTATTTTTACTGAAGTGAGTTAATTTGACTCATACAAGAAAATTGCAGTTTTTTGAAAAGAAAATAGATCCAAATTAATTTAAATGAAATATTTATTATCAAAAAATTCATGGAAAATGTTTTTTACATATAAAATCTGGTTTTGAAACACATTTTCCTCAAACATTTCTATTACATGTAACACATTGGTTTCTACATCTGTTTCTTTTGCATGATTGTTGAACTTGACAATTCTTTCGTGCGTCAGTAGCATGAATTTCTGTCATTGGAATTGAATTGCTCTGGACTTCTTCTCTCTATTTACTTTATACTATACTTTATATACTTTATACTATATTTGTTACTATATTTATTTATTTTCATATACATTCTGAAGTCAAATTGGCGCATAACCATGAAAATAGTTATACCACATGTGATAATATGAAATGAAAGGGTCTGCAGGGAAGAGGAATAAAAGTTTACATATATTTTTTTACTTTACTAAAAATCAACGTGTGTGTTTGAAAAGTGGTATTAAAGTTATATATATATATATATATATATATATATAATATATATATATATATATATATATATATATAATATATATATATATATATATATATATATATATATATATATATATATATATATATATATATATATATATATATATATATATATATATATATATATATATGTATATATATATGTATATATATATATATATATATATATATATATATATATATATATATATATATATATATATATATATATATATATATATATATATATATATATATATATATGTATATATATATATATATATATATATATATATATATATATATATATATATATATATATATATATATATATATATATATATATATATATATATATATGTATATATATATATATATATATATATATATATATATATATATATATATATATATATATATGTATATATATATATTTATATATATATATATATATATATATATATATATATAAATATATATATATATACATATAGACATATATACATATACATATATACATATATACATATACATATATATATATATATATATACATATATATATATATACACACATATAGACATATATATATATATATATATATATGTGTGTGTGTGTGTGTGTGTGTGTGTGTGTGTGTGTGTATATATAGTGATCAAATTTTTAATGAGCCAAATTGGCTCGGTCAGTAAATCTAGATTTAAATAATTAGTTTATGAAATCGCAATAATATCTCAACTCTTTGATTGCATGATAGTGTTTTCCTTTCACTGTAAATATCTAAAATAGTTTCCTGATGGCTTTGTTACATAAAAAGTTACATAAAAAGTTTTTGAATCGAAATGTTAACTGTAGTAATTGAATTATTCCTAGATCATAATATCAATATTAATATAAAACTAATTTTTTAAAAACTACAGCAGCATATTTCTTCTACAGCATTATGTCTGTAGTACATCTAATGCATCTAATTCCCTTCGTAGAGCAAAAAAAAAAATCATAGTATTCCATAGTTAAACTAAGCTAAAATATATTAGGTCTATTTTTATCCAATTTTTCACAGAAAATTCTTTTGGGATTCCAAAATGCTTTTACAGTTTGGAGAAAAAATATACATTTATATTTTTTAAAGCTTGATCTATAAGTGTGAAAGCGTAACAATTTGTATTGGAAAATTAACGTTTTATCCTTCATTTTTAATAATATTTAGAGATTTAAATCCGATAAAAGAAACCGCATTAAAAATTTTTAATTGAAATATTCCAAAATCAAAATATTAATATTAAAATAAAACTAGTTTTTTAAAAAATTCAGCAGCATATTTCTTCTACAGCATCATGTCTTCAGTACATCTAAAGCACTACTTCAGTAATACTAATTTCCTTAGTACTGCAAAAAAAAATTCATTGTGCTCCAAAGTTAAGCTAAACTAAAATATATTAGTTTATTTTTATTCAATTTTTCACAGCAAATTCTTTTGGGATTCCAAAATGATTTTACAGCTTGAAGAAAAAAATATACATTTATGTTTTTAAAGCTTGATCTATAAGCTTGAAATTGTAACAATTTTTATTGGAAAATTAACGTTTTATCATTCATTTTTAATAATATTTAGAGGTTTAAATCCGATAAAAGTAATCGTATTAAAAGAAATGTTTAAATGAAAATTAATCTGAAATTTGTTTACAATATTTAAAAGATTTATAAGGCCAAATATTTAATGTTACCATGAACACAGTTTTATTTTAACCTACAGTAGCTACAATGCAATTCTGGTAGAGCATCCCCTCTGCAATATAATCTAATAGAAATATTTCTTTTTATATCAAAACGTAGTGCTGCAAATAAATGCCTTTCGAATTCTAAAAAGCTTCTACAATTTGATGAGAAAAATGTATTGTTATGGTTTCCAAACTTTGAACTATGAAGTTTTCGAAGTATACAATATTTGTATTACAAAATATTTGTTGTATCAATCTTCTTTTTAAAGAAATCGACTGACCAGTTGCTTCTTTTCCTTTTTTTCATTTTTACACACAACACAAATATATACAATTATTTACAGCCAATAAATTTAATTAAAAGAAAATAAGAAAAATTAATTGAGCTTCGGGTTTTAATATCATTTTTTTGTTCACGTCACTTATGATAGCGAACTATAGTCTCTGTCCAAATGGCGGTATTCCACATGAAATATGACGTTGGCGTACATGCGCCAACAATATTAATTTTATTTTTTTTAATTTTACTTCAAGGTTTAACTCTAAAAAAAATTAATCCTAAAAGTTAAAATAATGTAATCTCAAAACGTGTTTAAATTATACTAGAATTTAATCTGAGATATGATTTCAGAAGTTTTCATTAATTTATTTTACAAAATTACAACAAAGTTACTTCATTTTTCTATTTTAAAAAATTCATAATTTAAGAAAACTTTCATCTCATCAAGTTTGCCCTGCACTTTATTTTAATAATGTATACGTATAAAAAGTTGTTTGAATTGTAAAATATTTCACTGAAAATCCTGGCTGGAGATAGAAGTGAAAAAGGTTAATTGCAACAAATCTATAAACAAAATTTAATTTTTTATGAACTGTAATGATTTTAAGATGATACACAAGATCTTTTTATTAAGCTATTATTATTAGCTATAATTTACTATTAATTTTATAGAAATTAGGATTTAATTAAAATTTTATTCAAATACATGTTAGTAAACTGCTTTTTCTAGATTTAATGAAGCACAGTGTATTTATTTTTATAACTATCAATAAAAATTTCCTATTATATATCAAAAGGAAAATATATTTATCAATTATTTCAAAAACTATCAAAGGGGAGAGGAAAATTTAACTGTAGTAGCTACTGCGAAATTTTTAAGTAGGCAGTAATGTAAAATACTACTCTTAAGAATAATATTCTAAAAAACTGTATGTAATCTTGTTTACTTTCAGGCAGCCGTGTTCGCTAAAGGTGACTGGGGCACTTAAAATATGCTCGTGAAAACAATGTCCTCCAAGTTCTCAATCAATACTTCTGGGGGTAGCAGACCAAGTCTATGGGTCTTTTACTTGGTCCCTGCTTCAAATTTATGAGGACCCACTTGAGTATAAGTCGTACTTTCACCCTATTGGTGCTCGTTATAAACGAAAGTCACACCCCTTTGCCTTAATACCAGTAGTCTCCGGCTCAATCGTGCTTGGTTTCACCAAGTGGCATAAATCAACAACAACAACAAGAACTTTCAGGCACCAATAAATCACCGAAATACTTCTATAAAACCGTGCTATGACGTCCATAGACTTCAATCCCTCCGACTACTTTTACAATGCTTTTGCAATTCTCATGCATCTCATGCCTCTCTTGAACATTTCTTCCTCAATGGTGTTTAACCCCTTGCCTGTTTTGCACGTACATCGTACGGGCGCGGTTACTGTGACTTTAACCTTTTGAGGACGTGCATAACATATATGAAACATCTTTTAAATTGACACAGATGATTCTCTAGTATTCCGATATCTCTAGTTAACACGTTCACCTATAACAGGCATAGGGCTACCTCTAGTGGTAATTAGAAATACTAATTAAATGTTTTACATAAAATATCATTAATGTGTACTCGTTCTACAACAATTTGAAAGGCGTTGTATATATGATGCACCCGTCCTCAAAGGGTTAATACCCGTAAGACATAAGGGCAATCTGCTTTAATTGGTATTCTCATTGTTTAGGCCATATCTTTTGTATTTTTTATGTGAAATTAGTCGTATAGATGTCCACAAAAAGTTTTCGAAGTGTATTCTCTTTGGTTTCAAAGAGCGGGCTTTCTGTACGAGTTTTTACCTTTGAGTTTTTGGCTTGACTTTGGCTTGAGGTTTTGGAAGACTGACCGAGACTTTTTAGCTGTAGTTCCATCTACAGACAAAAACTAAAAACTGCAAACCAGTGCTATGTGTATTCACTGAAGAAAAATGACATCTGGAAAAGAATTAGAAAAGAGACAGGTTGTGACGTTGGGCTATGCCTCTTGCTGTGTTTCAAGATTTATCATACAAAATCTGATCTTTGAAAAAACAGGTTAAGTAAATGTACTTGTAGTAATTGCATACGAAAATAATTGTCTATTAATTGTAATCGAAACTATATGTATTTTTTATATGTCATAACGGTATACGTAGTTTCCTTTGTGTAGAGGACATGAGAGAGGAAAGACAATTTCCAGGGAATACATGATTTTATTTCCTGTAAAAAAGTTGTTATAGATACTTAAAATAATTAGAAATATTACTTTTAATAACATTTTCCAGCTTGCAAAGGTAAAATAAACAAAAATGTGCAATAAAAAATGTGACATTTTTTTTTTTTTTAGAATTCGAGAAAAAAAAATGAAACTGTTAAGGGGTTAACAGTCAACTGAAATTCTTACTCTCAATAAACATCGGCAATTCATTTGTAGATTCCGGTCTCATTAGCTCT
>CM063508.1:85260464-85286957 GCA_032207245.1 Pardosa pseudoannulata | reverse complement strand
CTCGTGTAGCAAAACAGTAGAATGTAGCTGTCCAAACGGAACCAAACCGGCCCTTCACCTAACAACTGGCTTCTACATAATTACTAGCCGAACGCTGGCCGATTGGTCAGGGCGCTGATCGTCGGTACCAGAGTTCGTGGGTTCGAATCCCACAATGGCATGGTTGTTCGTAGCCGTTCGGAATCGGCTTTAAGCTGTAGGTCCCGGTCTCATTAGCCCTCGTGTGCAAAACAGTAGACCGTAGCGCTCCAAACCAAACCAAACTACATAATTACTTTTTTTCTTTTATTTTCTTCTTTATAATTAAACTTCATTTATCAATGTCATTTTTAAGTAATGTCTAGGGAAGAGAATTTTCCACTTAAGATATTAAAATATTAAATGTACTTAAAATATCCACAAAGGTACTTCAATATCACGGTTTTTGAACTTGAGTCCAAACAGAAATGTATTGAAACATTCTAATAAAACAGTTTCCAAGTGAAATGTTAAGTAAATTTCTAATTACTATTTATTAGTGGCAGTTTCCTGCCTATAAAGTGATGGGCATGTTGATTTAGGGTGTAAAAAAACCTAAGTACTGTATTTCTACCTTTATTAACTCACATGCTGAAAAACGTATTTTCGAAATTAACATCAGCAATTAATCTAGCTGTCACTACTCTACCGTGACACCAAAGTTTTATTGTAAAAAATAGAAATTTGTTAGGTTTCATGTTATGAATACGTAATGTATTTTTAGAGTAAAGGTTTTATATGTATTATCAAATAAAATTTATTTTCATGGGTCTGAAGTAAACTGTTTCAAATAATCATTAGGGTGAACACATGACATTTTTTGTTTTAAAGTAAAACATTTTTTTAAATATTCATAAGTGGTGATAAATGTTTATAAAATCCTTTTACATTAATAATTTTGTACCTTTTAGCAATTTGAGTCATTTTACTATTTAAGGAGTTTTGGGTTTGGTTTGGATATCTACGATCTATTTTATTTATAAGAAGGTTAAAGAGAATGGGACCTACAGCTTACAACCGATTCCGAACGGCTACGATGATCCATGTCACTTGTCGGATTAGGGCCAGCACTTTGGGAAAACTTTTGTTTAAGAAATTACCTAAAAACAACACTTTATAAATTGTTTCATCGCTTATAATTATCAGTTTGATTTGGTTTAATGCACTAAGGGTTTTAACACGAGGGCTACTGAAACCAGGACCTACCACTTAGAGCAGATTCCGAACGGCTATGAGCATCCATCCTACAATGGTATTCGAACCCGCAAACTCTGTTATCAAAGATCAGCACCCTAACTATTCGGCCATCGTTTGGCATAGCAGTTTAGGAGTCATTTAACTGAAAATAGTGAGCATACATCTGGTTCATTTACTCTCTATTTTTCAGGTTCTCTATTTTTCATGTCTATTTTCAGAATATTTTATTTTATTAAAGAATTTTTTTACATGTTTTTAAAATTCCAGTTCTTTGCAAATTACGCTTTCGGAACGAATATAATGTTTTTCTTTTATGCAATATGAGTTGTTTGGACATTTTAAAGAATAATAGAAAGCTTACAAAAAGCCATATGTTCTAAAGTAAACCACACTTTAATATGCTGTTCGTTATAATAATATCACTTTGTTCATAAGAAATAACTATTCCTATAATTTCTGAAGGCTGAACAACGTTTAACTACTGTATATCTAAAGTACCTAATTAATTATTAGCTTTTAACATGGTAAAAATTGAAATTTTACTGAGCCACAACATCGAAAGCTATTTTGGAATTTTCTACAATGGAAATACATTGTAGTTAATTCGCAATTTATTATAATCAATCATGGTGAATGAGATCGGCAGATACTTTACAAAGAACGTTGTTCTTAAAATATTAAAATTAATTACGTTTTAAAGATATCATGTTTATATACATGCACACATATAATGGCACTTCTATTTAACATGGATTAGATAAAATTTCTTTCAACTGCTTTACTAGATGTAACTTCTTTACTAACTGTTGTATTTCAAAAATAAATAACGTAAAGTTGGACTAAACAACAGCATGTACAACAAAATTTTTAGCAGACATGCTGCATTATTTATGGAAAATATTATTTATATTATTCTACGTTCTACATTAACTTTTAAATAATTTAAATTAACTTATGCCTCTTGCTTATTAGATTTATTGAAAAAAATAATGTAATTAAAAATTATAAATGCATTGTATTTAATCAAGGATCAGTTATAATTAATAAAGTTGTAATGTGAACAATTAGATATTTTACAAACATTGTTGTTTATCAAATAATATATACTGCATTTTTGAATTATCCTTTTTACACATGGGCATACATGTAATGGTACTTTCCACATGATGGGTCCATTTATTTAACAAATATTTTTTCCAGATGCTGCTCTGGTTACAGAAAAGATTAACATAAAGTAAAACTAATATGCATCATGTACAACACAAGTTTTAAGAAAACTGTTGCACAACGTATCGGGAAAACATTTTTTCATGATTTACATTCATTTACCTTAAAAATAATTTAAAGTAACTTATGCCTTTCGTTTTTATATTTCTTAAAAAATCAAATAATTGAAAGTCTAAGTATATTTAAACATATTGAGTTTAATTGCTGATCTTGCGGCAACGCGCTCGCATACTCTATGGCCTTCTCAGACTCCATGGCAACGAGCGTGCATTAACTGAAATCTCTGGAAGAAGCACCATAAGAAAACAATAGATTGATATATACTGACTGGAGCCATTTTGTGAGCCTCTGTATTGGTGACCCGGTTTTTACACGCACTGCGCCGAGCTACATTCTTGTACACCGACGATTTTATCGACAATCAACACATGCTGTGCATTATCATCTAATTAAACTCTTCGGACAAGCCAACAAACCGTTATTTCCGAAATAACTAATTTAGCAACAGGTGCTCGACTTACAGTCATGGTGTTATAGTGTTATTCTCACATGGATATCTTTTATATGGATTATTCAACACTGAACTCAGCATCACGGTAAGCTGCATGTTTTCTCCTATTCCCTCTGAGTGTCCCGCTTATTTACTAGTTCAGACAGCCTCATTGCGTATGTATATAAGCTAGTGTGTATATATATATAATTTTTCTATCTGCTTGACTCAATTATATTATTCAGTATCTCATATATTATTGTTCAGTGTCAAATATTATGGCTACCACACCTCCCGCTGCCGAGGTCGGCAGAGTCGCACTTAAATTACCCCACTTTTGGGAGAAATCACCCGAACTGTGGTTTGTAAATACAGAGGCACAATTCCGCATGAGTTCTATAACTTCCGATAACACCCAGTATTATGCCGTTATCGCTGCCTTGAATGCAGACATATTGATTCACGTTAGTGACATTGTTCTCAATCCACCGACGACCAACATGTATCAAACAGTGAAGGAAAGGTTAATATCGGAGTTCACCGATTCTGAGCAAAAACGGTTAAAAACTCTCCTATCGGAATTGGCATTGGGTGATGACAGACCATCGTTATTATTACGAAAAATGCGCCAACTTGCAGGGGCGCAACTAAATGACGATCTTTTGAAAACACTGTGGCTACAGAGACTCCCTTCCCAAACACAGGCAATACTTTCTGTGTCCGACGATACATTAGAGAAACTCGCCATGATGGCAGATAAAATTGGCGAATCGTCCGAAGCGAACACCACTCAGTGCTATGCAGTTACACAAAAAGAGGAAAAAACAGAAATCGCTGAACTCCGTAAACAAATTGCAGACCTCACCAAGCAAATGAAGCGCCTAACGCGGTCAAGATCACAGGAACGGTTTAGACAGCGCTCTATAAGCCGACAGCGTGGCGTCACTAGGAGTCGTACGCCAAGCAGAGAGCGCGATGAGATTTGTTGGTACCACTTCAAATTTGGCGAAAAGGCAAAAAAATGCAACGATCCTTGTAAATTTGCAATCCGGGGAAACTTTTTGTGAAGTCGCAACGTGCGGTCAGCTGCGATTTCACAACACATAAATTTAACCGTCTTTTTATTCAAGACCGCAAAACTCAACTAGTTTATCTCATAGACAGTGGAAGTGATGTTTGTGTTCTTCCATATAAACCTAAATGGCCTATTAAATCCACTTCAGAGATAAAACTATTTTCCGCCAACGGTTCACAAATCCACACCTACGGAACCCGTTTAGTCAGCTTGGATTTCAATTTGCGGCGCGCATTCAGATGGCCTTTTGTCTTGGCAAACGTAAACAAACCCATCATAGGAGCAGATTTCCTCAACCAGTACGGTCTTCTCATAGACATAAAAAATGGATGTTTACGTGATCCCAAAACTTCGTTGACTACTAAGGGGCAATCTGTATCGAATTGTCATACGCAAGTTACGCTGGTCGCTCAAAACTGTAAATATAAAGAAATTCTATATAAATATCCTGAAGTGCTCAAACCATATCCATCGAATCAACAAGTTCCGCATAATACTGTCCACCGCATAGAAACCAAGGGTAGACCGGTTTATTCTAGACCACGCAGGCTACATCCTGAACAGCTCTTAATAGCGAAACGTGAATTTCAATATATGCTCAACCATGGCATATGTCGTCCAAGCAAATCAAATTGGTCGAACCCTTTGCACTTGGTACCGAAACCTAACAGCACTGATTATCGTCCGACGGGTGACTATCGCGCATTAAACAAAATAACTGTACCTGACCGATATCCACTACCACATATCCTCGATTTTGCCAGTGAACTTTACGGCAAGTTAATTTTTTTCTAAAATTGATTTAATTAGAGCATACAATCAAATTCCTGTCCACCCGGAGGATGTACACAAAACCGCGATAACAACCCCGTTTTGTCTTTTCGAGTTTCTATTTTTACCTTTTGGGTTATCTAATCCCTCGCAAACTTTTCAACGGTTTATTAATGAAGTTTTTAATGGTTTGGAGTTTGTTTTCGCATATCTTGACGATATTTTAATTGCTAGTAAATCTGAAGCCAAGCACCTTCAACATCTAGAGACAGTTTTCCAGAGACTTGCAGCGTATGGCATTCGTATCAATACGTCCAAATGTGTATTCGGTGTGAAAGAATTGCCATTTTTGGGTTTTACAATCAACCAACATGGTATAAAACCCATGCGTAAAAAGGTGGAGCCCATTCTCAATTTCACCGAGCTCCGAACATTAAATGAACTTAGACGCTTTCTAGGCTTACTTAATTATTACCGGAGGACAATTCCTCAAGCGGCGCAAATTCAAACACCCCTTACTGACCTACTAAAAGGGACCAACGGTAGACACAACAAGAATGCACCAATTGAATGGTCGCAGCAGGCAAAAGACGCATTTCAGAAGTGTAAAGAACAACTGGCAGAAGCTACTCTCATTGCACACCCCAATCCGAAGGCAAAACTGGTGCTTTTCACCGATGCCAGTGATACGGCCATCGGTGCCACTTCGTGACAGCACCGCTGACACTGTAGCTAAGACATTTTATGCTCATTGGATTGCACGGTTTGGCACACCAAGCATAATTACAACTGATCAGGGGCGACAATTTGAGTCCCGATTATTTACAGCGCTAGCAAAGTTGTTAGGTATACAACATATACGTACTACTGCATTTCATCCCATGAGCAATGGGTTGATCGAAAATGCTCACCGGCCTTTAAAGGCTGCATTAAAGGCTTGTCTGAACGAATGCTGGATAGAGAACTGACCAACTGTCCTTTTAGGATTGCGCTCGGTACTCAGGGAAGAATTGGGAACAACAGCTGCCGAACTTGTCTATGGAATACCACTCCAACTTCCAGGTGAATTTTTTCAGCCAAGTGCGGAGGACATCAATCTTGCTGCATTCTTGAGCCAACTTCGATCCGTGATGAAAGCAGTGGGACCACAACCCACAAGTAACCACGGTATTACACAAACTTTTGTGCCACAATCATTATATACGTGCACTCACGTCTTTGTGCGGCATGACCACGTCAAACCACCTCTTACACCTCCTTACGACGGACCATACGCAGTGTTGGAAAGATACGGCAAAACTTTTAAAGTGCTGATCCGTGACAAAGAAAGGATTATTTCTGTGGACCAACTGAAACCAGCCTTCCTGCTGGGAACGGCAGAACGTCATCAATCTCCCCCATCTACCATTCTGACGTCCCAAGAAGACAAATCTACTTGCAACGAGGAGAGACCTTCAACAGATACCACCGAACCGCCACTTACCCGTTCTGGCAGACCTGTCAGATTTCCCGTTCGATTTGTGGCGTGACGTTAACACTGGAAGGGGGGTACTGCGGCAACGCGCTCGCATACTCTATGGCCTTCTCAGACTCCGTGGCAACGAGCGTGCATTAACTGAAATCTTTGGAAGAAGCGCCATAAGAAAACAATAGATTGATATATACTGACTGGAGCCATTTTGTGAGCCTCTGTAATCTCAACAAAGTTGTTTAATGGCTAACCGCGATTAATCTCTGTTTAAAATGAGAGTTGCGTCCCACTATAAGACGATTTCACGCGATAGAGCAAATCTCAATTTATAACAATTCTGGCTTTAGTTTCAAACGGAAGGGCAGTTTATTGTTTGTCTATTGGCTGTTGTAAACCTGAAAATGAATGGGTAGGGCATTATAGTAGTTCGTGACTTTGCGAAAAATTGCTCTATAGGTTGTCCGCATGGGTTAATCGTGGTTAGCCGTTAAACGAATTTGGTAAGACCGGCCTTAAGTGAGGAATAATTAAGGTGTAATGAGAAAAGGAATATATTTTACAAACAATTCTCATCAAATAAAATATACTGCATTTTTAAAATATTCTTTTTGTTTAAAGCCTACATGTAAAGCTACTTTGCATATGAGAGATTTATTAATCAGAATTTTTTTATAACTGCTGTTTAAGTTGTTACAGAGACATTTAACGTAAAGTAGGTCTAACATACATCATGTACTGCAACATTTTTAGAAATTCTACGGCATTGTCTTTCAGATTATATTCGTCTTTCCAGATTCGAATAACTTAAAGTCATTTACGCCTCTCTCTTTTAGATTCATTAAAGAAAATTAGGTAAGGGAAATGCGTAACCATAGTGATGCAGTAAGGAACAAATAATCTACTGTAGTTTTCCACTATTCCCTTAAATATAAGAGAATAAAATTCTGAATAATTGTATGGTTACGTAATAGGATTTTCTATGTCTTTGGAAATGCTTTTATTTGAGCTCTTTCAAATCCAAAAAGAATTATAAATTAATTTTAAAGTAAAGCACATAATCCTAGAAAGCTAAAGTAGAACAATGTACTATAGATAAAATATATTAAAGCCATATTTACATAAAAACTTGTACAGAATTTATAATCAGAAAACTGAGATAAGGAAACACAGTGAGAGATGGGTTGATAAATCCCTAATTGAAAACGGAAATTATTCACAACGAAATATTGTACTAATTTTGTAATGAAGTTAACTGCATAAACTGAAATTACTAACGATTTAAATACCCTTTCATAATAGAGAACATGTAAATAATTTGAATTGATACATGAACGATATAATTTTATTTAACTGTTTACATCTGTTCTTAGTAAATAAACTGTGCTCTTCCGTTTACTTTACTGAAAACTTACATTAGTTTATTACATATTTGAATTATGTTATAGTTTATGCTTCCATAATTCTCATTTTAAATATTACTATTCTACTGAGAGTATCAGCTACAAACATTTTATATCTTACGAACCGTGAGACGTGTTGCACTTAGCAGATGCATAGAAAATTAATCCAATTATTAATATAAGTTATTTATAATTCATTATATTATAAAAAAGATTATACACAATTAAATAAAAGTAATAATTATTAAGTAAAAGGGATCGACGCTAATTGGAACTTTTTCTTTAATGTACTTTTAAAAAATTATATTTTAAAGTTTTCTTTTTTCAACTATCACTATAAGAATACATCTAGAAAAAATATTTAGAAAATATTTTAATCAGTATCTCTTAAAATATCAAACTTTTTCCAAGTTGCAATTACAGGGGTCGGATATAGTATCTTTCAAGATATAAAATCTTCATTTTAACAGTATTTCTCATACGGTAAAATGTTCTACTTCTTAAGTACTAGTTTTATATAAGTTTTTAATGACATCCTACCATTAAAATATTATTTAGTTTCATCATTTCAAGAATATATTTTTATAATAAGTTAAAAAAAGAAAGCCAAGCAAAAAAATCAAAACCGCTTCAACGAAAGATAACTTTTGAAATATGTATATTAATAATTAAATTTTTGTATCCAATTGAAGTAAAATTTATGTTATAGTCTGCAAATTAAAATTGTAATAATATCTAATATTTTAATATAAAAAAATAAACTTCTAAGAAATTGAAATTTTTTTAAAAAATAACATTTATCATGTTATAAAGTAAAATATATCACTAAAGGTTTACAAAGTAAAAATTATAATGAAGACCAATTATATGAAAAATTAGTTTCTCATTTATTATAAGAAATAACCTTAGAATAACCTTATAATAACTTAAAAAAAGAAAGCCAGACAAAATATTAAAACTGCTTCCCCGCAAGATAACTTTGAAATATGTATATTAATAATGAAATTTTTATATCCAATTGAAGTTAAATTTCTGTTATAGTCTGTAAACTAAAATTATAGTAATATCTAATATTTTAATATGAAAAATATAAACTTCTAAAAATTTGAAATTTTATAAAAAATAACAATTTATCATGTTATAAAGTAAAATATATCACTAAAGGTTTACAAAGTAAAAATGATAGTCAACCTCTATTAATATGAAAAATTAGTTTCTTATTTATGATAAGAAATAATCTTATAATAACCTTATAATAACCTAAAAGAAGAAAGCCAAGCAAAATATTAAAATTGCTTCCCCGCAAGATAACTTTGAAATATGTATGCTGATAATTAAACAGTTATATCCAATTGAAGTAAAATTTCTGTTATAATCTGTAAACTAAAATTGTAGTAATATCTAATATTTTAATATGAAAAAAATAAACTAAGAAATTGAAATTTTAAAAAAATATCATTTATCATGTTATAAAGTAAAATATATCACTAAAGTTTGGTTTGGTTTGGTTTGGAGCACTACGGTCTACTGTTTTGCACACAAGGGCTAATGAGACCGGGACCTACAGTTTAAAGCCGATTCCGAACGGCTACAAATATCCATGCCAGCAGCGAGACTCGAACCCGCGAACTCCGAATCCGAAGAGCAGTTCTCTACCATTCGGCCATCGTTCGGTAATATATCACTAAAGGTTTACAAAGTAAAAATGATAGTCAACCTCTATTAATATGAAAAATTAGTTTCTTATTTATGATAAGCAATAACCTTATAATAACCTTATAATAACCTAAAAACGAAAGCCAAACAAAATATTAAAACTGCTTCCCCGCAAGATAACTTTGAAATATGTATATTAATAATGAAATTTTTATATCCGATTGAAGTTAAATTTCTGTTATAGTCTGTAAACTAAAATTGTAGTAATATCTAATATTTTAACATGAAAAAAAAAAAATAAACTAAGAAATTGAAATTTTTAAAAATACCATTTATCATGTTATAAAGTAAAATATATCACTAAAGGCTTACAAAGTAAAAATGATAGTCAGCCTCTATTAATATAAAAAAAATTAGTTTTTTATTTATGATATGAAATAACCTTATAATACTAAAAAAAAAGAAAGCCAAACAAAAATATTAAAACCGCTTCCCCAAAAATAACTTTAAAATATGTATATTAATAATTAAATTTTTATATCCGATTGAAGCAAAAGTTCTGTTATAGTTTGCAAACTAAAACTGTAATAATATCTAATATTTTAATATGAAAAATATAAACTTCTAAGAAATTGAAATTTTAAAAAAATACCATTTATGATGTTATAAAGTAAAATATATCACTAAAGGTTTACAAGGTAAAAATGATAGTAAACCTCTATTAATATAAGAAATTTGTTTCTTATTTATGATATGAAATAACGTTATAATAACCTAAAAAAAATCCAAACAAAAATATTAAAACTGCTTCCCTGCAAGATAACTTTAAAATATGTATATTAATAATTAAATTTTTATATTCAATTGAAGTTCAATTTCTGTTATAGTGTGTAAACTAAAATTGTAATAATATCTAATATTTTAATATGAAAAAAGTAAACTAAGAAATGGAAATTTTTAAAAAATATAATTTTTTATGTTATAAAGTAAAATATATCACTAATATAACTCAAAGTTTACAAAGTAAAAATGATAATCAACTTATATTAATATAAAAAAATTAATTTCTTATTTATGACATTCAAGAGTTTTTTGTGGGTTAAAGGATTTCTATCTTTTCACTTGGTGTATACATGGTGTTGAGAAGACTCCCCCTTGTCCGAGCAAGCTCCAAAACAGCTGACCAGAGCTCACCTGTTTACCTGGACAAT
Organism: Pardosa pseudoannulata; assembly: GCA_032207245.1. NCBI lineage: Eukaryota > Metazoa > Arthropoda > Arachnida > Araneae > Lycosidae > Pardosa > Pardosa pseudoannulata. The sequence continues at coordinate 85,276,441 of CM063508.1, read as the reverse complement.
AGAATGGAGTCGCAGAGTCTGGGATCTTGACAATCGGACTGAATAGACAAATACGTCCCTGATGGATCTTGTTAATGAATACTAGGAAATTCCTTGAGGGGACAACCAGCGAATGAGAATTCAGCTAAAAAATATAACTGTAATTTTAGCTGGAGTAATCAAGTAACTGGGATCTTAACTGACCCCAAAAAACAATTGGCGGAACCGTAACTGACCCCCCAGGTATAAAAATCCTACAATTTTGCAACTCAGGGCTTTTCGTCACTTTTTATGTAGGTGTGTTGACTTCGTGTGGACGCTTTCGCGTTTGTTACCGGAGCCGGCTTGCTAGTTCGGGAGATTCGTAAAGTCCGCTCATATGGGGAGCGGCAGAGTCTCGGATACCGAACGTGGGATAAATTGAGTTTGATTGCACCCTGAAAAGCCTCCCCACTTGTAAGAGATTATTAAATCTCTTGTTTTTCTTTCGACTGTGATCGTCGTGAGGAAATTTTACCGGCTACCATCCTTTGCAGTTCTACATGATTTGGGAATTAACATTCCTTTGAAAATAGCTGTACTTAATCAAGAATAAAAGTAAATTTCCAATTTTATCTTTGATTGTGATCCATTATTCACGTTACCTCTCATTTGAGACTAATGAAGGCGTCACAGTGTTCAAAATTTCCCGATGATTTATTCAGATATAAGAATTTTAATTTCTATTTTCTTTAATCTAACTTACTTTTGACTGAACATATTACAGCTTGATTTAAAAGATAATAGATTATTTCTTAAAACATAAGGCTTGACTTTTGAATTTTTCCTTCCCCTTTTTCCAGAGTCCATCTAATGTGTTCGAATACCGCTGTTGAAGAGCTTGTTTTAAAAGTCCAAATGTACAATAATCTATTAGAGACATGTAAGAGGACTTGAAAGCATTTAAATACATTTAAATCCTTTAAATGTCAATAATTTTAAAGGGAATAGCTCTAATTCTGGTTTCAATTCTCAATTTTCAAAAAATAAAGCAATAAATTTAGAAGTGTGGCTTGAAATCTTATTCTAATCGTACTTCACGCATCGAAAGTTGTTGGGTAATGTGATGGAATTTCGTTCTTGAATATTGGTGCTAAAACATATTTCTGATAGTAATCCGATTGTTTCTTTCTACTCTAATACTAAATATTTTCTACACTATTTCGATAGGAAATCGAGTTTTTTCTGTTGCAATCAGATAGGCAAATCCAAACGTCATCCAGTGTAACCCTATATTTCTCCTATATATATTTTTCGTCTGCCAAATAAATTCCATATAATAATCTGCAAATATATTTCATATAATAACATAAATACCCTGTGGCCATAATTAAACTGACAGTGCTCACAGTGTTCTGTAGCGCGATCTATTTGCGAGAATAACACCACATTTTGTAGGAAGATTAAACAAGACAGGGGACGAAGGATTCCGCGAAAAAACAAATTAGTTACAAAAATCACCGCTAGGGGAATATGGCTGTGTATTGGAAAATAGTGTTAACAAATGCAAATCAATAACGCGATTTCACGCAGTAGGACAAATTCTCAAATTATGACAATTCTGGCTTTAGTTTCAAACGGAAGGGCAGTTTATTGTTTGTCTATTGGCTGTTGTAAACCTGAAAATGAATGAGAAGGGCATTATAGTAGTTCGTGACGTTGCGACAAATTGCCTTATACGGAAATTAATTTCTTAACTTTGCCAATGGATGTAACGTGAAATTTAAATAAAGGAATTATTCTTCTGCTCAGCGTACGTGATATTGCAGATCACGAGACTTTATCGGTGTTTATGTAGATTTTACGCTTTTTTAAAAGTGTTGCCATATCGCACTTGAACAAAATCAGAAAATGTGCATAATAAAAGATAATTTTATTCCGTTCCGTATTAATTTTCATTTGTTAACACTCTATTTTCTATAACACGGCTCCAAATATTTCCCTAGCGATGACTTTTGGAATTAATTTATTTTTTCGCGGAATCCTTCGTCCCCCGTCTTGTTAAATATTCCTACAAAATGTGCTTCATTCTCGCAAATAGATCGAGCTACAGAACACTGTGAGTACTGTCAGTTTAATTATGGCCACCCGGTACTTGCTTAAAATTTTATTCTGCTTTAAAAATACATGTTTTTAGTCATGTGAGATAAATATATACATAGGTACAGACATCATGACCAAACCAAACTGTGTGGACCAGAATGTACCAGAATAAACTCGTAATATGAGGTAAAGAAATGAATTAACAAGAAATGATTATTTAAATTTTAGATTTAAATATTACTTATAAGTACTTAAAAACTTACAACTGAAACTTGTAAAATATAGATTTAGATATGATCAAAATGAATATACCGTTGAAATCAATAGAATGAAATTTTTCAAGATTATAAACAATAATTCCTTTATTTCCTATATAAAATGAAACAATTAAGTGCTCAACATTTTCGTACTCAGCGATCACATTAAATCATTTAGACAGATTTTCGTTACATTTTTGTTTGGTTTAAAATGCTAGGGTCTATTATTTAACTACAGAAATGCTAATTAGACCTCATTACATTAAAACTAATTTTTATGTTTTTGTAAAGTGACCTTTGAACTAAGAAAATTCTTACCAACTCTTCTTAGTTGTACTGCAAGAGGACTAATTAGGCATTATTAGATTAAAAAATAATTTTTATGTTGTTATAAAGTGATTCGCGTACTAAGAGGAGTCGTACCGAACCCTCTTAATTGAGTGAAATATACTTTTGGTCACTAAATGAAAGAAACCGCAAGTTAAAACAGAAAAGACATTATTGCATTAAAAAAGTCCTTTTTATGTTATTATAAAGGGACTCAATGACTAAGAATATTCTTACCAACTCTTCTTAGTCGTACTGCAGGAGAACTAATTAGACATTATTACATTAAAAAAGTAATTTTTATATTATTATAAAGCGTCCAGACGATTTAGAAATTTCCAACTCTTCTTACTAGTACTGCAGAAGGACTAATTAGACATAATTACATTAAAAAAGTAATTTTATGGTATTATAAAGGGACCCGACGACTAAGAAAATTCTTACCAACCCTTCTTAGTCGTAATGCAAGAGGGTTAATTAGACATTATTACATTAAAAAAAATTTATGTTGTTATGAAGTGATTCGCGGACTACGAGGAGTCGTACCAAACGATCTTAATTGAGTGAAATTTCCACACTTCTGGTCACTAAATGAAAGAAGGACAAGTTAAAACAGAAAAGACATAATTACATTAAAAAAGTAATTTTATGGTATTATAAAGGGACCCGACGACTAAGAAAATTCTTACCAACTCTTCTTAGTCGTACTGCAGAAGGACTAATTAGACATTATTACATTAAAAAAGTAATTTTATGGTATTATAAAGGGACCCGACGACTAAGAAAATTCTTACCAACCCTTCTTAGTCGTAATGCAAGAGGGTTAATTAGACATTATTACATTAAAAAAAATTTATGTTGTTATGAAGTGATTCGCGGACTAAGTGGAGTCGTACCAAACCCGCTTAATTGAGTGAAATACACTTCTGGTCACTAAATGAAAGAAACCGCAAGTTAAAACGAAAAAGACATTATTACATTAAAAAAGTCATTTTTATGTTATTATAAAGAGACCCAATGACTAAGAATGTTCTTACTCTTCTTAGTCGTACTGCAGGAGAACTAATTAGGCATTATTACATTAAAAAAGTAATTTTTATGTTATTATAAAGCGACCAGACGATTAAGAAATTTCCAACTCTTCTTAGTAGTACTGCATGAGGGCTAATTAGATATCATTGCATTAAAAAGTAATTTTTATGTTATTATAAAAGGACCCAATGGCTAAAAAAATTCTTACCAACTCTTCTTAGTCGTACTGCACTAAGGCTAATTAGACATTAGTCCATTAAAAAAATCATTTTTTATGTTATTATAAAGGGACCCAACGACTAAGAAAATTCTTTCCACCTCTTCTTAGTCGTACTGCAGAAGGGCTAATTAGACATTATTACATTAAAAAAGTAATTTTTATGTTATTATAAAGGGAAATGGTGACTAAGAAAATTCTTATCAACTCTTCTTAGTCGTATTGCAGAAGGGCTAATTAGACATTATTACACTAAAAAAGTAATTTTTATGTTATAATAAAAGGACCCGCCGACTAAGGAAATTCTTACCAACTCTTCTTAGTCGTACTGCACGAGGGCTAATTAGACATTATTACAATAAAAAAGTTATTTTTATGTTGTTATAAAGTGATTCGCGGACTAAGAGTAGTCGTACCAAACCCTCTTAATTGAGTGAAATACACTTCTGGTCACTAAAAGAAAGAAACCGCAAGTTAAAACAGAAAAGAAGAATTTTATTTATTTTAATAAAGTCTGATTGGTAGTCTGCCTTCATTCTGGGTATTTAAGGTTCTCAAACGAAAAGGTACATTTATTTCAAAATTCGAATTATTTTTAGAATATATTAAACTAGCAATATAAAAACTTCTAAAACAAATAATGTATTTTATTTTAATTTTCTTCAATCGCTTAAAAAAAACACTACATATGGCGATTTATCCTTTTACTTGGCTTAAAGAAAATTATCTGTGTTATATGCGAGATTATTTAAAGGCATCTATTAAAATTAAAAATATTAATTTTCAAAGTCACAAAAGTTGATTTAAGAAAATCAGAGATTTACTACCGTTAAACAGTTTTTCTATAATGTAGATTTAGTATATTTATATGCAACGAGCTTTAACTGATGTTATTTTCCTGAATTTAAACAATGATTTTCTGATTTAAAAAATGGTCAAATAGAATTAATTTAGTTTATAGGTATGCATCGAACTTTAATTGATGATAAAAGGATTTTATTCCCTTAATTTTAATGATGATTCCCTGAATTAAAAATAAATTGTTACATAGTATAGATTTTGTTTATGGATATTCATCGAAATTTTATTGAAGCTGTTTCCCTGAATTTCAACAATGATTCCCTGAGTTTTCAAAAGAAAAGTTGTTTAATAGTATAGATTTAGTTTATAGATATACATGGAACTTTAATTGATGCTGTTTCCCTGAATTTTATCAATGATTCCTTGAATTTAAAAAAAACTGTTTAATCCTAAAGATTTATAGGTATACATCAAACTTTAAATTATGCTATTTCCCTAAATTTTAACGATGATTCCCTAAATTTTTAAAAAAAGTTGATGAATAGTATAGATTTAGTTTATAGATATACATCGAACTTTAATTGATGCTGTTTTCCTGAATTTTATCAATGATTCCTTGAATTTAAGAAAAAAGTTGTTTAATCGTATAGATTTATAAATATACATAGAACTTTAAATTATGCTATTTTCTTAAATTTTAACGATGATTCCCTGAGTTTAAAAAAAAATGTTGTTTAATAGTATCGATTCAGTTTATAGATATGCATCGAACTTTCCTTGATGCTATTTCCCTTAATTTTAACAATGATTCCCTGAATTAAAAATAAATTGTTAAACAGTATAGAATTTGTTTATGGATATTCATCGAAATTTTATTGAAGCTTTTTCCCTGAATTTCAACAATGATTCCTTGAGTTAAAGAAAAGGTTGTTTAATAGTATAGATTTAGTTTATAGATATACATGGAACTTTAATTGATGTTGTTTTCCTGAATTTTATCAATGATTCCCTGAATTTAAAAAAAAAGTAGTTTAATCCTAAAGATTTGTAGATATACATCAAAATTTAAATTATACTATTTCCTTAAATTTTAACGAATATTCTCTGAATTAAAAAAAAAAGATGTTTAATAATATATATTTAGTTTATAGATATACATCGAACTTTAATTGATGATGTCTCCCTGAATTTAACAATGATTCCCTGGTTTTAAACCCGAACGATGGCCGAATGGTTAGGGTGCTGGCCTTCGGATACAGAGTCCGTGGGTTCGAACCCTACTATGGTATGGATGTTCGTAGCCGTTCGGAATCGGCTTTAAGCAGTAAGTACCGGTCTCATTAGCCCTCGTGTTACAAAAAGTAGACCTATCACTCCAAAACCAAACCAAACCAAACCTTGAATTTAAAAAAAAATTGTTTAATCGTATAGATTTGTAGATATACATCGAACTTTAAGTTATGCTATTTCCCTAAAATTTAACTATGATTCCCTAAATTTTTAAAAAAAAGTTGTTGAATAGTATAGATTTAGTTTATAGATATACATTGAACTTTAATTGATGCTGTTTTCCTGAATTTTATCAATGGTTCCTTGAATCTAAAAAAAAAGTTGTTTAATCGTATAGATTTATAGATATACATCGAACTTTAAATTATGCTATTTTCTTAAATTTTAACGATGATTCCCTGAGTTTTTAAAAAATGTTGTTTAATAGTATGTATTTAGTTTATAGATATGTATCGAACTTTCATCGATGCTGTTTCCCTGAATTTTAAAAATGATTCTCAAAATTAATAAATTGTTAAATAGTGTTGATTTGGTTTATAGATACGCATCCAACTTTAATTGATGCTAATTCCCTGAAATTCTAGCATCCGGTACAAATATTGTTCACCATAATCAGTAGTTCAAGGTTTTATTTATCTATTTTGGTATCCAAGAGCATTCCTCGTCCGATCTGTTATTCTAAGACTTTTGGTGGACGCTTCCGATCGATAAGAAATTTATTTCGCTTCTTTGAGACAATATCTTTTATCTGTCGGAAGTTCGAGCTATTATTTGTTTATTTTTTTCCTGCAAGGTTCAACGCTTTAATTAGAATGATTGCTTTTTAAGAAGGCATAAACATCGCTGTATATCCCAAGGGAAAATAATTAATTAATAAAACTTTATTATTAAATTTTTTTACATAAGAATTAATTTAAAATACCTTTTAAGAGGTCTCAGAGCATATGATATTACTAAATATTAATATATATTTTAAAAAATCAGAAAATATTTTACATTTGAAATAGAAATTTTTCACTGAAAAATTTTATTTCGCTTCTTTGGAAACATATCTTTTATCTGTTGTTAGTTTGAGCTTTTACTTGTTTATTTTTTTCCTGCAAGGTCCAAAGCTTTAATTAAAATGATTGCTTTTTAAGAAGGCCTAAACATCGCTGTATCTTCTAAGAGAAAATAATGAATTAATAAAACTTTATTAATAAATTTTTCTTTTTCATTACAATTAATTTGAAATACCTTTTAAGAGGTCTCAGGGCTTATGATATTACTAAATATTAATATATATTAAAAAATATCAGAAAATATTTTACATTTGAAACAGAAATTTTTCACTGAAAAATTTTATTTCGCTTCTTTGGGAAAATGTCTTTTATCTGTCGGCAGTTTGAGCTTTTATTTGTTTATTTTTTTCCTGCAAGATTCAACGCTTTATTAAAATGATTGCTTTTTAAGAAGGCATAATCATCGCAGTATCTTCTAAGGGAAAATAATGAATTAAAAAACTTTATTATTAAATTTTTATTAAATTTTCCTTTTTCGTTACAATTAATTTAAAATATCTTTTAAGAGTTCTCAGGGCTTATAATATTACTAAATATTAATATGTATTAAATAATATCAGAAAATATGTTACATTTGAAATAGAAAATTTTTCACTGAAAAATTTTATTTCGCTTCTTCGAGAAGATGTCTTTTATCTGTTGGTAGTTCGAGCTTCTATTTGTTTATTTTTTTCCTGCAAGGTTCAACGCTTTAATTAGAATGATTGCTTTTAAAGAAGGCATAAATATCGCTGTATTTTCTAAGGGAAAATAATGAATTAATAAAACTTTATTACTAAATTTTTATTTTTCGTTACAATTAATTTAAGATATCTTTTAAGAAGTCTCAGGGCTTATGATATTAATAAATATCAATATATATTAAAAAATATCAGAAAATATTTTACATTTGAAACAGAAATTTTTCACTGAAAAATTTTATTTCGCTTCTTTGGGAAAATGTCTTTTATCTGTCGGCAGTTTGAGCTTTTATTTGTTTATTTTTTTCCTGCAAGGTTCAACGCTTTATTAAAATGATTGCTTTTTAAGAAGGCATAATCATCGCAGTATCTTCTAAGGGAAAATAATGAATTAAAAAACTTTATTATTAAATTTTTATTAAATTTTCCTTTTTCGTTACAATTAATTTAAAATATCTTTTAAGAGTTCTCAGGGCTTATAATATTACTAAATATTAATATGTATTAAATAATATCAGAAAATATATTACATTTGAAATAGAAATTCTTCACTGACAAATTTTATTTCGCTTCTTTGGGAAGATATATTTTATGTGTCGGTAGTTTCAGCTTTTATTTGTTTATTTTTTTCCTGCAAGGTTCAACGCTTTATTAGAATGATTGCTTTTTAAGAAGGAATAAACATCGCTGCATCTTCTAAGCGAAAATAATTAATTAATAAAAATTTATTATTAATTTTTTCTTTTTTGTTACAACTTATTTAAAATATATTTTAAGAGTTCTCAGGGCTTATGATATTACTAAATATTAATATATATTAAAAAATATCAGAAAATATTTTACATTTGAAATAGAAATTTGTCACTGAAAAATTTTATTTATTTTCTTTTGGGAAAATATCTTTTATCTGTCGGAAGTTTGAACTACTATTTGTTTATTTTTTCCTATGTTTCAATTTTCAACACTTTAATTAGAATGATTGCTTTTTAACCCTCTAAGCGGTTCGCACGTACAATTCCACCAAACCGATGACGTCTTCGAAACGTACTATTTTCGACCTTCAAAAACGCTCTGAAAATGGTTGTAATGTACATTTTTGCCAGTGCTTTCCCCTATGGAGTTTTCCGGTAGGAAGATCAGGTAGATTGTTTAGGAACTGCATCCCTCTTTGACTGATATTTATTGAGAGATGTACCCCTACCCTCTGAAGCACAAAGAAGCTGATAGCTTTTCAAGGCTTTGTAAATCTCTATTTCGAAGTATTTCGTTTGCGGTGACAGATGTATCTCTAATTGCACCATTTAAATATCTTCGATGACTTTCGTAACAAATACGTCTCTCAAAGAATATTTTATTTGTACTTTTAGAATCCAGTATTTCTTATGAAATGATCTTCGAGACTTGACGAGCTGTATGTGTATTAAAAATTAACAATCTATAACATCTATTTATAGATCTATTTAAAACCGGAAGTAAAGGGACAATAACGAAGGTGGGTTTCCTGTATTCCATTCTAGTCGACAAAGGGTGAAGGAAAAAATTATAGAACGTTTTGTAGTACAGTAAACACAGTAAACCTTTAGCGTATTTTTGGAGACTTTATTTCCTCGATGTGTTCCACTCAGAGGGTTAAGAAAACATAAATGTCGCTGTATCTTGAAGACCAAGTAAAGAATTAACAAAATTGTACTTTAATATTAAATTACTGTTCATTTTTTATTTTTCAGTTCTACTACTTTAAAATATTATTTATGAGGTCTCAAGAAGAATGATGATAACAAATTAAATTAACAATTAACATTAACAAATATTATAATCTCTGCTTATGTAGTTATTGTAAATACAAAAAAAATTACAAATACTTTAAAACAAATCCCTGTTAAAGTCCGATTCATCAGAAACCAATTCAAAAAATGAAAGCAATGCATGATGTAGTTCATTATGTGGTATACTGTAGGTTCTTAAAGCCATAAGACTGCATGCAATTGAATAGTTGCATGCTTAGCTGAATATTATATTTGCTAATATCAGAAAATTGCATTTTCTGACATTAGCAAGCTATCAGAAAATGTTTTACATTCCAAACAGACATATTTATACATTAAAATCTCCTATCATATTCCGATTTTCCTTTTATATGTTGTATTTTGAAACTTCATAAAAACCCAATAAAATTTTTAATTATTTGCTGCACAATGAGATCTTTAGGAAAATAAATAGACAAAAATTCGAGAATATATTTTAAAAAACTTTATAACACTTTGAAATTAGAAACAGATTGTTTATGGATAATTGACAACTTTAAAAGCCTACTGTTTATAATCAAAAACTTTGAAGTTAATTGCATGCAGTCTTTAAGAACGTACAGTGTACCACTTAATGAACTGCATTATGCCTTGCTTTCACTTTTTGAATTGGTTTCTGATGAATCTGATTTTAAGAGGGATTTATTTAAAAGTATTTTCATTTTTTTGGTATTTACAATAACTACATAAACAATGAGGATTATTTTTGTTTACAAGTCAAAGGCATTGGTATAGGTATAGCGTAATCAAGTTTCGCTCCAAACCTGTACCTTTTTCTCACAAACTTAATTTCCTGTAACAATAAACTTTGAGTTTAGATTTTATTTTTAGATATCATTGAACTACGTTATAGTGAGTACATTTTCATTATCAATGGGGGATTTAAAAGATTTACTGAGTTCACATGACTTAGATTAAATCAAACAAGACTGAGAGCTTTGATGTGGATAAAAGAATTAACTTTCCAGATTTAGTCCAATCAATAATACTTTATTTATCGAAATTTATGATATACGAAAGATATTTCAATTTAAAATTATTAACTTTATTTATTGGACTTGTAATGTAAAGAAAAATTTTTATCAACTTAATCAAAACTCAAACCCTGTGTTTGCATTTTAGATTATGCAACAAGTATTTTAATTTTTTTAAACAAGTATTTAATGTTGAGGGTATCTTGCATCATAAAAATGGTTTAAATTTTAGTTTTATAAAAATATACAGGTTCATAACACGCATGCTCATTTTGGGTATCAATAAGTACACAAATAATAAGGGCTATAACCGTTGATGAAAGTTTCACAGTGGATGCACACTCTTGCACATATCACCAGATGGATCGATATTTGGAGACGGTCTTTAGGCTTTTTATTAAATTTTTTGGCAATTAACTTTTCTGTATTTTATTTGTTAATGTTTGCTGTGCCATCCGATTGGTTAGGGTGCTGGCCTTCGGTACCGGAGTTCGTGGGTTCGAATCCCACAGTGGCATGGATGTTCGTAGCCGTTCGGAATCGGCTTTAAGCTGTAGGTCCCGGTCTCATTAGCCCTCGTGTTGCAAAAAGTAGACCGTAGCACTCCAAACCAAACCAAACCATCCGAACGTAAATATAAGTGCTGTATGTTATTGATCGAGTTTTGTGGTGCAACAGAACAGTTGGTATGATTTTTAAGAGTATCATTTTAAGTCTGTTGCTGACGAAAGCACTTATGTATTTTTATCATTTTCTGACCACTTTTTATTAGCCGGTTGGTATCTGTTAAGTTTTTACCTGCTTTCTGTTATTTAGCTGTTTTGTTCTCGTTATGATCTTTATGGTGAAGTGAAATTTGTTTGAAAATGAAAACTTGCTTGTTATGTATTAAATTATTTATACAATTTCGTTCTTTTAAAACAGCATTTTGTTCCTTACTTACTGTTCAAGTTTATAATTTTGTTGTATTATTTACTATATACATGTATATATATATATATATATATATATATATATATATATATATATATATATATATATATATATATATATATATATATATATATATATATATATATATATATATATATATATATATATATATATATATATATATATATATATATATATGTATATATATATATATATATATATATATATATATATATATGTATATATATATATATATATATATGTATGTATATATATATGTATATATATATATATGTATATATATATATATATATATATATATATATATATATATATAGTTGACGACCCGACAGACATCGTCCTGTTTTAACGCTATAAAAAATGTAAAATGTTTTTAAATAACTTATAAATTGGACTGTTTTGATAGAAAAGTAATTAGTAAAATTAGTTTAAAAATACTTGACGCCACCAAGCATACAGTCATCACAAACGTAATTAGATTAAATTAAAATTCCCACAACTCCTGTAATCTAATTCGATCCTGGGATTTCTCGTACTCGATACGTTGGCAGTTATCGGTTTCAAACGGCATTATACTAATCTCAAAAAGGGTGCAATTCTGGATTTTAATAAAAAAAAAACATTTTTTTCAGATCAAATTGTAAATCTAAACCATTCTTGAATCAACTTAATTTACATACACAATTGTCATCAAAATTAGTACAGCCGTTTAGGAGAGGGCCTATTACAGACACACGGACAGAAGAATTTTATATATAAAGATATATTTATATATACTTATGGAATTTGAAGAATCTAGTCAGTCTAAACTAAGAACTATACCTTATCTGAAAGGCAGCATTTCCCGGGACACACTGTGGTTAACTGTAGAACAAGCTATCTTACTATTTCGAGACTACTACTCACAGGGACTCTAAACGATCGGAATAGTCAACTTTTTCGACTGGCTATGCCATTATGACAAAAGTCCTATCCAGAGTAGCAAAAGTTCCCATCTTCGATATAACCCAACATGCCGAAATGCACTTCTAATGACTGTTGTGTAGTGATCTTCCCAACACCTCATTTACACAATATAAGGCAGTTATTGCTTGTGACATAATTTTTAGTATTTATCTAATTGTGCATTACTGATTTTGAGATTGCCTGATCATCAGTGAGGACTGTAGGCTTTTGATCACTTGGATGGTTCTGGCCAAACTGTTCAGGGGTTGAAGTGCGTGCCTTATCATGATGTGTTCTCGACTTGGAGGGGTTTTGAGCATTTTGTATCAATTGACTGGGTATTCTACCTTGTTACCAAAAAAGCGATTACAACTGCTCTTTGTGTCCCCGGGTGATAACTTTGACCAATGGGGTGTTGTGCTTTGGCGAGTTGCATACTATTTATTTGCTTGGCGTGCTCTGGCGACGTGAGATTACAAGAAGGGAACGGTAGCTTCTCCCCATTCCTTTTTATTATTATTTAAAAAAGAGGCATGTTCTTCTTAATATCCAATAAATGTGTCATACTGTAATTTTAAGTGTCAGTATTAATTACTGCACGTACTTTCTTTTTTGTGGACTTAGCGTTCCTTGGGGATAATAGCTTGTCCCATTTTGATTTCTAACTTGAGTGAAACCACTATACGAAAGTACTGTCGAATATCACATTTGGCATACTTTGCCATGATCTTAACATAACCGTGACGTCATTAAATAATCTATTGGTGTCGATGATACCGTGAGTAGCAGGCCCAAATGGTTAGCTGAAAATGACGACAGTCATGTTAAACACGTCTTATTTTAACAAATTTTATAACTAGAGTAAATGTTGGCTAAATATGTAAGTCATCAAAATTCTCCTTATGATAATGAAATTTTCATCCCTTTATGTTTTACACAACATTTCATAACTTTCTGGACAACAGTTTCGACTTTAGGGAACTTTAAAGTAGAAAAATGTAATTATGGACACCCTGTATGTATGATTATAAACCCATTATTTAATTGTGGTAAAGTGAGAATATAGTTTTTCATAAACCTAGTTTAACGTTTTTAATGTATGTATTATTTATCTTAAAGATACAGTAGACATTAAAAAGCGTTAAGCAAATTATTACCTTAGATTCATATTTTCAATTTTCTGTTAATTTTAAAATGTTTCTAGAACAAAAAATAATTTACAATAATAATATCCTAACCCAAATTATATATACATTTTAATAATAAATCCGTAATAACGGGAAAAAATGAAAATAACACATATGCAGCTGAACGACACACGTATTTCAGATACAAAACTAATTAATTTTTGAGTGAAATCTTGCGATTATTTTTCCCTTAAATCGACCAGTAAGTTGTTATTATGTTGGAAACGACACAGCGATAACAAACCTCATGTGGCACAAGACCAATCTTCACTATTCCGTCTGGTTAAGTACTGCAATTACTTAATTCTCTGATGTGCAACGTGTTGCTCGCAAGGGAATTTTCAAACTTATCATCTGTTCTGCAGTGTTGTAGACTTACTTGGATGTGTACGTGCCTACAAGATTTCTTGTTTCTTCTTCTACGTCAAGAGTGCATTTATTTGTGTGTTGATATGACATTAATTTTAAAACAGAGACAAATTTCAATAGAAGTAAATTATTTCAAGAACGAGGACTGTTGTTATATATACTATGATAATATTAAGGATTTTATCTCCATACTGTTTTTTTTCTTTCCGGTAAAATTTTCGGTAGCTTAAAATTATCAATATATAACTAAAAGGTTAGTGGCAATTAGTGTCTATTAATATAAAATGAAAACTTTTAAAAGATAAGCTACCACTCTAATTTAGCAAAATGTATTTCCTCATTTTCTACATATCTAGAAGATTAAAAGTAAAAGTTAAATTCCACTAAATGCCCAAGCACTACATAAAACCCAATTTTGACTTCGTTCACGAAAATAAATTCAATTATTGCATTTACATCTGCTGGTTTTAAGTTATGGTTGCGTACTTATCATGTATCTAGGTATCTTATTCCCTTGGTGAACATTTTTGATTCGGTGAAGCATAGTATATTCTCTTTACTGACATAATCTTCAGAATAGTAAAAGGAAGTTTTGTGCTCACCTCTCTTAAATGACTCACTGTATTCCCAAGTGGTGCTACTTAAATCAGAAAATATTGATCAAGAGCGTAACTCATTACTTTTCTAAACTGGGTTTTCACTAAAATTAATCATGCAAAATAATATAAATAAAATTTTGTAATAGTTAAAAGAATAACCTATTAGTTACATACACTGTTCAAAACAATTAGGGGAGCACATGGTTTTAACAGAATTACGTAAATACTTACACTGATAATTAAACTAAAATAAATTATCCATAATTTAAAGCCTATCAGGAATCCGAAGAAGAAAACTTCATATGCAAATCATAACGTCAAAAACCAGAAAAAATATAAGGACAGAAATTGTTGCAGAAATGTCTGTTTCACGTCTTAACTGTAAAATTCCATTGTTTGTTTGTTTGTTTTTTAATATTTAAAAAAGAAAAGGTAACTTAAAAATGTCTCAATAACGTGATTTATAGGATCCATGGCATGGCGTATTATAGGCAGACAAAACGTAGAGTCAAGGACGGTGTTGGATTAGCCAGAATCGTTGTAAGGTTGTGGAATGTTAGACGTCTAGCAGGGCAAGGTCGGCCAAGCTCTACTACAGTATTTGATGACCGGTATATACTGTTAACAGCGCGTCGAAATGGAACAGACAGTGCTACTCAGCTGCAAAGACAATTTCTCTAGGCAACAATACGAAGGGTGTCTAGCCAAACAGTACGTAATAGGTTTCAGCAGGGAAGTCTCTATGTATGTAGGCCAATGGTCTGCATTCCACTTACCTAAGGACACCGTGCGGCCCTAAGAAGATGGGCTGCTGAACATTAAGTTTGGGAACAACATGATTGGAGCCAAGGGCTGTTTACAGACGAGTCTCCATTCAATCTGGAGGGTGACACCCGACATGTGAAAGAGGTACTCGAAATAACCCCACATTCATTTGGGAAAGGTCACAATACGGATGAGCTGGTTGGATGGTATGGGGCGTCAGCATAGAGGGACTTACAGACCGGCATATCATTCGCCGAAGGTATGCAGACAAGATACTGAGATCTTATGTCATACCTTACGCTGCAGCGATTGGAGATTCCTATGTTTTCCAACATGACAATGCCAGACCGCATACAGCTCGTCTTGTGGAGAACATACTTGAAGCTAAAACAATACAGCGTATGTTTGACCTCAATCGAGCACGTTTGGAACATGCTCGGACGACGCATTGCTGCGAGACCAAGGCCTCCTTTCATTCTCCGAGACTTGAAGATTGCACTTCTTGAGGAGTGAAACAGTATTCCTCAAAGTATTGTCGATAACACCATTTCATCAATGGAAAACAGGTGTGCAGCAGTCTTAGCTGTTCGAGGAGACCATACGCCATATTAAAAATATTGCATCATTTCTAAGCAATACTTTTTTATCGTTTA
>CM063508.1:85237964-85255464 GCA_032207245.1 Pardosa pseudoannulata | reverse complement strand
AAGATCATCTTCTCGATCGACGAGTAACATATGTTACTATCATAGACATTTTAGGGATAATGCACGCAACTGTGTTCAACCTTGTGAATATAGACGACCGCAATCTCGCGATGCACCACATTTGTCAGATAATCAGGAAAACTAAAACCCATGACTACAGTCGCGACTTCTCATGAAAATCAATTCTCAAAAAAAATGTCGCTTATTTGTATATGACAAAACAACCAATCAGCGTTATTTAATTGATTCTGGCGCTTATATTCGCATTATTCCTAAGCCAAATTTACTTCTTAAACCTACCAAATTTGAACTTTTTGCGGCTAACGATTCAAAAATCAAAACTTATGGACAAAAACTTCGCTTACTCTTGATTTAAATTTACGACGATCTTTTTCGTGGAATTTCGTAATCGCAGATATAAACACAGCCATTATTGGTTCCGATTTTCTCAATCATTTTGGATTAATAATTGATATCAAACGCAGACGTCTAATAGATCCGGTGACACAATTGTCAACGAAAGGTGATCGTTTTACAGGACAGGGCTTGGAAATAAAAACATTGGACCACACAATTAATTCGGAATATAGTGCTATTTTAAAAGAATTTCCTAATCTAACTCGTCCACGGCCGTTCAATGAAAGGGTTAAACACAACACATTTCATCACATAGAAACCACAGGTCCTCCTGTACATGCTCGCGTCCGTAACTTAAATCCGAAACAATCCACGGCTGCTAAAGAAGAGTTTCAATACATGCTTAATCAGGGCATTATTGTACCTTCAAAATCAAATTGGAGTTCTCCTCTTCATATGGTTGCGAAAAAAGACACGAATTCCTGGCGCCCTTGTGGTGACTATCGTGCTCTCAATAGACAAACAAAACCAGATCGTTATTCTATTCCTCATTTAATTACCTTTAATGATAACTTACAAGGTAAGACTATTTTTACAAAACTAGATATAACAAGAGCCTATCATCACATTCCCGTTCACCCAGATGATAGGCACAAAACGGCAATAATTACAAATTTTGGACTATTCGAATTTGTTTTCATGCCTTTCGGGTTATGTAACGCTGCTCAAACTTGGATGCGTTTTATACACGAGGTTTTACGAGGTTTACCATATTGTTTCGTGTATCTAGATGATATTCTTATTGCCTCACCAGATTCTGAGTCTCATAAAACACGCGTTAGAGAGGTCCTAAAACGGCTTGATGATTATGGATTAACCATCAACGCTAGTAAATGCATGTTTGGTTGCGAAGAAATTCCTTTTGTAGGCTATCTAGTGAATAAAGATGGTATTTTACCACTACCCGAAAAAGTAGATATCATTACTAATTATAAACAGCCAGTCACGGTTCGTGATCTCAGACACTTTTTGGGTATTTTAAACTTTTATAGAAAATTTTTGCTTAATGCTGCTCAGGTCCAAGCTCCTTTGCATGAGTTTCTTAAAAATTCTAAGAAAAATGATAAGCGTGAAATACAGTGGACTACACATTCCATTAAAGCATTTGAAGAGTGTAAAAAACAGCTAGCTTCTGTCACCCTTTTATCTCATCCTTCCCATGATGCGGATCTTGCCTTGATGGTCGATGCAAGTGATTTCGGATTGGGTGCATCTTTAAATTAGATCACCCAAAGTGGATTCAAACCTTTGGGATTTTTCTCGAAAAAATTAACCCCGGCCCAAACCAAATATAGTACCTTTGACCGAGAGTTACTTGCAGCATATTCCGCAATTAAGTATTTTAGATATAGAGTTGAAGGACGTACTCTTATTCTGTATACGGATCATAAACCTTTAACTTTCGCTTTTCACCAGAAGTTAGATAAAGCTAGCCCTCGCCAGTTACGCCATTTAGACTTAATCTCACAATTCACTACAGATATCAGATATCTTCCTGGCGTGGATAATGTGCCAGCTGATGCGTTTTCCCGCATAGCTACAATAGTTACTCCCAATGCCATTAATTACGAGGAATTTGCACAAGCGCAACGTGTTGATGATGAGTTGCAAACACTTACTTCATCACCAAATCACTCTCTTGAACTAAAAAAATTACGAATGCCAGGCTCATCAACTGAACTATTTTGTGACATTTCAACTGGTACGGTACGACCATATGTCCCAGAACC
Source organism: Pardosa pseudoannulata (assembly GCA_032207245.1). Classification (NCBI taxonomy): domain Eukaryota; kingdom Metazoa; phylum Arthropoda; class Arachnida; order Araneae; family Lycosidae; genus Pardosa; species Pardosa pseudoannulata. The sequence goes on along the minus strand of CM063508.1, from coordinate 85,253,317 downwards.
TCTTCGGCGGCAAGTATTTCTTGCCATACACAATCTTTCACACCCTGGTGTACGAGCAACCACAAAGGCTATTGCTCAAAAATTTGTGTGGAGTTCCATCCGTAAAGACTGCACAAAATGGACTCGCACTTGTGTTCCTTGCCAAAGAGTTAAGGTTCAAAGACATACTTTCAGTGATCTTGGGTCTTTCAAAGTTCCTGATGCTCGCTTTCAGCATGTCCATCTGGATATCGTCGGGCCACTCCCTCCTTCACGAGGATTTTCCTATTGCCTGACAGCCATCGATCGGTTCACTAGATGGCCAGAACCGTATCCAATCGTTGATATGACTGCTGAAACAATTGCTAATACGTTGATACGCGAGTGGATACCAAGATTTGGAGTTCCTGGACTGATAACTACTGACCAGGGACGCCAATTCGAGTCACCTTTTTCAAGAATTGACAGCATGCCTCGGAGTACAAAGAACCCGAACTACACCGTATCATCCGTCTTCTTATGGCATCATTGAAAGGACACATCGTTCACTCAAGGCCGCACTGATGGCGCATGCCACACCTAGTTGGACCCTTGCACTACCGTTTGTTCTCCTTGGTTTGCGTTCAGTAATCAAGGAGGATATAGGTGCAACTGCATCTGAGCTAGTTTACGGAACAACTCTTCGTTTGCCTGGCGAATTTTTCACTGCTTCAGAGGTGAACAATGTATCTGAATATGTACAAAGATTGAGAGATACAATGCACAACATAAAGTCTGTTCCCACATCCTCTCATGGAAGCAGAACTGTTTTTGTGCCCCCTCAAATGCAAAAATCAACTCACGTATTTTTGAGACATGATGCAACCAGAAAGCCCTTGCAAGCACCATACGACGGACCCTTTGCAGTCGTTAAATGGTCTGGCAAGGTGGTCACGATTCGCCGCAACAATAAAGATTTTTGTGTTTCAATAGATAGAGTCAAACCAGCTTTCCTCGAGGCAAACTTCGACAACGGAGCCACACAACAACTTTGTGCTATTAACTCCAAACAAGATGTTACAACTGAACCTCCAGTGCAAACTACTCGTTCTGGTCGTCGAGTGCAATTTACAAACAGATACGTGCCTGACTGATGATCAGCTCCTCCGTCCCCAGTCAAGCACTGGGAAGGGGGTACTGTGGCGGCTACTTAGCCGAACATTAAATTTTCTATAAGTTTAGCAAAAGCTCTGTGGCAACACACAACAGACTCACTGTATACTGTTCTATGTCGCCGTGTTCGTGGTAACTGTGTTAAAATGTCTTTCTCGTAAATAAATGTATGTGTGAATAAGTTCAGCCTCTACTAAATGACTAACCACGAAATGTATATATATGTACATATATATATATATATATATATATATATATATATATATATATATATATATATATATATATATATATATATATATATATATATATATATATATATATATATATATATATATATATATATATATATATATATATATATATATATATATATATATATATATATATATATATATATATCACGTTTTAAAGTTAGAGACACATATTTTTCAATACAAATATAGGCCGTATTTGAAGTTTCGGAGCTATACTCGCCCAATTTTTACACTTATATAAGAGGATTGGAACTTTAATAGTGGCAACAATGCTGTAAAAACACTACGTAACAAAACCAAAGAATATCGCGTATAAGCATAGAATTCATCCTTGTATCAGCCTGCGGTCTAAAGTGTTATCAGGATGTTTTCAAAACAAGAACAACGAAGTTGGATAAGAATTAAATGTGCCAGAGGTCTACAACAGGACAGTGTCATCTAGAGCTCTATCATCCCCCTCACTCTCCAAGTCTAAACCCTTGTGACTTTGTCTTATTTCCTAAGTTGAAGGAACCACTTCGTGGCATTCGCTTCAGAACTGTTTCAGAGATTCTTGCGTCAATAGACCGGTACATTCGAACTATCAACAGAACAGACGCTGCTACAGGTGTTTTGCGACTTCCACATCGTTGGAAAAGGGTTATACACAATGTTTTCGACTATATTGAAGGACAGTAAAACCTGGTGACATGAATCACTTTTGTATTCGTGTAAATAAATAGTTGCTACTATAAAGCTCCAACCCTCGTACATATAAATATCATTCATTACCTACATAACATTATCTACATATAAAAAACGTCATCTACATATAAAAATTATTTAATAATATGGAAGGCAGTCGGTGTATGTAGTGCTTAAGAAAAAAAAAACTTTATTCAATCATCTAAGAATAAGGGTGACCTGTGAAAAATACATCATCTATCATTAAGTTTATTTAGTCCAGCAGATCTGCGAGGCTATCCAATAACGATCCCAGTGAGACACACTTAAAAATTATGTCTATGTCCCATTTTCTGTAAAAAAATTCAAATCACAAACATACAAAGTAGGAGGCCAAGAGGTTTGGACACAGAAAAATTTCAAGTTGCGAGATTGTTTCAAAGAGTACCAGTAAAATTGTAAGTTAGTGATTTCCTTCATTAAAAAGTCAAGTTACAACGCTTTCGAAAGCAAGGCTTCAGTTATATTATTAAATGGAAATTTAAATGAGAGAATATGATTTAGTTACCATTCAGATATTCTTAATGTATTATATATAAAAGACTATATATATATATATATATGTATATATATATATATATATATATATATATAAATATGTATATACGTATATGTATATGTATGTATATATATATATATATATACATATATATATATATATATATATATATATATATACATACATACATACATATACATATATATATACATATACATATACATATATACATATACATATATATATATATATATACATATATATATACATATATGTATATATATGTATATATATATATATATATATATATTATATATATATATATATATACATATATATGTATATATATATATATATATATACATACATATATATATATATATATGCATGTGTGTAATGGGTTAGTTTTAGATTAAAAATACTCTTTCACATATATATACTTTTCCCTACAGTATTTAGTATGTATTTAGAATATATACTTTTATTTCAAATCATGTCTACAGATATAGAAAAATATTAAAATAACTATTAAAGTATTCATATGAAAGATGTCTTATTTTTAAAGTGTAAATCAAAGAGCATATTTAAATCCATGAATTAAACATTGCAAGATTCGCTCAATAAAATTTCGACTTCTTTCCTTAAAGAAGTCAAAATAGAGAGGAAATGCGTTGGAAGCGGAATATGTTGCATCTACGTCCCTTGACGACATTATTTTAAATTATGAGACTATCTTCTCTTAGCTACCATAATCTTCTGTTATATTATCATCCATTTCCTTGCATAATATCCTGAATAGTAAAAAGGAATTTTCTGCTCAAAGCTCTTACATCAAATTACAGTTTCAGGTTTGCAGGTAGTACTTTTTAAGTAAATATATTTTGTTACAGATTCATCTTTCCCCGTTATTTGGAGATACATTTTCACTAAAATTATTGCTTCATAATTATTTAAATAATAGGGTGTAATGAGGAATTTGCACATGTGGGGGATTCGAACAACTTAGTGTTTTTCTGATAATTTCAGACTCGTAGATTCCAAAAATGTTCTCAAAAATGTAAAAAACTGGGTCCATCATTTAAAAAATTAATTTTAAAGTTAAGCGAAAATCACGTGACATCAAAACGCTCCGTGATTGGTTGTGATGTCATCATTCATGCAGACCAATATTTTTGTATTGCTTTTAAGCGCGCACTATTTTCCGATTTTGTTTTTGCAAGTTCCTGAAATTTTCTAGCTATCAAAATTTATTTTTATTTAAACCTGAAGGTTTATTTTATCGATCTAGATAGCTTAGTTATCTCAATTTGTCATAAATGTCTCTTCTACCTGGATTTACCAAAGGACAATCAGACAACCTCCCGAAAATTGATAGCATGTCAATGTTTTCTTTCTTGGCAAAAAACCCGGATTTTATGGGAGAAGAAATACGAGGAATTAAAACCCAAAGGTATGTTAAAATCATTTATATTTTTTTCGAATTTTACTTAACATGTATTAACACTTTATTCATGCTAAACACAGCTCTTTTGTTTGTAAATACAAACAAGTCAAATAAATATACATATATCATATACACACACATTTGTAGTAGCATCGTTTTTTATAAATAGAGAGGGATGTAATATTAAAATAAAAATTAGAGGAGGTATTTATTGTGAGACCGGTCTCATTAGCCTTCGTGTTGCAAAACGTAGACCGTAGCATTCCAAAACCAAACCAAACCAATTCTTAGATATTTTAAATATGATGAAAAGAAATTTAAAATCTTTAAACGGCTTTACTTAATTATTTATACATTTTTAAATAGCAATACAATTTTATTGCCTTTAATATTAATGTCACATTGAAAAATGTATAAAATTTATCAAATTAAATTTAATTTTTAAAGTAATATCATTATTAAGTATTTTAAAAATATTATACTTTTTTTCAAATTAGTCACCAATTTAATCGAAAAATATCACTGTTACATTTGATACACAAGAAAGTATGCATCTCTGAAGAAAATATTTATAATACCTTGAAAATACATAACCTTCCCCTCCCCCGAGTTATTTATTAGATAATTATATGCTTTAGATATTTATATGTTTTTCGATATTTATATGCTTTATAAAATATTTATTGTACTTGAACTCTGTGATAATACTCGAAAATTAGCAGTTTTAAAAGTTAAATAGCAGTAGTTAATCAACAATCCTTTTAAAGGTATAGATGTATTTTATATACTTTAATTGTTCTAAATTAGTAATATTTAAACAAATGCAAGCATTTATTTACCGAAAAATGATCTTCACAAACCCATAGAGATGATTTATATGATAATTTGAGGTTTAATTTCTCATCCCTTTTCATCTCAGTTGTCCAGATTTTACTGTATGTGGGTCTTTCGGGACGCTGAAAAATATCTTCTCATTGCAATTAGTTGTTGTATTTTTACAGAGTGGCACAATACAATATTTAGAGTATGATTTTTTAATGCCAGACATAACAAAAAAATTTCTATTATATGCGATACTTTACACAAAAACAAATTTAAAAGTCGACTTTTAACATGTAAACAGCATAGGCGCTCGGTGTTTACATGAACGATGACGTCACAAACTCGGCGGAGAAAAAGTATCGTTTTTGAGAGACGTTAAAGAGTCCGCTATAAAACCCATTAGAAATCACTCATTAGGCCCCCAAATGAAAGAAAAATAGCTACTGTCCTGCTTACTTTTTTGTCTTCTATCGTTTAAAATCAAAATTAGAAAACGTGAAAATTCCTCATTGTTAAAAGTAAAACCATTTGTATTAAATTTTCCAGCAAATATCTGAAAGGTAGGGTGTTGATCTTTGGTACCAGAGACATGTTAAGATTCAATATCTGTTTTAATCGTAATCCACCAATTCTTCTCTTTCATTTTATAATATATAGGTGGCGCTGCGAGGAGCTTTTGTAACAGTAGTTTAGTTTTAGTAGTTCCCTATGTTGCGTGTGTAATTGTTGATGTTGTTTTGGTGTTGCTGTCGTAATGTTAATAATAAAATTATCTTAAAGAAAAAGCAAAGTTCTCGAGTACTTAATGTCTGAATGTTTAATCATCTTATACATTTAATTCAATCTGGATACGTTTGTGGAATTTACTTCAAGTTCCTGTTTCTTCTACTGTGTTCCCGATGCAGATGTGTTGTGGAGGTGAGTGAACACTTTTATATTACCTCATCTCTTGTTCTCACATCGCAAATTTACAACATTTATTATGAGACTAAATTATGCTAAGAAACAGAATACGAAGAATCTAATGCTTTTGGTTTACACATACAAACTCTGAAATCGAAAACGAAACATTCCATCTGGTAGTATCCGTTGTCAAGTACTTTATTCCTATACGCAATGTCTGTATTTAAAGATATCAGCCCTCAAATAGTTAAGCTTAATGCTAACAATTATTCCATATGGAAGTTTAAGATGGAAATGATATTAATTAAAGAAGACATGTTCGATTTGATTGAAAACGATTCACCTCCCGCACCAGATGAAAAATATATAAAGCGGGATAGGCAGGCAAGAGCATTAATAAATCTGTACATCGAGGATTCTCAAATAATTAACGTAAAATATGAAACAACCGCAAGAGCTACTTGGAATAAGCTTAAAGTTATTCATGAACGAAGCAACCTGTCTAGCAAACAGTTTTTGCTAAGAAAATTGTATGCCATGAAAATGCCAGAAAACGGAAATATGAATGAACACATTTCTCAAATGCTCGAATTAATCGACAAATTGAAAGCTGTAGGTGAAGAAATAAAAGATCAACACATCGCTGCACTTTTGTTAGTTTCGGTTCCTAAGTCCTACGACACATTAATAACAGCTCTAGAAGCTAGGCCGGAAACTGAATTAACTCCTGAACTAATTAAAAATAAATTGTTTGATGAATACAATCGCCGTAAAGAACATAATTTAGACCGTAATTTGGCTCAAGCCTTCAAAACAAATGTCACATTTAAACAAAATAATCAGAATAATTATGACAAGTACTGTACTTATTGCAGAAAACACGGGCACTCCAACGACGTGTGTTACAAATTAAAGAATAAAAATTACGAAGCAAGAAAAAGATTATCTTCTCAAAATGAACATAAGCCGCGAGAACAAGCTGAAAAACGTAAAAGCGATAGAACTTCTATATGCATGCAAATAAAAGAAAAACAAAAAATATTTCGAGCCGATGCAGGTGTCCGCTCACAACGGAACTCATATATTAGACACAACTTCGCCAGATAAAAATAGATCTGCGGAGAGTGAGATTCCAACCCCGGAATCAAAACATTCTTTTCTTGCAAACGTTAATGCTGAAAAAGAAAAAATAAATTTTTATCTGGACTCTGGTTCCAGTCAGCATTTAGTTAACGATGCGAAACTGTTTTCATCACTAAATGAGAATGCGGATTCAATAAACATAATCGTTGCAGATGGGAAAATAATTTAATCAAAGGTTGCTGGAAAAATATATTTCACTACAAAAACAAAAGACGGTACTCATGAAATATGCTTAGAAAATGTCTATTATTTACCACAGTTAGAATGTAATCTGCTATCAGTAAAGAAAATCGCTGAAAGGGGTTTCTCAATTAATTTCAATAAAAACAAATGTGTTGTAATGAAAAATAATACTGTATATTTAGAAGCAATTTCAAACGATAATAGTCTTTACAAAGTCATTATTGAAGAAAACAGAAATGATTCAAATCTTAATTTTGCATATAATTGTAACAATCATAATTGTATTTATTTATGGCACAAACGGCTAGGTCACCGCAGCACTGATGCAATCAAACAGCTTGTAAGAGAAAATCTTGCAGACGGTATTCAGTTAGACAATTGCCAACATTCAGCTGACTGTGTATGTTGCATCAAAAATAAATTAACGGAGTTCCCCTATCCAAAAGAAGCGAAATATAGAGCTAAACGTCCTCTCGATTTAGTCCATAGTGACCTATGCGGACCCATGCAAACACCAAGTGTAAGCGGGAAACATTATTTCCTAACCTTTGTAGACGATTATTCCAAATATTGTACAATATATCTGGTATCAAAAAAGGATGAAGTTCTCCTAAAACTCAAAGAATACATCGGTATGATGAAAAACAAATTCGGAAGAACACTTAAAACCTTGAGAAGCGATAACGGAGGAGAATACACAGGAAAAGAAGTAGAAGAATTTCTAAATCAGCAAGGCATTGTCCACCAGTTGACTGTCCCGTACTCCCCTCCACAGAACGGAGTTGCGGAAAGGAAGAATCGAAGTCTCACTGAAATGACTAGATGTCTCCTGTCTGAAGCAAACCTCCCACAAAGATTCTGGGCCGAAGCGGTTATGACATCGAACTATATCCAAAACAGATTGCCAACAAAGGCAAATAAGAAAACACCGTTCGAGCTCTGGACTGGTCAGAAACCTGATCTATCCAACATAAGAACTTTCGGGTCACGAGCGTTTGCACATGTTCATAAAAGTAAGAGAGGAAAATTAGACGAGAAGGCGGTGGAAGGAATTATGATAGGATACGACCAAAGAAGTAAAGGATATAGAATCTACACATCCGATCAACAAGTGATTATTAGTAGAACAGTTAGATTTATCGAGAACGAGACGGAGAACACAACTCATGCAGTACCTCTACCGATAACCCAGAAAACCGTAGAAGAATCTGAAGATGAAGCAGATGACACAAGCAGTGATGATCCCATAATAGAACTTAGAAGATCCAGTCAATCAAACAAAGGAAAACCTCCCGAAAGACTAAGTTACATGGCTGATGAAGAGAAAAATGGTCCTAAAAGTTTGAACGAAGTTCTTAGTCGCAGTGACAAGAATGAATGGTTGGAAGCCATTGAAGAGGAAATGAATTCTCTCAACATAAATCGCACATGGGATCTCGTTGAGTTGCCAAAAGGAAAGAAATCTATAGGATGTAAATGGACATTCAAAAGAAAGTTAGACCAAGACGGAAATGTTATTAAGCACAAGGCAAGACTTCTAGCGAAAGGATATAGGCAAAAGTTCGGCATTGATTTCGACGAAACCTTTGCACCAGTCGTAAAACATACCACCATCAGAGCATTCCTAGCTGCTGCAGTCTACAGAAAAATGCATGTCAAGCATGTTGATATAAAAACAGCTTTTCTTCATGGAGATCTTGATGAAGACATTTATATGGACCAACCAGAAGGATACATAAACCCCGACGAGAAACAGAAAGTTTGCAAACTGAACAAATCTCTGTATGGGTTAAAACAAGCAGCCAAACCTTGGAACCAAAAGATAGCTGATGTCCTACAAAAGAATAATTTTCGACAGAGTATGGCCGATAACTGTCTTTTTACAAAAGAGGAAAAGGGTCAAAGCATATTCATCATCCTGTACGTTGACGACTTACTCATTGCAAGCCAAAGCGAAAATGAGATAGATGAAACAATAAATATTCTCCGAGAAAATTTTGATGTCAAAGATTTGGGAAAGGTGAAGAACTAACTTGGAATTAATATCCAAAGAAAACCTGATGGAAGTTTTGAACTTAACCAAAAATCGGAGATCGAAGACCTACTAGAAAAAGTTAACGAGAAAGATCGAAAACCGACGTATATTCCCATGGCTACAGATTATATAAAAAACGATGACACCAACAAATTGAAGGATAATTCAGAGTACAGACAGGCAATCGGAGCTCTCTTGTACATTGCCACAGTTTCAAGACCTGACGTGGCTCTGGCAGTAAATAAATTAAGCAGAAAGAATGAATCGCCCTCAGAAAAGGATTGGACGGCAGTGAAGAAATTAATCATGTATCTAAATACAACAAAAGAGTCTAATCTTGTCATAAACAGCAAGAGTCCACCCGTCCTCAGTTGTTACACAGATGCCGATTGGGCAAGTGACATCTCAACAAGAAGTTCAACAAGTGGAAACGTCTTTCTTCTCGGGAACAACACCATCTCCTGGTTCTCCAAAAGACAGAGCTGCATCGCTCTCTCTTCATGTGAATCAGACTATGTGGCTGCAGCCCAAGCAGCACAAGAAATCCAGTGGTTAATTCATCTCTTAGAAGATCTGGAACTTGTTCAAAATCGACCAATTAAAATGTATGAAGACAACAAGTCATGCATTACCCTTGCACAAACTTCAAAGAACGATACAAGAACTAAACATATAGACGTAAAATACCATTCTCTTAGACACTTATACCAGAATGGGACAATTGAATTTGAATACTGTAACAGCAAATCCAATGTTGCAGACATCTTTACAAAACCTCTTCCCAGACCACTATTTAATAAGTTAAAGTGTAAACTTTCCTCAGAATCGCTGGATTAAGGGGGAATGTTAAGATTCAATATCTGTTTTAATCGTAATCCACCAATTCTTCTCTTTCATTTTATAATATATAGGTGGCGCTGCGAGGAGCTTTTGTAACAGTAGTTTAGTTTTAGTAGTTCCCTATGTTGCATGTGTAATTGTTGATGTTGTTTTTGTGTTGCTGTCGTAATGTTAATAATAAAATTATCTTAAAGAAAAAGCAGAGTTCTCGAGTACTGAATGTCTGAATGTTTAATCATCTTATACATTTAATTCAATATGGATACGTTTGTGGAATTTACTTCAAGTTCCTGTTTCTTCTACTGTGTTCCCGATGCAGATGTGTTTTGGAGGTGAGTGAACACTTTTATATTACCTCATCTCTTGTTCTCACATCGCAAATTTACAACAAGGCAGCGGGTTAATCTCACTGTTGGCATTGATGTTTGTAGCCGACTTAAGCACTAGGTACCTGTCTCACTAGCCCTCGTACATCAAAAAAGTAGGCTGTCCACGCTAGCGCAGTTTTCACAAATGAAATACACAGAAACATGAAATGGACTGTTATCTCGTTATTAATGATGGCTACTACTCACTGAAATCATCTACACCATTAGATTATCTAATGACGTCACTAGAATTGCATTTCGGCACGTTGGGTTACGTCGAAGATAGGAGCTTTTGCTACTCTGGGGGGGGGGGGGATTTTCGTCATAATGGCGTAGCCAGTCGAAAAAATCGACTATTCCGATCGTTTAGAGTCCCTGTGAGTAGCAGCCTATTTTTCTAGGAGACACAATTTTTATACTTCACTGGAAGCTTCAGAATCCACATACACTAGAGAAATCAATTATTTCTCATAGATGGCACCCCAGGCGTCAACCTAGACTATAACGCTTCTAACTGAACTAAACCCATAGTATCACAGTTTTAAGACGTCATTTATAAAATTATCTGCTAACTGAAATCATTATTTTATAAATTTTAATATAAATATTATTAGTTCCAAAAATTAAAATATTTATATCATTACGTAATTCTTAAGAAATAACTTCTTGTCGACATGATAAATATTTTAATATTTTATTTCTTTGAGTTATATATGCGAAGATATAAGTATGTGTGTGGGATTGTAAACAGTAAATTTTCAGGTTGTGTACAAGGAGATTTCTTTTAAACTCGGTACTAGTTACTTCTTTGAGAACGCTAGTATCAGTCGATTTTTTGCTGACAATAGTTAACAGAAAACAGAAAAAGAGGAATATTTTCATATAGTTTTCTAACGTTATTTTTCAATGAAGTTTTTAACATAGAAATTAAATTTTTTTTTTAATTTTAAACAAAAAGAAACTATTTGTGACACCCTATATTGGGGGGAGGTCGCAAAGGGGCCTACTCCAGCCACGGTTGAAAAATCTATTTCTCAAACTGAAGATAATAAAATGCTGAAAGAAATACAGATGTGACTTCTACTAGTACTAAAATAACAAGCAGAAATTTAAGGTTAGTTAGAAGTAGTCTCTACATTGCACTTTTAAGGAGGGATGAGTTAGTGTCATATAAGAAAATAAAGTACGGTGAACTGACCATTGGAGTACAGAAAACCAAAAAAAAATTATGTGCTTTAAAATGTCACTAGAACATGAGCCATGGATTGAGGGCTGTAATTTTGTGCTTATTCCAGCCGTGGTTGAAAAACCTATTTCTCAAGCAGAAGACAATAAAATGCTGAAATAAATACAAATGTGCCTTCTAACTGAATTAAAATAACAAGCGAAAGTTTAAGATTAGTTAGAAGTAGTCTCCACATTGTACTTTTAAGGAGGAATGAGTCATATAAGAAAATAATGTACGGTTAACTGAACATTGTGATACAGAAAGCCAAAAAATTGATGTTCTTTAAAATGTCACTAGAACATGAGGCATGGATTGAGGGCTGTAATTTTGCACCTTACGAAAACAAAATTCATTAAAAAAAGATGAGAAAATTATGGTTATAATATTTCTGCACGTAAAATAAGTGAAGTAATTCATAAAAAAGGAAAGAAACGTCAAAGTCTACAACTGACTGAGGGAGAAAAATGCATACCGAACGAAGAAACGTACACTTGTTATTAAATATGAAGTCGCTTCTGATGTTTTAAAAGGAAATCCAATCCTTCAAAAAAAACTATCGTAAAATCTTTAAATATCTCTGTAAAAACTGTGAACAAAATTATAAAATCTGTATACATCTAATCAAGAAAGGAAAAAAGAATGTTCACACCGAATACCAAAACATGTTTTCCAGCGTAAGAGTATGTCCAGATTGTTGTATGAAAATTATTAGGTTAGTGTAAAATGAAAATATATAGTCATAATTCATGAGGGTTGAATTTACTTATGTAATTGCAATAGGAAATATCCCTTTTCTAATGAAAAAGTAGAGAAAAAACATAAAATGATGCTTTGGAGAGAGAAAACAATGAAATATTTTGCTAAATGTTTGATGGTTATTGCTGGATTTTCTTATAACGGAAAACTCCAAATAAAGATGGTAAAATAAGTGTGAAATTTACTCCAGATTAGGTCATTAAGTACGTTTTAACACCTATTTTCAATGAAGAAATGACACAATTTTACCTTAACAATCATCACTGCGTTAAATTCCATCAGGATATGGTTATAAAGCCATACATCTAAACCTACTATTCTAGTTTTAGAATAAATGAAAAAAAAATGAAACTAGTAGTTCAGTTACTCTCTTTAACCCGCAAGGACTCGCGCTGGGCCTCTGAAGCCCGTGCGTTATAAAAAATATTCCACACAAAATCTCATTAGAAATTAACTTCCCAAATTTTCAGTAGCTGTCTTTTATGTCTTCTAGATTCCAATAAATAACATGTATCTCCGCAATTTTCTCTGAATAATTTTCTCAGAAAGAGAGACTTTTAAATTATTCGGGTTCCAGAGACCTAGTACGTGCACATATATTTTTGCATTTTTATTTAGTGTTTGTAGTCGGAGAAGAGATGCTGTGAATAATAGATCGTTGTTTCATTAAAAAGTTGAAATATAAATATGAAATAAAAAGATGTGATTTAAATTTTCAACTTGTGTGTGTCTTATGTTTGTGCTTTCGGAATGTTGTAATAAAATCTTTTAAAAATTAATATTTCAAATAATCGGAAATATAGATTACACTTTTAATAAAGTATATTTGAAAATACAAATTTCTGTTCATCCTCAAAAACAATTTTGGTGGTATTATTCTGAGAAAAGTTGGTCAGTTCTCGCGTAACACCGGGAAGCGCGCTTCCTCGAGGGTTAAATATATCCCTCCGTGTCTCCTTTGGATTATTCTACATTTGGAATTTTATAAGAAGCTATTTATAAGTGGCATTGAAACACATTGGATGGACTCTAGAAGAATGTGGACGAGAAGTGGTACAAAATCAACCCTGATGTTTTAAGAAACAGGAATCAAAATGCAATAGGTTATTTCAACAAAAGAGGTGAACAAATTAGAGAAACCTTATATTTGTTTCTATGAATATCGTTACAAAACCGTTAAAAAATTCTGTAAACAGCCTCTATATCACACTATAAAGGGAAATGTATTGCTCCTTTTGATATGATTTTACATGACAAGATAAAAACCATAAGCTTTCATTTCGGTTAAAAAACATTTCATGGGAAAATTTAATTTTAACTTACATATTTCAAAAGTTACTTTACGAGTAAGTAGATTTCAGTTTTATTATTATTATTATTTACTTTTTTTTGTTTTGGTGTGTGTTTATTTTATGTTTCTTAAATGCATTACTTTATATGACAAAACTAAATAATTTATATAAATATAAACTCTTATTAATGATCAAGGAAAATGCTTTATTCCAAACATGGTAGACCTTTTTATTATATAGCGAATCGAAAGTCGACTATTATCAAGACTCTTTAGATAAAAATGTACTATGTCCTTTTAAGTAAATTTGCACAAATTCTACCATTACCATAAAAACAATAGGAAAAAATCCTTCTTAAGAATCCCTTTTCCCTTTATTGCTTTAGTGAAAGATCACAAAGTTTGCATTAGCATACAAAAAAATTCTAAACAACAGCCATTTAGATTATCCTGTTTTACGAGAAAGAACATCAAAGAAATGCTTTTTATACATAAACATGCTAAAACAACTAATCTGAATATCTAGAAAGTAATATACAAACCTTCAATAGAATTAACAATCTAAAATATGACAAAAACACTATATATAGGAAGTTTTTTGTTCAATAGATTCAAAACAATAAAAATATTTATATCTCTGCATAAGCTTTGAACATTCTTCAGTAAGTTATTTAAAACAATAAACATTCATATCTCTGTATAAACTTTGAACTTTCTTCAATAAGCTTTTTTTTTCAATAGACTCAAACCAATAAACATACTGATATCACAGCATAAGCTTAGAACGTTCTTCAACAAGTTTTTTTTTTCAATAGATTCAAAACAATAAACATATTAATATCTCTGCATAAGCTTTGAACATTCTTCAATAAACTTTTTTCAATAGATTCAAAACAATAAACATATTCATATCACTGCATAAGCTTTGAACATTCTTCAATAAGTATTTTTGTTCAATAGATTCAAAACAATAAACATATTCATATCTCTGCATAACCTTTGAACATTCTTCAATAAGTTATTTAAAACAATAAACATATTCATATCTTTATATAAGCTTTGAACATTCTTCAATAAGTTATTTAAAACAATAAACATATTCATATCTTTATATAAGCTTTGAACATTCTTCAATAAGCTTTTTTTTTAATAGACTCAAAACAATAAACATACCAATATCACTGCATAAGCTTTGAATTTTCTTCAATAAACTGGTTTTTTTTTCAATATATTCAAAACAATAAACAAATTTCTATCTCTGCATAAGCTTTGAACATTCTTCAATAAGCTTTTTTGTTCAATAGATTCAAAACAATAAACATATTCATATCTCTGCATAAGCTTTGAACATCCTTTATATCTCTGCATAAATTTTTTAAACAATAAACATATTCATATCTCTGCATAAGCTTTGAACATTCTTCAATAGCTGATGCGAGGCATTAATATATTTTTTGCACGAACTTTGATTGATTTTAAATTTAAGAACTGGTAAATGGAGTAGTTTTTTCAATACAACAAAGAAAAGTAATACAACAAAGTTTTTTTAACAACAAAGAAAAAAACGCCTTCGTTTTTTCTAACTCTTCAGTAAAACATAAAAACCAGCTTCTAAATAAACCATGGCTGTCAGATGAAAATTCGAGAAATTCTAATAAGTGTTCAATCATGGGGAGAATGATGTATGAGGCAATTAACAACGGTATCCAAAATAAATAAAACATAAATAC
>CM063508.1:85200464-85232964 GCA_032207245.1 Pardosa pseudoannulata | reverse complement strand
TTCTTTTAATTTAAAGTAATTAAAAGTATTTTTTAATAATTAATTTATTTAAGAGAATGTAGTCCTGAAATACCTTAAATTTAAGTTGTATGTTAATAAGTATATTATGAAGTTATGTGGACCATAGTAAAGCTTCTATTCCAAAATTGTACTGTATTAATTATTTTATTATTTTACAAGAATTGAAAGAGGTCTTAATGCAATAACAATATTTTGTATAATTTTATTATGTATTTTAAGATTTATGGTTTGTTGACACATTTTTAGAAAGTGAAAATTTCTTTAGAAGGTAGAGATTCATAATGTTTTAGTAAGAATTCTAAATTAAAAGGAATTTTTGTATTTTTACAAAAACATCTGTGATTTATTATAACCATTTTATACATATTGTTAAACTTTTCTTTATGTAAATAGTTAACGCATTTATGCACAACTGAAAATTTTGACTTATAATAATAAAGCAAGTCGTCTGAACGTATTGGAATCAAATCCTCAACTGAAGTGCTGAAAATAAGTGTGAATGCACAGGCTTCTTGGTCGCTACCATAGTAACCGATGACTGGGGAAACGAGAAAGTGTGACCTTGAAGCGCCAATAGATTTTACATGGACTATAATACCAACCTTTCGCGAGAGACGACCAAATACCGAGTGTGGTTTAGTGTCGTGGTAAAATGCTGAGACAACAGTTAATTGCTTAGAAAGAGTAACCTTTGATTAGAGAAATCTGCCAAAGTGTGTCGTTTCAGAAGAGTATTATTGCAGATCGTAAAAGATTTCCATGTGAGAGTTATTACTTTCTAATTAAAGTGCCAGCCATATCATTTTTTGCTTTGAGAATCAAAGAAAAAATTTCAGGGTTTGGAGAAAGGAATGAAAACATCCTCGTTTAAATCGGATAGCTGGGAAATATGGTTAATATAAATAGAAGAAATTAAAATGTAGAATAATGAATTGGAAAAAGGGATAATTTTGAATAGGCTTTAGGGCTTAGATATTGATATTATTATACACACACACACACACACACACACACACACATATATATATATATATATATATATATATATGTATATATATATAGTATATATTATATATATACGTATAATATATATATATATATATATATATACATATATATATATATGTATATATATACGTATATAATATATATATGTATGTATATATATATATATATATATATATATATATTATATATATATATATATATATATATATATATATATATACGTATAATATATATATATATATATATATATCGATTCTGGACTATTCGCCACCTTGTAAGATAGTATTTAACCACTCTTTATTAATATTTGGCCTCTATCAATATAGATCCCCAGTATATTCATACCTTATGGATAGACGCTTAATGTTATATTTATATTATTGCTTCCTGTAATTAACTATAGATCAAAAATTATTTTTAATATGTATGAATAATATTTTTATTTTAAGTTTATTAAAAAGAATAACTGATAAAAAATCATGAAATGCTCTCATGAATTGTCCTTCCTTTATTATTTTTCGATCATTAATTTATATCTGATAAGTTTAATTATTTGCATATTTTTATTTCCAATTGCTAATAATTCTTTCTAAACGGAGATAGAATTTATTATCAAAATCAGGCATTCTAAATTACATTTTACTTCTTATTATAGATTTGCTTGCATTTTTAGTCGTCTTTTTAAAAGATTATATAACGTCAATCAATCTTTTTTTAAATATAAAATTTGTAGAGAAATATTCATTAAATTCTGACCTAGGTTTTTATACCACTTATGATGCAGCAGAAATACAAAAAAAGATTTTCTCGCCAAATATTTAATACTACTTTTTTAAATAGCGTAGTTCAATAAAAATGACATTTTATTACTGCCATAAATTTTACATGTATGTTTCTCAGGTGAATCAAAATTTAACTATTTGTTCGACCAAAATTCCTCTATCTAAGTTCTCCATCGAGTGCAGTTCAAGATTACCATAAAGAGATGGTCAAATATTTTGTCAGTGTTGTGCTGTAAGTCTCTAATCTCTTACAAGTGCTTGGGATACCTATACATCGTGCAAGTAACATGAATGTGTACCAGTATAATTGAGTACTAGAAACTTAACTACTGCCACAACTCGAAGAATGACTTCAGGATGATGAAAAGTATTTGGTCTTTCAAAATCATACCCATTGAATTGTTAAAGAATTTGCATTACCTTTATAGCTAACTATAAGTGAACCATCATTAAAATTATCCAAATTTAAAGCTTTTAGGTCATTCACTAGTAAATACTATCAAAAGCATTCATAATAATTTTCAACACAATATTTTAAGAACTTTTTGAGAAATCACATTTCAAGTTTCAACATTTTATTAAAAATACCTTTCTGAGAAAAACGCATTTGAAGTTTATGAAAGAAACTTTAACTATTAAAAAATTAAAATACATGTTTAAAATTCCTCACACTTTCTTGCTTCAAAACTTTCTAATTGTCAAGTTGCTAATTAGTAAAAATACTAGGAACATGTTTAAACTAATCTTCATGAAAATTTAAAAAGTTTTGTGTAAAAAAATGCTCTTTAGAAGGCTTTAAATTCACAACTTCCGGTTCCGAAGTCACTACTTCCGTTTTGTTTTGACAGCTGTCACTGATGTATAAACAGCTGTAACTTTCCTTTAAAATGCCATAGAGACAAAACAAAAATAGATTTAGAAGCCTAAAAGTTGAAATTTTACAATAGAAAAATAAAAAAATAATGATTTTTGGCAAAAAAATGACGTTTTTAACGTAGACGGATACCTTAAAAGCATTTTACCCTGCTTTGAAAATTCAAGCTCAAATGAACCCAGTAGATAACATGTGGGAACTTGGCAAAAGAGCAATTGCCAAGGAAACGATCATTACCATGCGCCAACTGATAAAAACTCTCAACAGAGGACGGCATCAAAGCGGCGAACTTCCTCAAAATGTAAAAGAGCAATTTGCCAAAATATCGATCGTTACTCTGCGCCAGCTGATTAAACTTCAAACAGAGCACGACATCATAACGCCGAACTTCCTCAAAGTGTAAAATAGCAATTGTCAAAGAAAATGTCATCCGTATGAACCAGGTGATTAAAACTCTCAACAGAGCACGATATAATAACGCCGAATTTGTGAAAAATGTAAAAGAGCAATTGTCAAAGAAAATATCATCTGTATGAACCAGGTGATTAAAACTCTCAACAGAGCATGATATCATAACGCCGAATATGATCAAAGTGTAAAAGAGCAATTGTCAAAGAAAATGTCATCTGGATGAACCAGGTGATTAAAACTCTAAACAGAGCACGATATCATAATGCTGAATTTGATCAAAGTGTAAAAGAGCAATTGTCAAAGAAAATGTCATCCGTATGAACCAGGTGATTAAAACTCTCAACACAGCACGATATCATAACGCCGAACTTCTTCAAAGTGTAAAAGAGCAATTGTCAAAGAAAAGGTTATCTCTATGAACCAAGTGATTAAAACTCTCAAAAAAGCACGACATCATAGCTCGGAACACCACCAAAATGTAAAAGTCGATATAGAGAAGATGACTCATTATTAGTATTAAACTTGTATTAATGCGCATATTACATTTACGAAACAATAAATCGTTTCACTGCTTAAACTTTTATAATGTAAAGCTACCTTTGAGACCTAAAACCAACTGTTTGTTCATAAAGTTCCGTTAAACTAAAAAATACAAAAACCTAAGTAGTACCTCTAATAATTTGACCATATATATGATAAAAAAGGAATTATGTCTGCATTTATGAAAATGAAATGATACCTAGGTTCATGCATGTGCGTTTGTCACAAATATATCGAAATATATCGAACATATTTAGAAGTGATTTTATTTAAGTTCTTAGTAATAGTTTATGGCTGTTTTAGGTTATTTCATTTTAATTATCAGTCACTGAATAATGACTTACTGCTGGTATGCATGCTCGTGGCCGATCTAATTCGGCTTTAAGTAGTAGGTCTCGGTCACATTAGCCTTCATGTAACAAAACACTGGGACGTAGTACTCCAAACCATCCAACTAACCGTTCTGTTGAGCCAAACCAAGAATGTTACATAAAGAGCTTTACGTTTCTCATATTCGATTTTCTCGTGTTATATTACAATTATTTACGCTAAAATACAGTCTAAGTTTTAGTTGAAATTTTAATCCCTATTCTTTTCGAAACCTAAAAGGACTTACAGAAATGTGTTCTAGTACAAACAAAGAAAAGGAAATCTCTTATGTTTTTATTCTTTCAAAAACTCATTTCTATATAAACCATGGCTCTTCGGTAAAACCTCGATCAATTCTAATAATAAAAAGTGTTCAATCATGTAGAAGTTGATGTATGAGGCAATTAAGTCCTGCGTCAAAAATAGATAAAGCGTAAATAAAAGTAAAAAACAAATAAGTTGTTTTCATTAATTTTTCATATTATCCTCACTTTGTTTCATTTTTATAGAATGCTTTATGTTAACACAATAATTTTAAACATTGTCGTATCATTATTTTAAACTTTGTCATGTATGTGAGTGTGCATATTTCCAGAACTCATTTAAAAACTTTTGAAAATAGAAATACGCCTCAAATGTATCTGTAATTATTCTACATTTACACATACTGCATACATGTGTGGCGACTGCATTCTTGACTCGCTCAGCGTCATGAGCCAAAACATTGGCCATTCTTCCGAAGTAGCCGAAGCACTGCGCTTTCTACGCCGTATGCTAATTTTAATCTAGCATACGGAGTATACGGATAAATCACGTCCGGGTCACCAACTTTTGGTGGGGAGGCATTGCTAACAAAATGAAAATACCCCACCAAACACAAAAGGGTGTCAGAAGGTATTAAGGTACTGAGAAATGAGGCAAAGTTGAAATAAAAATAAACTTTAATTAAGCTTGAAACGAAAACACAAAATGGACGACCTCACCAGAAATTATTTAGAGTCGAAAACATGATCAGCCAGCACAAGCAAAGGAACGGAAACAGCCCCATTTATCTTTCCTATCTTTAAAATTTTTCACATCTTATGATGTTAGTTGCTGTCAAGGGACTTAAATTTTCTCTTATTTTATTGTAATTATGTTTTAACTTAAAATATATATGGCACATTAGGGAACCTCAGTTACTGATGCACACCCTCATTGAATGTACCAACGAATCAAATTGGAGATACGGTCTAGGACCCAGGTTCTCCTGTAAAAATCCAACTGCTAAGAAGAACGGAAACAGCGATGCTCCTCGAGGACGAAAGCAGGAACTGTTGATGTTGCTTTACAGGCGCTGCCTTTTATACTCCGTATGCTAGATTAAAATTAGCATACGGCATGGAAAGCGCAGTGCTTCGGCTACCTCGGAAGAATGGCCAATGTTTTGGCTCATGACGCTGAGCGAGGCGAGAATGCAGTCGCCACACATGTGTGTATGCAAACACATATACACACACAAATGAAAATAATAGCACTAAGAGTTTCACCCTGTTGCCAAATCTGGTGATATAATTGTTTCCTGCCAATAATTTTTTCCAATGCAGCAGGCGAAACAAACACTATCCTAACGCCTTAAGAAGGCTACGAACCCGTTATTCATTTGACGCCACAAGAGGCGCACGTGTAGTTTAACTCTTTAAGGACTACAGGAGCAGATGATTTTACTACCCTTAAGTACTAAAGTTTTCAGCAGGTGAAAATGTAAAATGGACTGGCCCATTCTCCCCACCCCTCTCCCTTCATCCCGGATAATGGATTCCGGACCCATGAAAGAAGTAGGTGGGTCACAGATGTCATCTTAAATTGATTGTGTTTCTTTACTTCCCCACGTGGAAACAGGGGTCCAAAAGCTACAAGATAACAATTGAGCAAAGTCTACTTCTAGAATATACACACGTTTTTAGTATATTTTAGGAAGTTGAAAAACATTTGATGGGCAAGCGTATGTAGGAATTAAAGTTTTAAAACCCTTTGTAAACAAATACTTGATAAAGAAAGAACAGAAAAATTTTAATATTCAAGGAAGCAATTAGTTGTATTTAGAAAAGTTGAGTAACTGTCGTAAATGTGTGCATGTGAGTGTGCATGTATGCATAACAATATCAAATTAGATAAAATACCAGTTAGTATCCTCCTCACTCCTCCCCCACCCCACCAAATAAAACTTGATTCTCCAATACAATCTGCTACCATAACACAATTCTACATCTAGTAGCCAATATACGAGTATAACTTAAAAATGCTATAGCTAAATGCTTCGAAATTTGACGCCATCTTAAGTCATATATATGTATATGTATAAATGGATTAACAAAATCCTAGACATTCGATCAAATGAGCTCCGATACATCCCGATTATAACTTTTATTATAAAGATATTAATATTATTTATCTACACCCTCTTTTAGAGGATTTTTTAACATAATTATTTTAATCAAATATTGCTACATTATTGCCTTATTACCATTTATACCCTTCATATCTTCAGCATATTTCTTAAATGGTATTTGGGGTAAACAATTTTTATATATCTACTGAAATAATGGATTCAATGTAATAAAAGATTCATTTTGTATATACTACTATCTTGGCTTATATATAATTTAATTTTTTACTTCTATTTATCTTATTTAATTTTATTTTTATTTATAAAACATTTTAATTATACAATATATTATTGGTTTTTTTATAGCATATAGTATCAACAGATCTAAATCATATCAAATATTTACGATTAAAGTGTTTTGCCGTTCTCCCCCCCCCAAGTAGGGCATTGCTTTTTACTAGCAGAGTCTGTGTATTCGAATCCTACAAATTATATAGATTTATACTATAGCGTTCAGATGAAAATGCCAGAGTTATTAGCCTTTTTTACTGTAAAGAATACTATAACAACAGTCTACCTACCAGCCACGATTTAAATATAAATTTAGTATATGAGTTCACGCAATGATATAAACATATACACTCATATCGAAAAAATTCAAAATTTAAGCTCATTTTTATACGTTTTTGCAGAATTTAATAAATAAGAGTAATTTTTAAATTAAGAACTGCAAACTTATTAAAACATTTGTGAGTATAAAAAAATTAATAGCTCTACAATAAAGAAATTCCGGAAAAAATAATCATTATAAAATTCAGATGATTCTAAGATCAAAAGAAAGTAAATCATAGTGTATAATTCATTTCCTCTGTCTCGTCCTAAATAAGACTACTTCAGCTTATGGCTTTTTATTTTCACCACGTTATCAATAAAGTTCATTTAAGAGGAAAATTATGCATTGAATCAATAATAAAAAAAAATTGCTTAACTATAAAGCTATAATTTTTAACTAGCTTATGTATATATAAAATACATTTAAACTAAACTTCAAAATATATATATATCAGCATAATAAAAGTTTAGAATAAAAAGAAAGAAAAAATTCATTGCTAAGAAAAACACCTCAAAATGTGCTCAAGCTTTGCTGTAGGCAGTAATCAATCAAACTGTCAACTGATCATAAGACGGGTTAGGTGAAAAGAAGACCCCTGCTAGACATACCTATCACCCCTATTTTTCATGCTTATGGACCATTCCGGCCGAGGCCGTCTTTAAGTGATTCGGCTGGTATGGGCCGGGTCGACTCCAGGGAGTTAAGGTATTCTACGAATGTGAGTAATATTACCCCAGCTGGGTCCTTGTAATTTACAAGCAGGGACTAAGCAGAAGAAAATAAATACATATCTCATCACTTTATAAAGTAATATGTTTAACATTAAATGTTTTTGCATTATATATTACTAATATTTTTACTAGTGTCTAAAATCTGGGAAACACCCTTTTACTCTGTAAAAAGTTGGCTTATGGATAACTTACAGATTTAACATTTCCCCTATGCCTCCTAATTCACATCACTTTATAAACAAATAATTTTAACATTAGATATTTCTGCATTATATATTACTAATATTTTTTCCAAAGGCTGAAATCTGGGAAACACCCTCATACTTAGGAAAATGTTGACTTATGGATAACTTCCAGTTTTAACATTTCCCCTATGCCTCCTAATTCACATCACTTTATAAACAAATATTTTTAACATTAGATATTTCTGCATTATATATTACTAATATTTTTCCCAGTGGATGAAATCTGGGAAACACCCTTTTACTCAGGAAAATGTTGACTTATGGATAACTTCCAGTTTTTACATTTCCCCTATGATTCCTAATTCACTTTATAAACAAATAATTTTAATAGTAGATATTTCTGTATTATATATTACTAATATTTTTCTCAAAGGCTTAAATCTGGGAAACACCCTCATACTTAGGAAAATGTTGACTTATGGATAACTTCCAGTTTTAACATTTCCCCTATGCCTCCTAATTCACATCACTTTATAAACAAATAATTTTAACATTAGATGTTTCTGTATTTTATATTACTAAAATTTTTCTCAAAGGCTTAAATCTGGGAAACACCCTCATACTTAGGAAAATGTTGACTTATGGATACCTTCCAGTTTTTACATTTCCCCTATGACTCCTAATTCACATTACTTTATAAAAACAAATATTTTTAACATTAGATATTTCTGCATTATATATTACTAATATTTTTCCCAGTGGATGAAATCTGGGAAACACCATTTTACTCAGGAAAATGTTGACTTATGGATAACTTCCGGTTTTTACATTTCCCCTATGCCTCCTAATTCACATCACTTTATAAACAAATAATTTTAATAGTAGATATTTCTGTATTATATATTACTAATATTTTTCTCAAAGGCTTAAATCTGGGAAAAAACCTCATACTTAGGAAAATGTTGACTTATGGATAACTTCCAGATTTTACATTTCCCCTATGACTCATAATTCACATTACATTATAAACAAATATTTTAACATTAGATATTTCTGCATTATATATTACTAATATTTTTCCCAGTGGCTGAAATCTGGGAAACACCATTTTACTCGGGAAAATGTTGACTTATGAATAACTTCCAGTTTTAACATTTCCCCTATGCCTCCTAATTCACATCACTTTATAAACAAATAATTTTAACATTAGATGTTTCTGTATTTTATATTACTAAAATTTTTCTCAAAGGCTTAAATCTGGGAAACACCCTCATACTTAGGAAAATGTTGACTTATGGATAACTTCCAGTTTTAACATTTCCCCTATGCCTCCTAATTCACATCACTTTATAAACAAATAATTTTAACATTAGATGTTTCTGTATTTTATATTACTAAAATTTTTCTCAAAGGCTTAAATCTGGGAAACACCCTCATACTTAGGAAAATGTTGACTTATGGATAACTTCCAGTTTTAACATTTCCCCTATGCCTCCTAATTCACATCACTTTATAAACAAATAATTTTAACATTAGATGTTTCTGTATTTTATATTACTAATATTTTTCTCAAAGGCTTAATTCTGGGAAACAACCTCATACTTAGGAAATTGTTGACTTATGGATAACTTCCAGTTTTTACATTTCCCCTATGACTCCTAATTCACATTACTTTATAAACAAATATTTTAACATTAGATATTTCTGCATTATATATTACTAATATTTTTCCCAGTGGCTGAAATCTGGGAAACACCCCTTTACTCTGCAAAAAGTTGGCTTATGGATAACTTCCAGTTTTAACATTTCCCCTATACCTCCTAATTCACATCACTTTATAAACAAATATTTTTAACATTAGATATTTCTGCATTATATATTACTAATATTTTTCTCAAAGGCTTAAATCTGGGAAACACCCTCATACTTAGGAAAATGTTGACTTATGGATAACTTCCAGTTTTAACATTTCCCCTATGCCTCCTAATTCACATCACTTTATAAACAAATAATTTTAACATTAGATGTTTCTGTATTTTATATTACTAAAATTTTTCTCAAAGGCTTAAATCTGGGAAACACCCTCATACTTAGGAAAATGTTGACTTATGGATAACTTCCAGTTTTAACATTTCCCCTATGCCTCCTAATTCACATCACTTTATAAACAAATATTTTTAACATTAGATATTTCTGCATTATATATTACTAATATTTTTCCCAAAGGTTGAAATCTGGGAACCACCCTCATACTTAGGAAAATGTTGACTTATGGATAACTTCCAGTTTTAACATTTCCCCTATGCCTCCTAATTCACATCACTTTATAAACAAATAATTTTAACATTAGATGTTTCTGTATTTTATATTACTAAAATTTTTCTCAAAGGCTTAAATCTGGGAAACACCCTCATACTTAGGAAAATGTTGACTTATGGATAACTTCCAGTTTTAACATTTCCCCTATGCCTCCTAATTCACATCACTTTATAAACAAATATTTTAACATTAGATATTTCTGCATTATATATTACTAATATTTTTCCCTGTGGCTGAAATCTGGGAAACACCCTTTAACTCAGGAAAATGTTGACTTATGGATAACTTACGGTTTTAACATTTCCCCTATGCCTCCTAATTAACATCATTTTATCAACAAATAATTTTAATATTAGATATTTCTGTATTTTATATTACTAATATTTTTCTCAAAGGCTTAAATTCGGTAAATAACCTCATACTTAGGAAAATGTTGAGTTATGGATAGCTTCCAGTTTTAACATTTCCCCTATGCCTCCTAATTCACATCACTTTATAAACAAATATTTTTAACATTAGATATTTCTGCATTATATATTACTAATATTTTTCCCAAAGGTTGAAATCTGGGAACCACCCTCATACTTAGGAAAATGTTGACTTATGGATAACTTCCAGTTTTAACATTTCCCCTATGCCTCCTAATTCACATCACTTTATAAACAAATATTTTTAACATTAGATATTTCTGCATTATATATTACTAATATTTTTCCCTGTGGCTGAAATCTGGGAAACACCCTCATACTTAGGAAAATGTTGACTTATGGATAACTTCCAGTTTTAACATTTCCCCTATGCCTCCTAATTCACATCACTTTATAAACAAATAATTTTAACATTAGATGTTTCTGTATTTTATATTACTAAAATTTTTCTCAAAGGCTTAAATCTGGGAAACACCCTCATACTTAGGAAAATGTTGACTTATGGATAACTTCCAGTTTTAACATTTCCCCTATGCCTCCTAATTCACATCACTTTATAAACAAATATTTTTAACATTAGATATTTCTGCATTATATATTACTAATATTTTTCCCAAAGGTTGAAATCTGGGAACCACCCTCATACTTAGGAAAATGTTGACTTATGGATAACTTCCAGTTTTAACATTTCCCCTATGCCTCCTAATTCACATCACTTTATAAACAAATAATTTTAACATTAGATGTTTCTGTATTTTATATTACTAAAATTTTTCTCAAAGGCTTAAATCTGGGAAACACCCTCATACTTAGGAAAATGTTGACTTATGGATAACATCCAGTTTTAACATTTCCCCTATGCCTCCTAATTCACATAACTTTATAAACAAATATTTTTAACATTAGATATTTCTGCATTATATATTACTAATATTTTTCCCAGTGGATGAAATCTGGGAAACACCCTTTTACTCAGGAAAATGTTGACTTATGGATAACTTCCAGTTTTTACATTTCCCCTATGATTCCTAATTCACATCACTTTATAAACAAATAATTTTAATAGTAGATATTTCTGTATTATATATTACTAATATTTTTCTCAAAGGCTTAAATCTGGGAAAAAACCTCATACTTAGGAAAATGTTGACTTATGGATAACTTCCAGATTTTACATTTCCCCTATGACTCATAATTCACATCACTTTATAAACAAATATTTTTAACATTAGATATTTCTGCATTATATATTACTAATATTTTTCCCAAAGGCTGAAATCTGGGAAACACCCTCATACTTAGGAAAATGTTGACTTATGGATAACTTCGTGTTATAACATTTCCCCTATGCCTCGTAATTCACATCACTTTATAAACAAATAATTTTAACATTAGATATTTCTGCATTATACATTACTAATATTTTTCTCAAAGGCTTAAATCTGGGAAACACCCTCATACTTAGGAAAATGTTGACTTATGGATAACTTCCAGTTTTAACATTTCCCCTATGCCTCCTAATTCACATCACTTTATAAACAAATATTTTAACATTAGATATTTCTGCATTATATATTACTAATATTTTTCTCAGTGGATGAAATCTGGGAAACACCCTTTAACTCGGGAAAATGTTGACTTATGAATAACTTCCGGTTTTAACATTTCCCATATGCCTCCTAATTCACATCACTTTATAAACAAATAATTTTAAAATTAGATATTTCTGTATTTTATATTACTAATATTTTTCTCAAAGGCTTAAATTCGGTAAATAACCTCATACTTGAGAAAATGTTGACTTATTGATTTTTCCAGTTTTAACATTTCCCCTATGCCTCCTAATTCACATCACTTTATAAACAAATATTTTTAACATTAGATATTTCTGCATTATATATTACTAATATTTTTCCCAAAGGTTGAAATCTGGGAACCACCCTCATACTTAGGAAAATGTTGACTTATGGATAACTTCCAGTTTTAACATTTCCCCTATGCCTCCTAATTCACATCACTTTATAAACAAGTATTTTAACATTAGATATTTCTGCATTATATATTACTAATATTTTTCCCTGTGGCTGAAATCTGGGAAACACCCTCATACTTAGGAAAATGTTGACTTATTGATGACTTCCAGTTTTAACATTTCCCCTATGCCTCCTAATTCACATCACTTTATAAACAAATAATTTTAACATTAGATGTTTCTGTATTTTATATTACTAAAATTTTTCTCAAAGGCTTAAATCTGGGAAACACCCTCATACTTAGGAAAATGTTGACTTATGGATAACTTCCAGTTTTAACATTTCCCCTATGCCTCCTAATTCACATCACTTTATAAACAAATATTTTTAACATTAGATATTTCTGCATTATATATTACTAATGTTTTTCCCAAATGCTGAAATCTGGGAAACACCCTCATACTTAGGAAAATGTTGACTTATGGATAACTTCCAGTTTTAAACATTTCCCCTATGACTCATAATTCACATAACTTTATAAACAAATATTTTAACATTAGATATTTCTGCATTGTATATTACTAATATTTTTCCCAGTGGATGAAATCTGGGAAACACCCTTTTACTCAGGAAAATGTTGACTTATGGATAACTTCCAGTTTAACATTTCCCCTATGCCTCCTAATTCACATCACTTTATAAACAAATAATTTTAACATTAGATGTTTCTGTATTTTATATTACTAAAATTTTTCTCAAAGGCTTAAATCTGGGAAACACCCTCATACTTAGGAAAATGTTGACTTATGGATAACTTCCAGTTTTAACATTTCCCCTATGCCTCCTAATTCACATCACTTTATAAACAAATAATTTTAACATTAGATGTTTCTGTATTTTATATTACTAAAATTTTTCTCAAAGGCTTAAATCTGGGAAACACCCTCATACTTAGGAAAATGTTGACTTATGGATAACTTCCAGTTTTAACATTTCCCCTATGCCTCCTAATTAACATCACTTTATCAACAAATAATTATAATATTAGATATTTCTGTATTTTATATTACTAATATTTTTCTCAAAGGCTTAAATTCGGTAAATAACCTCATACTTGAGAAAATGTTGACTTATTGATATTTTCCAGTTTTAACATTTCCCCTATGCCTCCTAATTCACATCACTTTATAAACAAATATTTTTAACATTAGATATTTCTGCATTATATATTACTAATATTTTTCCCAAAGGTTGAAATCTGGGAACCACCCTCATACTTAGGAAAATGTTGACTTATGGATAACTTCCAGTTTTAACATTTCCCCTATGCCTCCTAATTCACATCACTTTATAAACAAGTATTTTAACATTAGATATTTCTGCATTATATATTACTAATATTTTTCCCTGTGGCTGAAATCTGGGAAACACCCTCATACTTAGGAAAATGTTGACTTATTGATGACTTCCAGTTTTAACATTTCCCCTATGCCTCCTAATTCACATCACTTTATAAACAAATAATTTTAACATTAGATGTTTCTGTATTTTATATTACTAAAATTTTTCTCAAAGGCTTAAATCTGGGAAACACCCTCATACTTAGGAAAATGTTGACTTATGGATAACTTCCAGTTTTAACATTTCCCCTATGCCTCCTAATTCACATCACTTTATAAACAAATATTTTTAACATTAGATATTTCTGCATTATATATTACTAATATTTTTCTCAAAGGCTTAAATCTGGGAAACACCCTCATACTTAGGAAAATGTTGACTTATGGATAACTTCCAGTTTTAACATTTCCCCTATGCCTCCTAATTCACATCACTTTATAAACAAATATTTTTAACATTAGATATTTCTGCATTGTATATTACTAATATTTTTCCCAGTGGATGAAATCTGGGAAACACCCTTTTACTCAGGAAAATGTTGACTTATGGATAACTTCCAGTTTTTTACATTTCCCATATGCTTCCTAATTCACATCACTTTATAAACAAATAATTTTAACATTAGATGTTTCTGTATTTTATATTACTAAAATTTTTCTCAAAGGCTTAAATCTGGGAAACACCCTCATACTTAGGAAAATGTTGACTTATGGATAACTTCCAGTTTTAACATTTCCCCTATGCCTCCTAATTCACATCACTTTATAAACAAATAATTTTAACATTAGATGTTTCTGTATTTTATATTACTAAAATTTTTCTCAAAGGCTTAAATCTGGGAAACACCCTCATACTTAGGAAAATGTTGACTTATGGATAACTTCCAGTTTTAACATTTCCCCTATGCCTCCTAATTCACATCACTTTATAAACAAATATTTTTAACATTAGATATTTCTGCATTATATATTACTAATATTTTTCCCAAAGGTTGAAATCTGGGAACCACCCTCATACTTAGGAAAATGTTGACTTATGGATAACTTCCAGTTTTAACATTTCCCCTATGCCTCCTAATTCACATCACTTTATAAACAAATAATTTTAACATTAGATGTTTCTGTATTTTATATTACTAAAATTTTTCTCAAAGGCTTAAATCTGGGAAACACCCTCATACTTAGGAAAATGTTGACTTATGGATAACTTCCAGTTTTAACATTTCCCCTATGAATCCTAATTCACATCACTTTATAAACAAATATTTTTAACATTAGATATTTCTGCATTATATATTACTAATATTTTTCCCAAAGGTTGAAATCTGGGAACCACCCTCATACTTAGGAAAATGTTGACTTATGGATAACTTCCAGTTTTAACATTTCCCCTATGCCTCCTAATTCACATCACTTTATAAACAAATAATTTTAACATTAGCTATTTCTGCATTATATATTACTAATATTTTTCCCAAAGTCTGAAATCTGGGAAACACCCTCATACTTAGGAAAATGTTGACTTATGGGTAACTTCCAGTTTTAACATCTCCCCTATGCCTCCTAATTCACATCAATTTATAAACAAATAATTTTAACATTAGATGTTTCTGTATTTTATATTACTAAAATTTTTCTCAAAGGCTTAAATCTGGGAAACACCCTCATACTTAGGAAAATGTTGACTTATGGATAACTTCCAGTTTTAACATTTCCCCTATGCCTCCTAATTCACATCACTTTATAAACAAATATTTTTAACATTAGATATTTCTGCATTATATATTACTAATATTTTTCTCAGTGGATGAAATCTGGGAAACACCCTTTAACTCAGGAAAATGTTGACTTATGGGTAACTTCCAGTTTTAACATCTCCCCTATGCCTCCTAATTCACATCAATTTATAAACAAATAATTTTAAAATTAGATATTTCTGTATTATATATTACTAATATTTTTCTCAAAGGCTTAATTCTGGGAAACAACCTCATACTTAGGAAATTGTTGACTTATGGATAACTTCCAGTTTTAACATTTCCCCTATGCCTCCTAATTCACATCACTTTATAAACAAAATTTTAACATTAGATATTTCTGCATTATATATTACTAATATGTTTTTCCAGTGGTTGAAATCTGGGAAACACCCTCATACTTAGGAAAATGTTGACTTATGGATAACTTCCAGTTTTAACATTTCCCCTATGCCTCCTAATTCACATCACTTTATAAACAAATAATTTTAACATTAGATGTTTCTGTATTTTATATTACTAAAATTTTTCTCAAAGGCTTAAATCTGGGAAACACCCTCATACTTAGGAAAATGTTGACTTATGGATAACTTCCAGTTTTAACATTTCCCCTATGCCTCCTAATTCACATCACTTTATAAACAAATATTTTTAACATTAGATATTTCTGCATTATATATTACTAATATTTTTCCCAAAGGTTGAAATCTGGGAACCACCCTCATACTTAGGAAAATGTTGACTTATGGATAACTTCCAGTTTTAACATTTCCCCTATGCCTCCTAATTCACATCACTTTATAAACAAATAATTTTAACATTAGATGTTTCTGTATTTTATATTACTAAAATTTTTCTCAAAGGCTTAAATCTGGGAAACACCCTCATACTTAGGAAAATGTTGACTTATGGATAACTTCCAGTTTTAACATTTCCCCTATGCCTCCTAATTCACATCACTTTATAAACAAATATTTTTAACATTAGATATTTCTGCATTATATATTACTAATATTTTTCCCAGTGGATGAAATCTGGGAAACACCCTTTTACTCAGGAAAATGTTGACTTATGGATAACTTCCAGTTTTTACATTTCCCCTATGATTCCTAATTCACATCACTTTATAAACAAATAATTTTAATAGTAGATATTTCTGTATTATATATTACTAATATTTTTCTCAAAGGCTTAATTCTGGGAAACAACCTCATACTTAGGAAATTGTTGACTTATGGATAACTTCCAGTTTTAACATTTCCCCTATACCTCCTAATTCACATCACTTTATAAACAAATATTTTTAACATTAGATATTTCTGCATTATATATTACTAATATTTTTCCCAAAGGTTGAAATCTGGGAACCACCCTCATACTTAGGAAAATGTTGACTTATGGATAACTTCGTGTTATAACATTTCCCCTATGCCTCCTAATTCACATCACTTTATAAACAAATAATTTTAACATTAGATATTTCTGCATTATACATTACTAATATTTTTCTCAAAGGCTTAAATCTGGGAAACACCCTCATACTTAGGAAAATGTTGACTTATGGATAACTTCCAGTTTTAACATTTCCCCTATGACTCCTAATTCACATTACTTTATAAACAAATATTTTAACATTAGATATTTCTGCATTATATATTACTAATATTTTTCCCAAAGGTTGAAATCTGGGAACCACCCTCATACTTAGGAAAATGTTGACTTATGGATAACTTCCGGTTTTAATATTTCCGGTATGCCTCCTAATTCACACCACCCATTGTGTTCAAATCCGACTGCTGATGAAGATGTTCATGGATTTTTTTAATATATTTTCATTCTCTCGTTCATTTATTACATAAAACTTTTTAAAACTGATTTGTGTTATTTATTTTACTCAAAATGTTATTCTAGATTATTTAGAAAAATAATTTTCTCACCTTAACCATATTAATTTTGAAGATGGCAGACATGAGAGGTCGATAAGACAAACGCAGTGGCGGTAATTTTTTCTTGCTTTCTGTAACGATACAAGAAAAATTTATTAATACCCTCAAAAAGAAGAAATAATTAGTAGACACGGTGCGAAACACTATTTCATTTCTCTGTAAATTCATAATACAGTATCAAAACACAATTTATTTAAATATATTTATTACAACACAACACATAAAACATAAGTCCAAAGTGAAGCAATAACAGCTAGTGGGGAGTTTAAAGTTAAGGCTATTATTGTTGGCAATGCTGTACTGTAATTCCATTTGTCTTAATCGAAAATAGCTTTTTCATTATTCTAATCTGTTCAGCCTTGGGACACATATGTCACCTCATTTTATGGTGCCCCAATACAGAAGACCAACCATTCATATTCACCAACCATCACCACCATTGTTTAGGAAATCACTTATAATAAGACTGTGCCGAACTCTAGGCACAAACGAAGAACGAAGTTTTAGGAATCCATTGGCCACACGAGAATAGCTGTGTGTTGAATCTCCTAAAATTTCAGTTTTGCGGTTGACAACAAAAAAGAAGAGAGAGCTGTCTGCAATGATCGGAGAGAAATTTTGTTTTTGGAATGTATCTGTAAATGTACTGTGTATAAATAAATGTCTGTCTACTATGTAAATCAGTTCCCTGACTTCTAAGCTACCACCCCATACGTTACAACACATTCAGATCCGGTAAACCAACCTAACATCCTTACAAATGTAAATGATGGTTATTCTTTTGTACATGACATTATAATGCATTGTGACATTAACTATGCACATTATTAATTTTGCATTAGTTGCTAGCCGAATTAAATAGATAAGACAAATTCTCTAAAGCGAAATATTTCAATCAATAAAATTTTATATTAGCTAGATCTTAAAACGAGATGACTGGTAATTTTATATCCCTTGATAAAAGTTTAGCAAAAACAAAATACCGTCATTAATACTATTATAAAATTACAGAATGTTTTTCGCAAATTATATAAACGATATATTTTATAGATTCGAAAGACGTCCGTCCTCTTAAAAAATCCACAGAGGCAATGTTGACTGTAAGTGCTGAATGGAATAAAGAAAATAATCTAAAAGCTGAAAGTTTCTAGGATATAAGGAAAAAATATCTTTTTTCTTAGTAATAAATTTAATGTACATTTCTGTTTTACCAATAGAAGAAAAAATTTTACTAACTTTCAAGTATACTAAAATAAAAATATATTTAATTTGAAACAATGTTTAACAATGTCATCCGTGTTATATTTATATTCTTATTCTTTTTTCTGGTAGACACATCATATGCCAGCTGAGAGACTATGTACAGGGTGTCCCAAAACGACCGCATAAACTCTGCACAGCTAGATTCCTCTTTGGGAGTACATAAAAACTTCCCAAAGAAGCGTTCCTATACGATCCATAGTTTACGAGAAAAATACGAAAAACAAAGTATGACTTCACTGCCGGTGAAAGAGAAAATACTTTACTGGACATATCAACAGCAGTATTTGCATATCTTTCCAGACTATAATGTTTAAAACGTTAGCCGTGCATCGCATCAAGCATGTCAAGTATCGCGTCAAGCATGCACGTGAAATGAAATGACGTTAAGCCGCCGTTGAACTAGTATTTAAAAGGCTGCATCTTGTGGCTACCGGTAGTCTTCGTACAGTAGCCATGTATTCCTTTCGTGACTACTGCGACATGTAGCTGATGTAAGGCCGATGTAAAGGAAATGCTTTACGAACTGTTAGGGAGTATGTCCGTGTATATACTGTTGTTGATATGTTCAATAAATTATTTTTTCTTGCATTGGAAGTGATGTCATACTTTGTTTTTCGTATTTTTCTAGTAAACTATAGATTGTACAGATACGCTTCTTTCGGTTTTTATGTCTCCCAATGACGAATTTAGCAGTGCTGAGTTTATTGTTTTGTGACACCCTGTATATATATATATATATATATATATATATATATATATATATATATATATATATATATATATATATATATATATATATATATATATATATATGTATATATATATATATATAT
Source organism: Pardosa pseudoannulata (assembly GCA_032207245.1). Lineage (NCBI taxonomy): Eukaryota > Metazoa > Arthropoda > Arachnida > Araneae > Lycosidae > Pardosa > Pardosa pseudoannulata. The sequence continues at coordinate 85,213,143 of CM063508.1, read as the reverse complement.
ATATGTATATATATATATATATATGTATATGTATATATATATATGTATATATATATATATATATATATATATATATATATATATGTATATATATATATATATATATATATATATATATATATATATATATATATATATATATATAATCTAGCATACATGCCGAAAAAATGTTTGAACAATTCCATTAAAATTAACGATCAGTATATCATGAAATAACTATGTTTTATTTTTCTTTTAAATAAATCATAATTAGGTCAAAGAATGATAATTACTGTTTGGAAATCATTATACAGTTATTTACATTACAAAACTTTAGTAACAAGCAGAAAAGTTTGAAATTTGCTTATTCTTAATTAACTTAAAACATTTGGTTGGAAACCTCTACCCTTAAAATTTTCTTTTTCGGGACAAAGTTTAGGAGTATCCATTAACGCTTGGAAAAATTCTGCTGATGAAGTTCATATCTGAAATATTTTAAAGTAATAGATTATCTCAACCTTAGTGAGATTCTAAATACTTCAAACGAGGAAACTTTTAGATACTAAGTTAATCGATTTATGTGTCACAGGTATGAAGAATCAAACTCTATTTAAAGGGATTTGTGCTCTAATTATTTAGATAACACAACAAACTTGTATGTACTCTTCAATCACTGTTATCGCTTCTTTATAACTACTCGAACTTTGTTTTGTTGGTGTACTGAAGAGGAGATCATTGAATTAATATTTAGTAATAAATTATCAGGCAGTTGAATATATATTTTTTTCTATTATTCATGTGTTTGTATATGTTTGTATACTGATAATTGTGATGAGGTGATTTAGATCATTATTATAATTGATAATCAATATAATTGATATAATTAATATGATTGATTAATTAAAATAATTGTTATTAATTTATAATAGAAATAAAGTGCTTGGGATCTAAATCTGACCTCATCACATCTTTTGTAAAGGACAAAGGACCATAAATATTATTTTAACGGATTTTCGTATTGTGCGGGATTCTCTACTGGGATCCCAGTCCCAGATTAGAATCACGTCTCCATACCTGACACTAAATAAGAATATACCTTTGTGGAGTTATTTATGAGTCCCTAAGGGACAGTGCCCAATTTGGAGGGGCAAGGTTTTTCCATGTTTGTGGTTCCAAGAAGAGGTAAAGGAGACCAATTAGATTTATACAACTTTCCAGATTGGACGAAAAGAAGTAAGAAGGGATAGAAATGAAAATAATATAAAATAAAAAAGGTCTAGAGGGAAGGTGTGTTCAGCAGTCGAGTCGAGGAGTCCGACTGTCAGTGTTTGAGAGTCGAGTAGAGAAGTCCGACTGTCAGAGGTCAGAAGTCGAGGAGAGAAGTTCTACTGTCCGAGTTCGGAGGTCGAGAATTCGACGGCAAGTGTCCAGGACTCGAGGACAGGGTACGGGGATCAAAGGAGTTGGGCCAAAGAAAAACCTCGACATCTCGCAAAGACCAGAAGTTTCCAGCTCATCCGCTTTTCAGAATCACCCTAAGTTATTTAGAAGGCCCCAGACCAGCAGTGAAACGGAAGTCAAAGTTGTCGTCCCATCAATTGAGATAACACGTAAAGTATCTACGTCATTTCACAAGAGCGTCCGACCGGAGTACCGCCTAGGCACACCATATAGACCTACAAAGTACTTATTTTAAATATTTGAAATTGAGATTAGGTCCTCTCTCTTATATATATAGTTACCTAAGAGATAGAAAATTATTATAGTCAAATCTTAATTAGTGTGGCACCTAACTGAACATATTAAAAAAGTAAATCTTATGAAACTTAATCAAAATTTTGTATATTAGTAATGTATAATTGTAATAAATTTACTTATTTTTACCTTAAAGCTGATATCAGTCACTCTTAATTTAGCTTATTAGTTAATTTTTTATTATAAGTCCGTAGTCTCTTAGAACTGTGATTGAATTTAAACTTAAATAATCTACACAACGCAACCCAAATAATATTTAGTCTTTGAGACTAAAAGAAATAAATAACCACTATAAATTTGATCATAGGTAAATATCTAAATTTAAACGAGAACTACACGACAATAATGGCGCATATAAAGAAAGGAATAGAAAGAAATATTTACTTATGAAGAGATATTTGCCACTGAAGACGTTAGTAATATACTATAAGAGAAGAAGATTATATTCTTCTTTCATTAGAATTAAAATAATTTCAACATAGTGGGTTCATAATCTCAATATATTATTTCAAATTTTACAACTTTAAATTATGTATAAATATTGCTAAAAACAGTTAACTAAAGGTTTTAATAATCAATTCGTTTAAAATTCGTAAAGTAGTAATTAAGAAGGAATTTTTAACAAGTAATAAGAAACTGAACAATATTGTAGAATAGTATAAAAATATTACAAGATTTTTAGAAATTTTTAGATTTACACATTCTGGTCAAATCAACCCTACCTAACAATCACTTATTTACGATTCCAATATTATAGTAAAATGATAAAGTGAAACTTGTGTGGCAAAATACAGCAATAAATTACAAAGCTGATCTAAAATATGCAGCATAGAAATATATTGAACTTAGCAGTTTTGTAGCTTAGAGTCAATTATAAGTGTTAAAAACTCAGTGGCAGAAATAGTATGTACTGAGACAGAAAATCAACACATTTCATTTTCAATTCACTTTTATCGCAATCTCATATAATATCCCTTATAATCTCAATATAAAGTTTTTGAAACCAAAGTCTTAATCATCCATGTGCCAAAATGAGTGAAAAACATACACAATAGTATAGAACAACTGGGGGCCTCAAGCAACAAAAATGAAGAGCAAAACTGAAATAAATACGAAACTGGATGAATAATGAAAAAACGATTCACAAATCTTAACAATCTCAGGATTGCTAGTAATATCTTTAATTTACGAAAAACTTTTGAAAATATAGAAAGCTTCTCTCCAGTCAAGATAGCCGAACGATGGCCGAATGGTAGAGCGCTGCTCTTCGGAACCGGAGTTCATGGGTTCGAATCCCGCTACGGGCATGGATGTTTGTAGCCGTTCGGAATCGGCTTTAAGCTGTAGGTCCTGGTCTCATTAGCCCTCGTGTGCAAAACAGTAGACCGTAGCGCTCCAAACCAAACCAAACCAAACCAGTCAAGATAAACAAGGGAATGGCAGTTTTGAATAACAGAAACGACCGTTAATTCCGAAGCTTTCCAGAATTAACGATAGTATGCTCATTAGATTAATAATATTAGTATCCCTCTTGGATTTGCTAAAATTTGCAAATCGCGTATCTATTTTTGTCCCTCTCTTATTTCTACACGTATTTATTCGCAATTTTACTCCACTGGAGGCTGTCACTCGTTTCGCATTCATGTAAATTTTCATTTATCCAAGAAATCGTTTCGTTACGTGACCTATCTAAAATGTCTATACGCTGTATCCTCTCTTTCCTCGATTACCAATGTCCCTTTATTATTTTTCCTATTGGTTTTTCATATATTCTCTAGAATTCGGTTTTATCTGTAATTTTCTTATGGCTATAAGAGCCTTCTAACTTGATTTATCTACTTAAAACTTTCTTATAAACTTAACCCAATAATAATTTGAAAAAAAAATTTGAAAGGGAACAAAAATTTGATAAAAATTATAAAACTTCGAAATCAATATAAAAAGTCTATTAACTACTTTAGTTTTACAAGTAACCTCTTAAACATGTGTGAGTCTTAACCTTAACTGTAAATTTACTTCTTTTAGTTTCTTCCACTGAATTTCAGAAATCCTTCTTATTTAAATTAATCTTATTTAATATATTTAATTCTACAACAGCATCATTTCACTAAATAAAACTTTTAATTTCTAATGTTTATTTTTCTCAACATACTTTATGTTTTTGTCAACACATTGACGCAAAGGCTGAACAAGAATACAAAGCCAGCGAAGTTCAGTCATCCCAGTTTCCTCATCTCATTGATAATGCATCTCACCCACAACAGCAAAATAACGCTTTTCGTTCAATCTCTTTTCTTTTTAGCCTTTCTAACATTGGTTTTCCAACTTATTGATATTTTTAAATTTTATTCAATAATATAATACTACTATTATAAGAATTATTTTTTTATAACATATAATGACTTTAGAATTTATATCTGAGAGTAAAACCAACAAAAGAATGATCTTTCTTATAATTTACTCTCATTTAAAAAGGATTAAACATATATTTGGCAGCTATTATTATTTGTAATAAAAATAATCAGAAATTGTAATTGGAGATTATGATGATTCTACAAGGTTCTGATGCATTCAAATGACAATTAATAAGGAGGCTATAATAGGTCGCAATAGAATGAAAAGTTACCATCGAATATGGGGGGGGGGCAAAACATCTTTTGAAGGTATTGTTATTAGTTATAATAATTATTGTAAATTAAAATTAGAGATTATAGTAATTCTAAAAGGTTATTTTTTTAATCTACAAGTTGTTGCTGTATTCAATCGAGAATGCAATGGGAACGTGCATAATACCTCCAATAGGATGAAAATTCACCAAAGAATATAAGGTAGCAAAAATATCTTTGACAGGTATTATTATTAGTTATAAAAATTATTTCAAATTTTAATTTGAGATTTTAGTAATTCTAAAACGTTAATTCTTTAATCTACAATTTGTTTCTGGATTCAACCGAGAATTCAAATGGATAATACGCGGCAATAGAATGAAAAATTACCAAAGAATACGGAGTAGCAAAAGAACTTGTGCAGGTATTATTATTTGATATAAAAATTATTGCAAATTGCAATTTGAAATTATAGTAATTCTACTAGATTATTTTTTTATTCTACAAGTTGTTGCTGAATTCAACTGAGAATTCAGATGGTTAATACGTGGAAATAGGATGAAAAATTATCAAAGAATATGAGGTCACAAAAATGTCTTTGACAGGTATTATTATTAATTATGAAAATAATTATGCATTGCAGTAATTCTGCAAAGTGTTGCCGAATTCAATTGCCAGTACAAAGGGGGCATAGTAGGTAGCAAGAAGATGTAAAGTTGCCAGAGAGCATTCTGTCGTAATCCACGTTTAGTCGGAGAAAATCGCGTAATTGTCATGAAAGGTATGATGTCATAAAGGACTAATGAAAAGCAGAAAAACTGTTATTTTCCGTTCAGTATGGTTAGAATACAGACAAAAAAACCACAGCTCAACGTGAGAAATGTGACAACAGTAAAGATTTAAAGAAATTGTTTGAACTTGTGGCCTTTTGATGGTGCTTGAAAATCATAGCACCATCGAGACCGATGGACTAAGAATTGCTGGACGCATTCAAACATACCCACAGTGCTGGCGATTTCTGCTGAAACGACGACGATTCACTTTGAGATCCTCCAGTCTATTTCTTAAGAAGCATCCTCTGTATTGCAATCCTTCTTCAAGTGATATAAATATTTTCCTGCTTCTCATTGGCCCTTTTCCTTCATCACACTCTTCATAACTATTTGGCTATTTCCACGGACTAAACTCGATTTATGACATCCTATTCTAATTTTTAATCCTCCTGCTGCCTATTATCATAATTTGTCGGTTGAAATCAGCAACCCTTTGTAGAATTATTATAATCTAAAAGTATAATTTATAATCATTTTTATGTTGGAAATTAAAATCAGTCAAAGATATTTTCAATCAATTTTACATCTCAAATTAAATAGTGTGAAAAATCACTCTTTGACGGAATTTACTCTCAGATATAAAAATTATTTAGAAATCTTTATTTGTTATAGTAAAATTGTTTTAAAAGTACTACGGATTGTATTATTGAATAAAATTTTAAAATGCAACTAAACATAGAAATAAATTCTGGAGCATGTTCTAAAGTAATTTTTCATCCTTATATCACCTACTATTCCCTCTCTGAATTTGTCGGTCAAGTACGACAACTCTCTGTATAAGCTGCAAATAATTATTAGCCTATTTTACCTATAAGCCTCTTTTAAACTGCTTATATCGTTGTAAATTGTTAAAAAATTTCTAAATTTTATGTCCTTATTATAGTTTATGTATGACAGATTTTTTTTAGTTCAATTTATAGAATCGTCTGTTTAAGAAGCATCAAATAAAATTGAATATTCAATAATAATACTAAATCTAAAAAATTTAGTTAGTGAACAAAGAAACGGTTTTGAAGTAGGTCATATTTTATACCGAGTAAATATTGTTTCAGGAACAGCAATTTAAAATAAATACCTCTTTAAAGATTAAATCCTTTGCAATGATAAAGTCGTTTGCGTAGGTAAATACTGGCAAGAAACCAATGTAAACATGCATGTTACTGTCAAGATTAAAATCAGAAACATTTAGGTTACTACAAGCAAAAATATTCTACATATTTTTTTCCTTCAAATATGTCTTCAATACCATATTAAAACATTTTTAAAAGGAATTTTATATCGTCTATTTCTTATCATTTTAGATTGATTATACTGATAAAACTGTAGCATTTACTCTATAAATAATTCAATAAAGAATTTAAGTAATTACGAATATGATAATGTTTAATACGTAAGCCTTTAAAATAATTCAGTATACTCTGTCTCAAGGAAATATTTTCAAAATATTGTCTTCTGTATATTAATTAAACGTAAGTAATAAACTATAATAATAATTTACAATAATCTTCTTACTATATTAAACTATAATTTTATTAATATTACTAGAGTAAATATAATTTGTGTTCTTTACAAATTTAATCTCCTAATAAGTTTTCTATATTTTAGAATATTAAACTGCTTGTGACGAATATACAATTTCTAATCTAATTTATTTTGATTTTAATTATCATTCTGAAATATTTAATATGTCATGATTAATATGTATTTATGTAAGAGGATGAAATTTTAAGATTAATTAGTATTCATTATTAAACAAACTGTGCCCAGCCACCCGTTGTTGTGGCTCAGTGGAGTTAAATGGTAATGAAAGAAAAACAAGCGCATGTTTTTAATATGTATAATTTAATAGCATTGAGTTTAGTGGGATTCGAACCTCTGCTTTCATTCCTCGGTTCTAGGAACTTTATCACCGAATCAAAAACATAGCAGCCAATCAAATTGCTGGGAGACACACACAAAGATTTTAAACTTTATATACAAACAGTGTGGATAAAAACTCGGACTCTAGTATGCCGAAATCTCAAGCTAATCGGTGCAATATTTTCAGAGGTTTAGGGCTAAGAATAAACATTTACATTTCTATTTATATAGATTTATGTATTACTAGCAAGTTTGCCCGTGCTTCGCTACGGTGAACTTAATATATTACTTTTAAACAAAGATTCATTTTTCGTGAATAACTCTCTAAATTCGTCACAGTTCAGTTCGAGTCATTGGCATGTTTATATATTTCTATCATTAGCGTATTATAACATTATTCAATTTTTATAATCGAATTTGTCTTATATTAAATTTGCTCAAACTTTTTTTATTGTAAAATATAAGCTTAACCCTAAATTGCATTACTGTATTACTACTGTACGTTGATTAGCAAAGTTAACAGATCTTGCCATATTACGTGATAGAATAGGAAGCACAGGTTTTGACAGCAACAGTGCTAATTTTGTTGGTAGTAATAAATGTTTTCCAAAATTAAGGAAATTTATGACAAACCACATAGTTTTGTATGAAACAGAAACACACATTCATATCGACAACCATATGAATATGAAGATAACTACATAAAATGATAGGTTTTATTTGGCCATGAGAGTCACTGAAATTTGTACTTTTTGTACTTAGAATATTGTTGATATGCATTTCATTGTAACATAAAATTGAACCAAGAATTAAATTTAAAATTAGTTCTCATATAAAAATGCTATAATTTGCGTCACATAGAAATGAAAGTGAATCACTTTCTATCTCAAATTTCAGTTCAAATCGAATAGATACTAAGCAGACGATTTTAAATAATATAAAATAAGAAATGAATAAATGAAATATTTAAATGAATGACGTCATAATGATAGAAAAATATCATTTTCGCCTATTTATTATGTGATGAATTGAACATTTTAATCTCCTGCTTTTAACCGTGGAAAACTGCGTTTAAAACAATTACTTAGGATGACGTCACATTGCTAGAAATATTGCTTCTTTCCCTTAGATATGATGCGATAAATTAAAAACTTAATCGTTTGCGTTTAACCGGGGAAAATAATGCTTGGAATAATGACATGAAATGCTCGAAAAAGGGGGAAGGAATGAATTTCGAACGTTGAAAATTTACAAAAACCTTCCCAGGGATATACCTAAGCATTTCCCAAATTTTCACGGCGATTGGATGCATAGTTTTTGAGTCTATTGAGTACATACATACATACAGACAGACAGACAGACACACACAAATTCCTTTTTATATATATAGATTAACCATCTGACTGTCGACTTCGTACATGTAGACCTTTCTTCAATGTTACTCCTGTTGATAAAACATTGATGTGTGATTTGTAAATTCTTATTCTGAATTGTAATAAATTAACCTTTTTTCTTCCTATTAGGACTTTATTTTCTCCTTATCAAATTTTCGCAAGATGCAATTTAATGTGATAAGTGGGATTTGAAAGACAAATCATACACATTTTTCCTCTTAGACCAAAATAGACAGAGAATTCTGTTTCAACTAAAGAGTTTCATGTATGTCCCTAATAAGAAAATAACCATTATTCTTAACAGCGTAGTTTTTAGACCTCACAACAAATATTAGTTTTTACCATAAATACTATCGAAAATATTAAAATAAAAATAAGAAATGAATAAGTGGAAATACCCATTTTTGTTTTCCAAAATGTCTAACATTTTTTCCTCTACAAAATGTATAAGTAATAAGAAAATATTAATTTATACTAATTTTTATTTCTATCCTTTAAGGTAAATAATCCATAAATCTTAAAGATATGTGATGGTTAAAATGGCAAAAGAAGTGTTTTAGATATTAATGAAATATAAAATGTTTTGATGGTATACGACAAATAAATGCATGTTCAGTTAGCCAGGTTCTTGGTATTCGACCCAAATTTTGGCGTTAGACTACATTTATCAATCATAATTCAGTGGTTATTTAGTAATATAATCATATCAAAAAGAATTATAGCAGGACATGAAAACATTGTTAGTGTTTTACGAGATATACGACAGATAAATGCATGATCAGTTAACCAAGTTCGTGGTATTCGTCGCCGAATTTTGGCATTAGATTAAATTTATCATTCATATTTCAGTGGTTATTCAGTAATACAATCATAGCAAAAATTATTATAGCAAGACATAAATACATTGCCGAACGATGGCCGAATGGTTAGGGCACTGACCTTCGGAACCGGAGTTCGTGGGTTCGAGTCCCACTGAGGCATGGATGTTCGTAGCCGTTCGGAATCGGCTTTAAACAGTAGGTCCCGGTCTCATTAGCCCTCGTGTAGCAAAAAGTAGACCGTAGTGCTCCCAACCAACCAACCATAAATACATTGTTAGTATTTTTTGGTAGTTTATTGAATAAGTCTAGAAAATATTCTAACTTATTTACTAAGATTACATTCTACTTTTACTAGCAAATAAAAAAATATACGAATTTTTCAACTTTGCCAGTTAAATAGAATCTTTAACTTATCAATAGTATTCTTAAATTAGAATAATGAAATTGACAATTTAAACTTATATATAATATTTCCTATATACTTATTATTCTAAAGGTTATCTAACTTTTACAAAATGCTTTAACAGACATAAGAAAATAACTCAGATAAACTATTTTCATTTTTACTATTCTACATTACTTAAATATCGTTTGCATATATATATATATATATATATATATATATATATATATATATATATATATATATATGTAAGGAAAATTCTCAGGGGTTTTCAAAACTTAAATCAAGGGTAAATTCCCGCGTCTTTTTACATTCCCCTTTTTAACCCCTAACCTAAATTGACCACTGGGGCTACAGGTTACGCCCTCAGAGAAGGGGCCTGGCCAATTATAAACCTACATGGCCCTAGCGGACAATTTAGGAAATTTCCAAATAAAAAGGAGATACACGCTAGCGGAGACAGATTTTCCTAGAGATATTTTCCCACAGATGTTGACCCAGGTGTTAATAGTCTTGTAAATAGAACTTTATGCTAGCTGACCCTTCAGTTTGTCCCTATGATGAAGTGGGAACCCGTCCTTCAAAGTTGTCTTAATAAAGGTCTATAGCTGAAACGGTATCATTTTTATGGCCATGACTGCAACACCCCATCGAGAAGTCAGTCTCATTACATATATATATATATATATATATATATATATATATATATATATATATATATATATATATATATATATATATATATATATATATATATATATATATATATATATATATATTTATATATGTGTGTGTATGTATGTGTGTATATGTGTATGTATATATATATATTATATATGTATATGTATATATATATGTATATATATGTATATATATGTATATATATATATATAGATATATATACATATATTGTCGTTTTTATTTTTCTAAAAACTTTGCACAAGGTTCAGATAATTAGTTTAACGAAGTACTTGGTAAGCATGATACTAAAACCTCTCTATGGAAAAGATCTAAAATATAATTTCGTGAATCTATAAGGGATGGTTACTAAAAAGAAAATTTTGCACAGACGTAAAATTCTCTTATCCAAATTTGGTTTCATATTACAGTCAGATTTCTTTTGAGTTCAGATTGCAGTCTAAATGACAGGAGGACAATTAGTTGTCATTCCTAAGTACAAAAATTCGACCATCCTATCGCAAGCAGCTTTTGAGTTATGTGAGATAGATACGGAGGTACAGACATACAAACCTCAAGAGAAACTAGATGAAACCAATTCAGGAACAGTCAAAGTGGATTGTTAAAATTTCAAAATTAAATTTTCTATGTATTTTTTGTGTACATTCAATTGTAACACAAAAACATCAAATTGATTCAATCATATCCAAAATCCTAATTCCTTTGAAATTCGAGCACGGAAATGTTTTGATAATACGGTACTTTCTTTACACCTAAAAAGAATTAAAAACAACTCCTTATACAATTATTATTACAAATTAAAAAAACTATGTATATTATAGTGAAAACTTGATGTCTAAATTTTATAAGTGACAAAATAGATAATGATTCTTTTAAAATAATTAAAAATTAATATTTTTATAAATTATTGAGATCTGAAATTATACAGGGTGTTTCAAAATTGACCGGTAAATTTGAAAAATCTATAAAATCTAAACGGACAGTGATAGAAATTCACAGTTTATTCCAATATGCTTGGGACAATAGTAAATTTTCAGAAAGACCAACTTTAAAATTAGTTACAATATTCCACAACAGATGGCGTGCAGTCTGGAAAATCTAAACTACGATATTTGTCTCTGGTGACTCTTAAAAGACCAGATGTACCGCCAGAAACAATTGTATAACTAGAACAGTACATCTGTTCTGCATGTGAAGCCATGGGTTTCTGATAATTTCGTTCTGAGAATACGCCATATTATTGCGGATATCTGGAAAGTATCGTAGTTTAGATTTTTTTCAGACTCCAGCGTCATCTGTTGTGGAACATTGAAACTAATTTTGAAAGTTTGTCCACCTAAAAATTTAATATTGTCATAAGCATATTGCAATAAACTGTGTATTTCTATCGCTGTCCGTTTAGTATTTATTGATTTTTAAAATATAACGGTCATTTTTGAAACATCTTGTAAATACTCTCACATAAATATATTGTTAATAGCATATTAAAGTTTCAAGTAGATTGGTCAAATACAAAATAAATTAGATTTGAAATCTCACTTTCCTTTAATATATGGGAAACAAAGATTATTTTAATTTGTCTGCCAAAGCTAAACTTTACTTATTTTTGATTGGTCAATAGTCTTGTGTCATCCCAATATTGAAGCCATATCCTCACAAAATGATTGTACCTCTTTATTAAGAAAATATATTGGAAAATGCATCAAATAAACGAATAAAGTGGCATAAAGGTCTCAAATTACCGTTTACGAAACGATACATTGCAGGTTGTTAGGAAGGTCATAGTTCCTGTTCGTTTCGCCAAGATCTAATCAGTCTTCTCTATTTGGTAATACATTTGAATAGTGGATTCGACTGGATTATTTGTTATTGGGTGATTGTACGAAGTGCTTCCTATGTTGAAAGGAATAAATAGTTAGCTAATGAAAGAGCAAAGTAATTGTTTGAGTAAAGAAAAGAATTTAGGAGAATATTCTAAGGATGTAGTCTAGAGAAAATAAAGTACGGCACTTGAATAAGATAAAATATAGATCCCAGAATAAGGTAATAAATTTAATTAATCAATTCACCCTTAAACTGCCTATAAAAGCTTATGTAATTTGCTTTTCAATTTTATTACACTTCGCAAATGGGTAAAGTGATGAGGGGCATTAAAGAAAAAACAAAGATAAAGTATTCAATTCCAACACTGTTTATTTTTACAGTGAAATATTTACAACACGAAATTGTTCAAAGTCCAGTTATTGTATTCTAAAGCAGTAAACACACTTATATTTCAAATAGGCGTACATATACGTCCGAATAATTAACTCATCAACTGTGCAAATCG
>CM063508.1:85177964-85195464 GCA_032207245.1 Pardosa pseudoannulata | reverse complement strand
TTACTTTTTTGAATGTATATTCTTTTTCTGATCACCCAGTATTTGAGAATTCAATCTAAATATGCAGTGTAAGCAAATTTGTTTTCAAAAAGTAGCTAGCAAAAAATTAGTTATTTGTCTTCCTTATTTGTCAAAATTATTTCTTTGAAGCATACAGTCTGGTAAGGTTACATTTATGTATTTTTGAATTTGAGAATTTGAGGAGTAAATCTAAATATGCAGTATATGCCAATTTCTTTTAACTAAATATAATTTTAACTAAAAATTAGCTTCTACTAAAACGAAATATTAGTTAAAACTCGTCTGACTAACGTAACATGCAAAGATACAAATACAGAATACATTCATGTGATAAAATTATTAATAATTAAAATGTTTTACATTTTTTGTACATTGGGATTTACCTGTTTTATTAACAGTTATACTAAACAGCAAATTTCTATTGAGCTGTGCAAGGTCACACAAAACAAATTTTTCTTCAAATTATAGGTCATTTAAATATGAACAGATTTCTTGTAAAAGTTTAATTTTATAATATTTCATTATCTCACATGAGGTAACGTGGCTTAGATTAGAAATAGAATAGATATCAAATTAAAAATAGTTTACAATTTATATTAACTATATTTCTTACGTTTGGTGTTCACATTTCCATTGAATAACCCTATAGATAATTTATTTTAATCTAATGGTTCTGTTTTTCCTATCAATAAATCCAAAAATTATCAATATCCTTCTCATTTTGAGGAGAGATGATGTAGCCTTTAGATTTAGACATATTTTCTTTCTATTAGACACATAGCAAGTGTATCTTGTATGTTTATTCCACGTACATTATGAGCCTATGTAGCTCAGTCGGAAAAGGCAATACTTTCGTCGAGTTCGGATCCGGAGCAGGATTAAGATCTGCTGTGTTTATTAAAGGTGACTGGAGCAAGTAAAATATGTTTATGGTCACATTTACAAGTTCTCAATCAATACCTCTGGGGGTGACAGGCCAAGCCTATGGGTTTTCTGCTGGGTCCCTTCTTCTAAATTACGAGGACCTTTTTGAGCATAAGTCGTACTTTCACCATAGAGGTGCTCGTTAAAAAACGGGAGGCACAACCTTTGCCTTAATACCAGTAGTCTCCGGCTCAATCGTGCTTGGTTTCACCAAGTGGCATAAATCAACAACAACAACAAGAACTTTCAGGCACTAATAAATCACCGAAATACTTATATAAAACACTGCTATCATGTCCATAGAATTCAATCCCCTCCAACTACTTTTACAATACTTTTGCAATTCGCATGCATCTTATGCCTCTCTTGAACATTTCGTCCTCAATGGTGTTTAACCCCTTGCCTGTTTTGCACGTACATCGTACGGGGGTGGTTACTGTGCCTTTAATACCCGTGAGACATACGGGCAATCTGATTTATTTGTTATTCTCATTGTTTAGGCCATATCTTTTGTATTTTTTATGTGAAATTAGTCTTATAGATGCACATAAGAAGTTAGTTTTTGAAGTGTATTCTGTTTGGTTTCAAAGAGCGGGCTTTCTGTACGAGTTTTTGGCTTAAATTTGGCTTGAGTTTTTGTAAGACTGATCGACACATTTTAGAGGTAGCTCCACCTACAGACAAAAACTAAGAACTGCAAACCAGTGCTATGTGTATTCACTGAAAAAAAATGACAGAGGGAAAAGAATAAGAAAGTACTTTCACCATAGAGTGGCTCGTTAAAAAACGGCAGCCACACCCCGTGCCTTAATGCCCCTTGCCTTGAGTAGCGTATGGCTCAATCGTGCTTGGTTTGACCAAGTGGCATGACAAAAACAATGTACATTATTTTCCAGTATCTTGAAACATTTTTCACATTCGTAAAAAAAAATTAAAATGGACGTACTTCGTACATAAGAGCTTTACTCCGCTGAGTGTTCTGACTATTAAGCTGTATTCGCAGTCGTATATAATACTTATGCTAAACAACATTTTCTGCAAAAATTAGATATTCCCTCAGATAACTAAAACCAGATAAACCCCATTCCTAAAACACACTAACTGTGAAAGCATTTATGCAGCAAAAATCATTATCTTTGTCTTACGACTGGCATACTCAAAATGTACATATTTTGCATCTGCATTAATCGATTCAGGATTCTTTTTCCGGATTACGCTTACTATTTATTCTAGGAGATTTTGTATTCCTTTTTGGCTGGAAGAGAACAAAAAGAAGATGTAAACTTTTTTCGGCTATTCAATCAGAATATGTCGATACTGTCGTGGCAGTCGATTAAGAAGCAGCTAACAGACAAGTAGAGGTTTGCAACAACACGCTTTTGTATTGATCTGACAGGTTGTTTATGAAAAAGTCGAAAACAGTTTCGCTTCACGCAGAATATTTTTTACACCATTCATGGATTAATAAGCTTGTCGGACAACTAAGCATACTTTTGTCATAACGCACGCAAATATACACATACACAACCTTACAGTACATATATATATATATGTGTGTGTGTGTGTGTGTCTTAAATTTATATATATATATATATATATATATATATATATATATATATGTATATATATTTACACATATATATATACATATATACATACATATATATACATACATATATATATATATACGTATATATATGTATATATATATATATATCTTAAATATATATACATAAATATATATGTGTATGCATATATATATGTATATATATATATATATATATATATATATATATATATATATATATATATATATTTATATATATATATATATATATATATATATATATATATATATATATATATATATATATATATATATAATATGTGTCTGTGTGTATGTGTGTAAAACTTACATGATTCATAATTGAAAGAGACTTGTTATCTTGACTTTATTGATAAATCATAAAATAATATGTAATACGTTTTTTCATAATACATACATATATACATATATATACATATATATATACATATATATGCATATATACATATATATGTATATATATATGTGTATGTATGAATATGTATATATGTATATATATGTATGTATATATATGTATATATATGTATATGTAATATATATATACATATTTGATTTTTTGTCAGACTAAAGTTTTTAAGTTTTGCTTATATTTATCAAGTAATACATTTTTGAAAAACTTAAAATATTTATTAAAAATTACAAAGATAAATTTATTTTCTCCCTGCATAACTGTTAAAATGTGTGAATTAGAAACTACAATTTTGTGTGAAATTGAATGCAAATATATTATTAATGATAGAAACAAAATATTCTGTTATATAATCATAATATTTACTAAAACATTTGAAGGCAGCAATTTTTTGGAGCTTTATTTTTTAAATTTAAAATGTTAGTAACTTTAAAATAAAGATGTACACAACAAGAAAATATATACTTTTATTTTAGTATAAAAATATAATGCTTAAAATTATTTGAAATTTTCTTACAGGTAGGTAAAACTCAGTTTTACTTTCTGTGTATACATATAAAATATAATTTTAAAGGTATATTTTTTTAATTACAAAACTAAAAATTTCACAAGGATCAAATCATATTGATAAATGTATAAACATTTTATTCTGAACAGAGTAAAGTACATTATATGTTATGATGAACTCAACAGAGGAAACCAAAAAAAATAGATTTTTGTCTCTAAAGCTTCTATATACTTTTAATTCAAGTTTGTATAATAAATATATGAGTTGATTACATTTGTTGTATTCAGAGTGTCTTGTAGTTCTCTCCGAGATATAAATATTTTTGTTAAGATAGTACAGTTTACTAAAATTATTTTATTGCATTGTGTTTATTAATTATTTGTTGAACTCTACCCAGGTTCTGAGTGGCTACAGACTAATTTTTAAACTATTTAGCTTAGTAATTTGATAAAAAAAAATGTACTCACTAAATTTAATACATAATAAGATTCATTAGTTTAAGAATATTAAAACCTTTATTGTTATATGTATATATATATATATATATATATATATATATATATATATATATATATATATGGGCAAGGTTGACTCATCCTTTGATCCCTTCAGTGGGTAGATGAATTGAGGACCAAGCGTGCTTGGGAACTAAAAACTGGGGGTTCTGAGTAAGACTGACCATCTAACCGGAACATATGCTTCGCGCCCCAGGGCCCTTGGTCACGTAAACGGAGATTGGCACCGTAAGCCTTGGCCCCCTAGGGGCTGTTGCGCCGAGGAGTAGTATATATATACATGCATATATATACATACATATATATATATATATATATATATATATATATATATATATATATATATATATAGAGAGAGAGAGAGAGAGAGAGAGAGAGAGAAATTATCAAGTTTTAAAAATTTCTTTTTAAATACTCATCTATCGTACGCCCTATTATAACAGATAGCTAACATTTACTTGAAAGAAAAGAGAGGACCTATTTCTAAGCTAAAATTTTAGATAGCTGTCAAGGACTTGGAATTTGTTAAAATATGTTGACTCAGGAGCACACTTGCGGGTAATATCGATTTGTGTGATAACAATTGCAGACTTCCTTACCACCTCTGGTCTGGGGCTGTCATAACGTTCCATTTATTTTCCTTAATTCAATGAAACTTGCCTTAAACAAAAATACGCTTTCCGTATCTTCCCTGCCAACCTCCCAATTATTACATTGGTGAAACGAAAAATTACTTTTTTCTATCGCATAAGCCGCTTTGGGTTTTCATTCACAAGTCCAAGTCTTGGTATGCGTCATGTCCAAGATGACATCACGCATACCAAGAACGGTACTTGGCGTTCTCTTTGGCGAGTCCTGCGCTGCAATAGTTTTATAAATTCGGTCTTTTTATAATATGACATATACTCACTCCACACATTGGCGTGTGTTTTAGTGCTGAGCTTGGCTATGATTCACCGTATCGCCAGGTGAAAAGAATTTTGATGAGTTTTAAACAGTTTCCGCTGTCATCCCAGCATCCACAGCATATACAGTTGACTTGCAGACTTGATGCCCAGCAGCTAGGATAGATACTGAAGAGACACCTACTACCGACGGAAAGAAGAGGAACCTGGAGCTGCATCCTCTGTAGTTTCGTTTCGCAATCACTAGAAGTGACATTTTATTTTATTTTCTCCTTTCTTTTTTATTAATTTTTATCATTTTAAATGTTCAGTCAATTGGTTTCTATTAATTATTTTTTTAAATTTCATCTTAATATCTCAATAAATTCCATTAATTCAGTAATAACTTCTACATTTTTAATATCTATTGTGTTTTTTTTTACTATAAGACACACTTAAATTGGTGAAAATCCAAATTTAATTTAAATATTAAGAAAGAGGTTATGGTCATAACTTGTACCTCACTATACATCCCCACCTAATCAAGTGCTATATTATTTTTTATTGTCGTGTCAATGGTTTCCTTTTCAGGTACTAACCCCTTATGTTTTGCGCAACGCGTACTCCCCCATAGGGGATACCTTCTAAGTATTTGGGGTGTGGCCGTAATACTGAGACACAGAAACACTGCTGGTGGCTGAGCAAGATTCCAATAGTTATCTTTTCGGAGTCTCTGTCTGACCCAACATCCTCCACCTGGTCTCCTGGCTTCCCGAACTCTACTGTCCATTTGTCCTCTTTTTCTTTTTTTATATCATTTTGATCTATAGTCTTCCTTTTTTTCTATTAATCCAATCAGCAGAGCTGTACGTTTTAATTGGTTGACTCTACCTCGCCTTCAAACTGCAAACACTGAGAAAAACTTACTCCTTTCATATTGGACACTTCCGCTTCACAAACTTTCAACTCTGTCCCTTGGGGACTCATAAATAATTTCACCAAAGTAAATCTTATTTACTGTCATGAACGGAGACAGGATTCTAATCTAGATCTGGGATCAGAATTCCTCTCGACAATCCTGCACATGACGAATCCAAGCAATCAATTTTTATGGGTGCTGTCTTCAATACAAAAGTTGTGATGAGGTCCGATTTAGATCCGAAGCATTTCAGCTTCCCATTCTGGTTATATTAATTCCATTAATTAGAAGGATCTAAATCGTCTCACCACACAGAGTACATTGTTTATTATATGTACTTCCATATGTTCCCTAATATAATTATATATATATACATAATTAAATATAATATATATATATTATAATGTGAGCATATTTAATGCTACATGCTAAATTTGGTTTTGAAAATATATTCTGTAAGGGATATATTTCCGTAAAAAAAAAGTATAACAAACCAATTTCTATTCTTGAATTCAAATATAAATGAACAGTTTTTATATGTAATATATAAATACAAGAGTAACTACTATATATAAGTAAAATAAGAAAATAAATGTTTTAATACAAATTCTGTTCTAAATATACCCAACCAAAAAAGAGTAGCAGAAGAATAGGATTCAAAATAACATTAAAAATACTTTAATTTCATTTAAAAGTATCTCTTTTAAGAAGACAGACAAAAAATACTTCACATACATTTTATAAATTCCTCTTTGTAGAAGATCAGATTGCATGAATAATTTTTAAGGATAAGAGCTGAAATAATGGAATATTTATATGCTTTCAAATAAAGCAGGGTTGCTCCTTACAAAACATTATTAAAAATAGCTAGCTTGAAACTGAATTCTTCTTATATTTAAAAATACATTCATCAAATCAGCCTACTGTTTTTATGTATATTTTCAAATGCCGTGTAAAGTTATAATCTTCATATTTCTTATCTATGAAAAACTGTGATGAAATATTTTTCAATGTTTTATAAGAAGACTTTTTAAAATACTTTAACAAATAAGACATTTTTACGGATTGGCGAATAGTTTTCATCCTTTGCATTAAAATATTTTGATTGCTGTCTTTAAGTTTAAATATAATTAAACTTTTTATACTTAAAAGTTAGGATAGAGAAATATATCTGATTTTAATTTTTCAGAAAACTCATCGCGAAATGGTAAAAGAAATATAAAGTATAATTTTTCTCATTTTTTCCATGATAGAGTCAAATGAATGTGTCAAATATACTGTCAAACAAAATAAAATTGCATATGGTAAATATAGACTCAGCATATTTTGAAAATAATAGTTTTAATGTGTTAAGAAAATGTAATATCACTGGAAAACATTGTAGACGTACTTATTTAATTTACTTATTCTTTTTTTTATCAGAAATGTTAGACATAAAAAATATTTACTTAAGATGATAGTGTACTTTTAAAACTAATTTATGTTGTTTTTAATAGGAAAAGGATATTAAAACTACAAATCAAAATATTAATTATCAACATTTTTAAAAATAGCTCTATTAAAAATTTTTCCACAGGTGTATTTCTTTATAAATCATTTTTAATAATGTGATCCTTTTTTCAATTTTAGAAAACTTTAGTTATTTTCTCAAGCATTCGTATAAAATGCTAATAGAAAAAAATTAAGTTTAAAATATCCACCTTTTTTGTATAAAATGTCTGTGATATTTCTACTAAATACAGAATTAACACATTTTAAGTTTTGAAACATGTTATTTTTTAATTAGCTTCTATTTTATACTATATGAGAGTTTCTAATCTGTGATCCGTAAAACAATATCTAGTGTAAACAATATCTAGTAATAGGATAAGCCATGTTTAAAATTTAAAATACTTTTATCAAAGATATTTTAAAATTTAAAGTTGGGAATAATTTTCACATAAAAAGTACCAAAAAATTTCAATATTATCATTTTCTTCGCTTTCTGTGTGTGACAAAAAATCGAGTGTAAATCATTAAATCACCGACTAAGTGAGACACTTGATTATTTAAAATGGTACTCAGTATTTAATATGTCAGTTTCTGGTACTGGCAGTCGATAAAGGAAGTTTCCCTCAAATTACAAAACCAGTCAAAAGAAGGATTCTCTGCCTCCTCATTTTCAGAAACAATTACAAAAGTTAACACCTTTCCAGGTGTATCGGAATTTATTGCATATACAACTGGCTGTTTTCTCACTTCCCAAATAAGACTCATTTTAGCTTACATTTAGTCGACAACAAACAAATTATAAAGATAACTACTTTTCCATATGTGTGTTTTCTATTTTGAATGGGGCAATTAGTGCAAGAAAAAACTCAAAAAGTGAAATCTAATGCTCTGAAAACTTAAATGACGAAACTACCTTAAATATTCAGTATTATTTTGCCGTTATATTTCTAAATACAGTTTATGGCTGTGAGATGAAATTTAATGCTCCATGTTGAATTTCAAATTTTAAATGTGCTCCGTGAGTGAAACATTGTGAAAACTTTTGCTATGTGAGGTTAATAACGGTTAAACTTAAAAGGATTACGAGAGAAAGAAATGCACCTGAAATACTTTCAAAATCTAAAAATATTTTCTTGTAAAGAGACATTTAAAGATATTATTAGTAAAACATTACAGTAATACATTGTACAATACAGTAGTAAATTCAAAGTTGGTTTATTCGAAATTTCGGATGATACCAATTATACAATTTCACATCCAATTTCTTATACGATATAATGTCAAAACTAATTCAAAGAAAAATGCTAATTTTTGTTGATTCGAACTACGAGATGCTTCTAATTCAAAAGAAAGATGTATTTCATCTCAAGAACTAATGAAATTTCATTACAATCCCATACTATAGCTCGAACTACAACGAAATTTTTGGTTATTTTGCAAAAAATAAAACGATGTGTTGAAACACAAAACAGTATTAATGATATTATTTTCCACTCTGTAAGAGAACTTAAGGATTTCGTATATCGTATAAAACAAAATAAAACAAAGCAAATGAAATTACAAACTTTTTCGAATAAAAAAATATTCATGCTTAGTTAGGTTTTTTTTCTTCAGTTTTATTTCTTTTACATGAATCTATTATTCAAGATATGTTGTCTGTTACGTATTTTTCTTGAAATTTGAAAATTCGAAACATTTCCTTGAAATTCAAATTAAACTGTACTTATATTCACTATATAATTATGTATATTATAAATCATTTTTGCTACTTATTTTTGGTTTCATTTCATAATTCAATGAGATAGAAATACTGATTTTTCAGTTAAATTTCTCCTAATGTCATATTCCCTTTTCAATGTTAATCTGTGCAGAAAGTAAGAGGGCTGATCAAAAGATACGATTACAAAAGCCTGCAGTGGAATGTGTGTGTGCGAGAGAGTGCAGCTATGTTTTACATAAGGTTTGCGAAACTGATTTGCTCGCCGCACTCACACGTTGTGGGTTGAATGCCCAAGTATTTTTCGCGACTCCAGGAAGCGTGTGGTGTGGCCAGTGAAAACGATTGCACTTAAACTTCACCAAGTTTTGGAGAGTTGTGATTGGTCTCCAGGAGGCGATTCAGGACCATCCTTGAAGTCCCGGTCCTTCTGGACAGAGCCGGGAAAGGACGCATTGTGCAAAGGACAATGGAACAACGAACGCATCAGCACAGGATAATGGAAAAAGTATAGGGTTGCCTGAGTAGTTCAGAAGGAAGGAAAAGAATGCAGCGTTCTCTTGGACTTTGGCAATTTTTCTTTCAGGCGTAGCACGTGGAGTGCTTCTTTTATTTTTTAATTTTTATAAATTTATTTTAGCATATTTCCTTGTCTTTTGTTCTATATTTGAATGTTGTAATATAGATCAGTGGCATTTTACTATAATTAAAGACGATATAAAGTAAACTTGGGTTATTAATGGCTTTGAAATAACAACAGCAATGTACTACACCACAGCATTTTGGTGCCGTGACCAGGACCACAGCAGTGTGCAGTTTATTTATCTTGCCAATATAGCCAACTTATAGTGCATGAGGATATTTTTCAACATTGCTTACCTACCGGTTTGGGGATGTCGGTTCATGGGATGAGTTTGAATATTACTTCCTGGTAACAATCCTGTCCATGAGTGTTCAAACACGTTGTCGTGAACGATCTACTCTTTTGCAAGACTAGGGCTAATGAGACCGGGACCTACTGCTTAAAGCCGATTCCGGACGGCTACGAACATCCATGCCTTTGTGGGATTCGAACCAACGAACTTTGGAACCGAAGGCCAGCAGCCTAACCAATCGACCATCGTTAGGCAAGGAGGTTTTGAGGAGTGGTTTAACTGACTAACCCCTCCCCTTGTTCAGCTTGAACATTATACTTTTCAAAAGTTTAACTATACTAGAAAACAATAAATGATAATCCTTAAAATGACATAATAAATAAATAGCTTAACAATTTATAAGTAGGGTTTCTATAGATACTTTTATTTGGGGTAATAAGGATAAATTGAATTACTGACTTCTCAGGTACAGCAAGTTTAAATACATATATTTCAAAAGAAAGAATAAATTAAATGTAGAGCTATCATCTGCTGTAAATTTAAAATGTCAAAAACATAAAACAATCGAAAAATCATCCATGTCTCTAAAAACTTTTTTTTTTAATTGCAGAAACACTTGATTCTACATTATTGGTTTCCATACATCACAAATGAATGGGATTGGAGCTGTAAATAATTATGCAAAGATAAAGTAAAGTACTCTAAAAAGTAAAGTTTAAAAGAAAGATGTTTAATAGGTAGTTTCGCTACGAAACCACTGTCGCTAAAGGGTTAAAGACTGCTTTTGTTAGAATCAATGCACACTACTAAACTCTCTAAAACAGACAAACTTCGGGAATATTGAACTGTACTTTTTGATCATCCCTTGTATTTTTACTACTGTTTAAGCATGATCTACTAAATGTGAAAGCGGAAAAAAGTTCTAGAAAGAGAAAAAAAAATTAATTTTGAGGCATTTCTGAAAATTTTTCGTACATTTTTCTTTAAATAGAATTTTAAGCATTTAAGTTACATAATTTCCAGTAACATAAAACGTATAGCAAAATGTCCATTCTGAGACATTCAATATAATTAACCTTTTCAAAAATAGCAGGATTATCCACAAAACATTATTAAAATAACCGAAACTTGCATTCTTAGATTTTAAAAGTTTATTAATGAAATAAGGTTATACTTTTTTTATGAAGATTTTGTATTAAAAGTTATCAAGTTTATATAACTGTTCTACAAATAAAATTTTAATTAAAATATATCTCATTGTTATAAATTATTATGCAAGAGTGAGTTTTTAAATATTTTGACAAATGAGAAACATTTTTCGGACTACTGAATAAAATTCATTTCTTTTCATCATGATATTTAAATTACTGTGTTCCAATTTAAGTATAATTAACCTTTTTTATATTTCTGAAATATGTTAAAATGAAATACTTATGCACCGTTAAATATTTCTTAGACCTTGTTACATAACTGTAGAAAAAATAGCTAGCATATTTTCGCTTTTTTCGCGTTATTAGAATAAAAAGATTAAATTTCTGCGATTTTAAAGGGTTCATATTTTCCAGAATTTTCATTTGCGTCATATACATTTTTAAATAGAATAAATTATACACGATAACTGTGAACTCTTCACATTCTGAAAGTATTAATATTAATTGGTAATTTACTAATATTTAATTTATTTATCTTTTTTTTAGAAAAGGTAAGGGTTCTTTGGACTAATGATGAACGGAAAATAATTCTAGTAATTTATTTAAAACATTTTAGATTTTATTTCTTCTTATATTCTTGCTGCTTGTATATATTAAATTAACTAGTGTTCATTAATAAAATACAAAATTATTCGTCATTAAATAAATTAATTTCATAACGAGTATTTCATTTAGCATTTGTTTTAGAAAACAAAAAATTACAGATTGCTATGAGCGCATCAGGTCAGAAAATAAATTGAAATTCTCAATGCATATTTTTATAGATATAATTAACATTACTTTATCTCTATGATATGCATCATTTTGATTCCTATATGATTTATTTACATGTAAAATCAAATTGAAAATTTTTTAAGAATGTGAAATAGCTTGAATTTGTTAACGTTAAAATTTAAAAACTAAAAAATATAATAATTAAATTAATTAATGTACTACACATCATATACGTGTATATACATAAATAAAGTAGTTTTATGAAACTATTAAGAATTGTTTCCAAGACATTATCTGAACATTATCTGAACAAACAAAATATATGAAATCCGATAAAAACTAAACTATTTAGAATAAATTTAGTATTAAACTGTAAGAAATAAATCAACGTGACAGATAAATCTAATAATTGAATTCACAATGATTTATATTTGAAATATGGTAAAATTAATAGTATAAAAATATGCAGAATTGTTTTCTGTCAGACATACAGTTCCTCCAAAATTATTTTACTCACTGTAAATTTTTATTAATACTGATTTTATACACAATTTATTATGAAGTTCCGTTTATACTTCTTTG
This sequence comes from Pardosa pseudoannulata, assembly GCA_032207245.1. Classification (NCBI taxonomy): domain Eukaryota; kingdom Metazoa; phylum Arthropoda; class Arachnida; order Araneae; family Lycosidae; genus Pardosa; species Pardosa pseudoannulata. The sequence goes on along the minus strand of CM063508.1, from coordinate 85,183,088 downwards.
ATAATGTTTCATTACCATGTTAACATCTTAGAATCAAAGCTTAAAGAAGTGCGAACCTACAAGACTCACGGAACACTAGCACAATGGAAAAAGTAATAAAAAAGGACTTCACAACTCAACTTGTGGTTTCGGGAAATCGAGACAATTCAACTTTTGTTTTGCTTATTTGATTCTATTCGTGGTGACTCGTTGTGTATCTTGTTCGTGAGAAATATAAGGTGGACAACAAATTTCATTATTATATTGAAATTGGGTTATTTGATTAAAGGTAGTTTTCGGACTTAACGTTATGTGATGCAGCTTCAGTTGTGTAACTACGTTGGAAAAGCAAGGGTAAGTAATCCTAACACTATTTACTTCTATCTAAGGGTGAGCTGATTCGGACTCTATTCCTTAACTATTCCTAGCCTAAGTCAATTTTAACCATTCTTAACACACAGACCCACAAATTTCAGGGCACCAGAAATGTTTATTCTTAATACATGATTTTAAAATCATTTATAACGTAATCTTAAAATATAGAAATTTTTAATAATTTTTCAATTTCTACACATACAGGAAAATGAATTTTATTTGATGAAGGACTGTGTATATATTTATATATGTATGTATGTATATATATATATATATATATATATATATATATATATATATGTGTGTGTGTGTGTGTGTGTGTGTGTGTGTGTAAGGAACATTCTCAGGGGTTTTCAAAAGTTAAATCAAGGGTAAAAATTCCCGCGTCATTTTCCATTCCCCTTTTTAACCCCTAACCTAAATTGACCACTGGGCTACAGGTTACGCCCTCAGAGAAGGGGCCTGGCCAATTATAAACCTACATGACCCTAGCGGACAATTTAGGAAATTTCTAAATAAAAAGGAGATACACGCTAGCGGAGACAGATTTTTCTAGAGATATTTTCCCACAGATGTTGACCCAGGTGTTAAGTGTCTTGTACATAGAACTTCATGCTAGCTGACCCTTCAGTTTGTCCCTATGATGAAGTGGGAACCCGTCCTTCAAAGTTATCTTAATAAAGGTCTTTAGCTGAAACGGTATCATTTTTATGGCCATGACTGCAACCCCCCACCGAGAAGTCAGTCTCATTACAGATATTATATATATATATATATATATATATATATATATATATATATATATACAGAGAGAGAGAGAGACAGATAGATAGATAGATAGATATAGATATATAATCCAGCAATTTAAACACTGCCGATTACAATAATTACGTAGGTTCTATTCTTTTTACTTCCCCGGGCTACTAGGCAAGTAGAAGCCTTGCAGCTAGGCTAACGGATCACATTGCAGTTGGGGCACATTGTAGAGAAGCACAATTTGGAGAACAACTTAAATCTTTATTGAGGAGCTGCTAAAAAGACATCTTTTCCTGTTAACAGCAGACAAGAGAATGATACGAAAAACACTTTGCTGAAACAGAGGTGTATCCCAAAGTGAGACAGATAGAATTTTCTTAATAAGGGACAAGAAACTTAGTGAATTTAACTGTTAGTTCAGAGGAAAAACTAATCCACTTGCCAACGGCTGCTGGAAAATGTGTTGAATGGACAGGAGATTTGCATCTATTCCACAGAAAGCTTTGGGAAATGCGTTGGAAGAATTTTAAGTCGAGGACACTCCTTGATTAAGACATTTCATGGCTTGAAAAATAGATTTTAAGGAATTAGAATGGGAGAGAGGAGGTTTTTAAAGAAATATTAAAGTGAACTAATTTTGTTATATTACATATTTATATATATATATATGTATATATATATATATATATATATAATATGTAGTCTATAACACTTTTTACGAAAAGTAAGTATTTATTTCTTGTAAAGCAACACAGCTCAGCTTTCTTGTTTCCATATGATTAAAAATAGAACAAGTCCTGCAAAGTATGGGATACCTTAAATTAAATAGTTTTAATTGAGAACAGTAATATTTTTAGAAAAAATTCTAATGATCGCAAAATGAGACAATTAGATTACACTGCAATTAAGTTTAGTAAAATATTTTACCTAACAATATATAATTTTTAAATGCACACTAATGCCAATATTGATTACGCACAAAGTATGAGTCTAATTAAATATGAAGGTTTAAGATAATATTTCTATGTCTGAATGTATTTTCGGTAACAGTATAATTTGTATTTGTTGCTTTTATAGAACAATTTTCATATAGGTAGGTCAGGATGTCACATTTTTTAAAAGCTAAAATAGGAACTCAAAATTATCGTTTTTATTATGCCCTACAAACCCACTTTCATCACGTTTTCGTGAGCGACAGATGTGAATGTGTTTATATGTTTTTGTCTGCTTTAGAAAACTTGCTCACTACCCAATTTTAGCAGCCTTAAAACTGATAAAATGTCGATTTAAAGGTGCCAATATAAAAGTCTTTTGAGAGCACTTTATGTAGAAAATTGAAGGATTTACATTTCAAGACTTAAGAAGAGAAAAAAGTTAGCTCAATTAAACATTAGAATTTTAGAATACACTTGACAAAATCGTTCCAATAACAACAAACAAATATTTTTTAGTGAATTTAATATTTTTTTTCTGTTACAACATCTACATACTATAGTAAATTGTAAAGTAACAGTTTACAATAACAGCGATAAAATATTCGTTAACCAAATACTAGAAGCTGCTAATTAAGCGTTTTGCATACAAAGTACAATGTATATAACTTGGTTAGAAACTGCGCAAAATGGTCCTTTACCCTTTAAATCAATATTAAAATTCACTCTAGGTTGCTCGGCATAAGTTACATAGGATACCTTCATTTCAACGGTAACCAATGCGGTAAGTATTTATTTCTATAAACAAATTGCATTTAAAGATCCTTTTTAGTTTTCATATAATGCTTTTTAAAAACATTCTTAAAACTATTGCAGTATTAAGATAAAAAACAAGGAGAAATAGGAAAATTAAAAGAAGTACATATAGAAGGGTAGTACATATGTTTTTGTCTGCTTTAGAAAATTTGCTCACTACCCAATTTTTTCAGCCTTAAAACTGATAAAATCTCGATTCAAAGATGCTAATATAAAGGCTTTAGAGAGCCCTATATGTAGAAAATTGAAGGATTTACATTTCAAGACATAAATAAAGAAGAGAAAAAAGTTAGTTCAATTATACATTAGAATTTTTGAATACACTTGACAAAATATTTCCAATAACAACAAATAAATATTTTTTAGTGAATTTAATATTTTTTTCTGTTATAACATCTACATACTGTAGTAAATTGTAAAGTAACAGTTTACAATAACAGTGATAAAATATTCGTTAACCAAATATTAGACGCTGCTAATTAAGCGTTTTGCATAAAAGTACAATGTATCTAACTTGCTCAGAAACTGTACAAAATGGTCCTTTACCCTTTAAATCAATATTAAAATTCACTCTAGGTTGCTCGGCATAAGTTACATAGGATACCTTCATTTCAACGGTAACCAATGCGGTAAGTATTTATTTCAATAAACAAATTGCATTTAAAGATCCTTTTTAGTTTTCATATAATGCTTTTAAAAAACATTCTTAAAACTATTGCAATATTAAGATAAAAAACAATGAGAAATAGGAAAATTAAAAGAAGTACATATAGAAGGGTAGTACATATGTTGTTGTCTGCTTTAGAAAATTTGCTCACTACTCAACTTTTGCAGCTTTAAAACTGATAAAATCTCGATTAAAAGGTGCCAATATAAAGTCTTTTGAGAGCACTGTATGTAGAAAATTGAAGAATTTACATTTCAAGACTTAAGAGAAAAAAGTTAGCTCAATTAAACATTAGAATTTTAGAATACAGTTGAAAAAATCGTTCCAATAACAACAAATAAATATTTTTTAGTGAATTTAATATTTTTTCTCTTATAACATCTACATACTCTAGTAAATTTTAAAGTAACAGTTTACTATTGTAAACTGTTACTACTTTACAGCGATAAAAATTCATTAACCAGATATTAGAAGCTGCTAATTAAGCGTTTTGCATACAAAGTACAATGTATCTAACTTGCTCAGAAACTGCAGAAAATGGTCCTTTGCCCTTTAAATTAATATTAAAATTCACTCTAGGTTGCTCGGCATAAGTCACATAGGATACCTTCATTTCAACGGTAACCAATGCGGTAAGTATTTATTTCAATAAACAAATTGCATTTAAAGATCCCTTTTAGTTTTCATATAATGCTTTTAAAAAACATTCTTAAAACTATTGCAATATTAAGATAAAAAACAATGAGAAATAAGAAAATTAAAAGAAGTACATATAGAAGGGTAGTACATATGTTGTTGTCTGCTTTAGAAAATTTGCTCTCTACCCAACTTTTGCAGCCTTAAAACTGATAAAATCTCGATTAAAAGGTGTCAATATAAAGTCTTTTGAGAGCACTGTATGTAGAAAATTGAAGGATTTACATTTCAAGACTTAAGAGAAAAAAGTAAGCTCAATTAAACATTAGAATTTTAGAATACAGTTGAAAAAATCGTTCCAATAACAACAAATAAATATTTTTTAGTGAATTTAATATTTTTTCTCTTATAACATCTACATACTCTAGTAAATTTTAAAGTAACAGTTTACAATAACAGCGATAAAAATTCGTTAACCAGATATTAGAAGCTGCTAATTAAGCGTTTTGCATACAAAGTGCAATGTATCTAACTTTCTCAGAAACTGCACAAAATGGTCCTTTGCCCTTTAAATTAATATTAAAATTCACTCTAGGTTGCTCGGAATAAGTCACATAGGATACCTTCATTTCAACGGTAACCAATGCGGTAAGTATCTATTTCAATAAACAACTTGCATTTGAAGATCCCTTTTAGGTACCACGTTCGAAATCAAAGTTTTCATATAATGCTTTTTAAAAAACATTCTTAAAAGTATTGCAATATTAAGATAAAAAAACAATGAGAAATACGAAAATTAAAAGACGTACATATAAAAGTACGTTTTCTGTTAAAATTTGAGAAAAATATGGAAAAGAAGAATTTTTACTTTGACACTACAATCCTAAAAATTTAAAATATATTCCTTTTATTTAATAAGCGTAGCATATATTCATTATGCATGCATTGACCCTAAAGAATGAA
>CM063508.1:85150464-85172964 GCA_032207245.1 Pardosa pseudoannulata | reverse complement strand
TCCCTGTCATTTAACTGTAGAAGCCAGAAGTACACCACACTTATGCGTTTTATCAATGGGAATCCCATTATGATGAAATTCAGTAATAGTTTTAAGTATATTTATATTGAAGTCAGCACTAAATATTTTTCTGGTACATTCTTTACCTCATCATATTCTGACTTGCTTGGATCTCTCCTTGCAGGATCTGACTGAACATTCATTGATGGTACTGGACTTCTTTAGAGTGTACAATTTCACTGACCAAATATAGCTCCGCTATTTTCGGGTGGGGGCAACAATAATCACGACAGATATCAACTAGTTTAAGCAGCTATGTTCTATACATTATACAAAATCTATTATACAAAATCTATTCATTATACAATATCAAACATTCTCATTTTAAATTTTAAAAAAGTCTTAGAATTCGCTTTTAATTAATAGTGTTCTAGCTCCCGCGTTGCAACCTCTTGTTCGTATTTCATGAGCGCCATCTGGCGAGAATTGTCAATAGTCTCTAGTAAGTCGCTGCCTAGAGCAGACATTCGATTCTATGGGGATCTGAACCTGCTATTGTTTAAACTCCCTCATTGGGAACTAATTATACTTTTTTTCTTTGAAGTATTGGCTTTAGTTTGTTTTGCAATAAATATGATTAAGAGACAGTCCACTCTCGTTCATTTGCTAGTTATGCTTTTTGACTCTAGTTTTTGGTACTGAGATTCGGCTCGATCAAATAGAATTAGAGGAAAAACAAGCATTCCAATAAGCAAAATTACTGCGGTATTCAAAAAAAACAAGTTCAGGTATTTATTAATTATAGGAACTGTAAAGGCAGTGAAATATACTGTATATGACTAAATGGTAAGTATCATGAACTCTGTATGCTGAGAATCCATATTTGTTTCATCTGATTATATAGTTCTTCATAGGAACAGGATACATCTTTGAATGAATATATTTAATATTTTATAATTTTATCCTAGTAAATGAAAATAAATTAAATATAAATTCTCAGACTCTTACCAAGTTTCAATGGATAAAAAACAAATTTTGTTTATAACTATATTTATAGAAGATATATTATGCATGCTGCGTGGAAATTTTAAAAGCATATTTTCTTACGAACGGATATCTATTACACTTTAACTTATCTTACCAGACATAAATGCATGAAACGCGAAACCAGTATATTATTATAGTGTTCCTGATAGAAGGTAAATGCCATAAGACCATAATATATTAATATTGCATTTCTCTATTAAGGGCTCAGACAAAGAATAAATGAAATTGATAATTTTTTTTGGCGTTCTTTGAAACCTTCTGGTGGGTGTCCTTTTTAAGTGAGAAATTTCAAAATTCTAAGAAAATTTATACACATATGTACAGGTAACTTTTAAAAAATATATATATGCGTTCTTAGAAAACTATTTTAAATACAATAACATCAGACATCAGTAATTTTACAAAACCAGCTTATGACACAAATACTGAAATAACTGCTGAATATTTACATCTACAACTGTTTACGGCTTATTAAAAGACAGTAAATCAAAAATCGAATTTAAAATCAATGAATTAGGTGTAATTAAAAGATATAAACATAAAGGTTTATATAGAGTTTCAAACATGTGCAATTTTTATCAATATAAATAACAATTTTGACGTATTTAGCTATATACATACAAATTTTTGGCTTCAGTGTGCGTTTTACAATATTTAAATTATATACAGACATATTTATGTGTAAATATGTATTAGATTTTTAAAAATAGAATACTACAGTGTACTAAGCTTAATGTGATCAGTTTGGGACACCGTAATTTTGATAACAATAACCGACTTATAGCAATAAATGATATGAAAAATTAGATACATTTACCCAATCCCCTTTAATTCACACGTGCTAAATTTCAAAACAAAATGAAAAAAACATACCTTATATTTATGTACTGTATATTATCCCTTAAAACATAAGAATCGCATACATAATTAAAAAATTGATCAATTGTTGACTGTCTACAATTTTTTCTGAGAAGCTCATTGATACATTGTTCATAATCATAATGTTTTTAAAGTCATCGGAGCGGTGTTGTACTTCACGTTTCAACACTTTCAATATCATTCAGAAGCTGGGAAAAGTTTAACTGCGATGCAGCATTAAGCTGACTCATTTCTGATAACCGGTCAGAACGATTTAAAACCTCAGGACAGTTATTTTCCAACAGGACTTTTACCCTACACCCTTGCAACGCGATAAAATAATTTCCTAAGATTTTGCTTATTTTACAATGAAAACATATACAGTGAACTCCGCTTAATGGGATCAGTTTGGGACACCGTGGTCTTTATAACAATAACCGATTGATAACAATAAACGATATGCAAAATTAAATAAATTTAGCCCCTCCTTTAATTCACAAGTACTAAATTTCAAAACAAAATGAAAAAACACATCTTATATTTATGTACTGTATATTATCCTTTAAAACATAAGAATCGTATACATAATTAAAAAATTGATCAATTGTTGACTGTCTACAATTTTTTCTGAGAAGCTCATTGATAAGAGTGGTAAAACCCTAGCCCGGCCTTAGCCATCCGGCTCTATGGCTAAGGCCTCATTGATAAATGGTTGAGCTCATAAGCTCATTGATAAATGGTTCATGATCATAATGTTTTTAAAGTCATCGGAGCGGTGTTATACTCCACGTTTCAACACTTTCAATATCATTCAGAAGCTGGGAAATGTTTAACTGCGCTGCATCATTAAGCTGACTCATTTCTGATAACCGGTCAGAACGATTTAAAACCTCAGGACAGTTATTTTCCAACAGGACTTTTACCCTACACCCTTGCAACGCGATAAAATAATTGCCTAAGATTTTGCTTATTTTACAATGAAAACATATACAGTGAACTCCGCTTAATGGGATCAGTTTGGGACACCGTGGTCTTTATAACAATAACCGATTGATAACAATAAACGATATGAAAATTAGGTAAATTTACCCCCCTCCATTTTAATTCACAAGTCCTAAATTTCAAACCAAAATGAAAAAAACACATCTTATATTTATGTACTGTATATTATCATTTAAAATATAAGAATTGTATACATAATTAAAAAAATTGATCAATTGTTGACTGTCTACAATTTTTTCTGAGAAGCTCATTGATAAGAGTGGTAAAACCCTAGCCCGGCCTTAGCCATCCGGCTCTATGGCTAAGGCCTCATTGATAAATGGTTGAGCTCATAAGCTCATTGATAAATGGTTCATGATCATAATGTTTTTAAAGTCATCGGAGCGGTGTTATACTCCACGTTTCAACACTTTCAATATCATTCAGAAGCTGGGAAATGTTTAACTGCGCTGCAGCATTAAGCTGACTCATTTCTGATAACCGGTCAGAACGATTTAAAACTTCAGGACAGTTATTTTCCAATAGGACTTTTACCCTACACCCTTGCAACGCGATAAAATAATTTCCTAAGATTTTGCTTATTTTACAATGAAAACATATACAGTGAACTCCGCTTAATGGGATCAGTTTGGGACACCGTGGTCTTTATAACAATAACCGATTGATAACAATAAACGATATGCAAAATTAAATAAATTTAGCCCCTCCTTTAATTCACAAGTACTAAATTTCAAAACAAAATGAAAAAACACATCTTATATTTATGTACTGTATATTATCCTTTAAAACATAAGAATCGTATACATAATTAAAAAATTGATCAATTGTTGACTGTCTACAATTTTTTCTGAGAAGCTCATTGATAAGAGTGGTAAAACCCTAGCCCGGCCTTAGCCATCCGGCTCTATGGCTAAGGCCTCATTGATAAATGGTTGAGCTCATAAGCTCATTGATAAATGGTTCATGATCATAATGTTTTTAAAGTCATCGGAGCGGTGTTATACTCCACGTTTCAACACTTTCAATATCATTCAGAAGCTGGGAAATGTTTAACTGCGCTGCAGCATTAAGCTGACTCATTTCTGATAACCGGTCAGAACGATTTAAAACTTCAGGACAGTTATTTTCCAATAGAACTTTTACCCTACACCCTTGCAACGCGATAAAATAATTTCCTAAGATTTTGCTTATTTTACAATGAAAACATATACAGTGAACTCCGCTTAATGGGATCAGTTTGGGACACCGTGGTCTTTATAACAATAACCGATTTATAAGAATAAACGATATGCAAAATTAAATAAATTTAGCCCCTCCTTTAATTCACAAGTACTAAATTTCAAAACAAAATGAAAAAACACATCTTATATTTATGTACTGTATATTATCCTTTAAAACATAAGAATTGTATACATAATTAAAAAAATTGATCAGTTGTTGACTGTCTACAATTTTTTCTGAGAAGCTCATTGATAAGAGTGGTAAAACCCTAGCCCGGCCTTAGCCATCCGGCTCTATGGCTAAGGCCTCATTGATAAATGGTTGAGCTCATAAGCTCATTGATAAATGGTTCATGATCATAATGTTTTTAAAGTCATCGGAGCGGTGTTATACTCCACGTTTCAACACTTTCAATATCATTCAGAAGCTGGGAAATGTTTAACTGCGCTGCAGCATTAAGCTGACTCATTTCTGATAACCGGTCAGAACGATTTAAAACCTCAGGACAGTTATTTTCCAACAGGACTTTTACCCTACACCCTTGCAACGCGATAAAATAATTGCCTAAGATTTTGCTTATTTTACAATGAAAACATATACAGTGAACTCCGCTTAATGGGATCAGTTTGGGACACCGTGGTCTTTATAACAATAACCGATTGATAACAATAAACGATATGCAAAATTAAATAAATTTAGCCCCTCCTTTAATTCACAAGTACTAAATTTCAAAACAAAATGAAAAAACACATCTTATATTTATGTACTGTATATTATCCTTTAAAACATAAGAATTGTATACATAATTAAAAACATTGATTCATTGTTGACTGTCTACAATTTTTTCTAAGAAGGTCATTGATAAATTGTTCGTAATGATAATCAACCTGTCATGACGATTTAAAATTTCGATCTTTTGTTTTAATGTTAAATCATTTCACTTTCTGGCTTCCATATCGACAAGCTGCATGTAAGCGAGCAAGGCATAAAATGTGAATACGCTCCTCAGTTCCGATAAGAATGTGTTGCCTTCTGCTTATCTGACAACCACTAACCACTATCAGGATGTGCGTATTTCTGAAAAATTCTAGGAACGTGTAATTTCCCAATCCTTTGTTCATTCCCCATTTCCTTAGGTTGAAGATGAGAATTGTGGAAAATTCAAACAACAGCGAAGGAAAATAAAAGAATGGGTTTTTTCTGAATATATTGTGAATATTCCTTTGATAGTTAAAAGGAGGTTCGAAAACTGATCCCATTAACCTATGTAACGATCACATAAAGCGATAATTTTAACATACAAATGAATAGAGAAATTATTAATCAAGTGATTTCGATAATAATAAGCGATTGATAAAATTAACCTCGATTACATTAAGCGGAGTACACTGTATATGTCTTAAACTACTGTGGTAGGGTTTAATTGTAATTGAAACAAATTTAAAAGTGATGTAGACCATTTTTTATATAAAAGGGACGTTCAGATAAAAGACCAGAACAAAGCGTCAACCAGCACAAAAATCAAGTATTTAATACTGAAATTACCTAGCAGAAAGTTTACACATCAAAGTGCCATTTACCTTGTTTCGATGTGTCTATTGGTCGCCAAGGTACAGTGATGAGCTGTTCGTCATAAAAATTTTCTATGGATAGTGATAGGGGTTGGAGAACAATGTGTGTATCTGTGAAATTTTGTAACAAACTTTGCAAAACATTCACAGAATCATTTCTATTGCTTTAACAAGAACCCGAGAAGAGGGAACTGTGCGTGTCGAATATAGTTCTATGATTAATTTAAACGTTTAGAAAAGATCAGACTATTGGTTAGTGAGGATTCCGATCCAAGATCAAAGATATATTGGTTGCATTTTTCTCATTGGAAAGGAATTGTCCATCATGAGGTTGTACCACATGACCAGATGATAAACAAATAATTGCACAATTAAATTTTAGAAGGTTTCAGGGATACTGTGCAAAAAGAGAGGTCTGTGTTGTAAAAACACATGACTTGGCTGGTACACCATAACAAACCGCCTCATACGTCATTCCTCACCAAGAAATCAGACTTCGTTGTACTTCATAGACCCTAATATCTGATCTTTGTTCCGGAAGCCATTTACCTATTTCACAAACTGAAATCCACCTTGAAAAGAGATCCTTTACAAACCATAAAGGAGTTTCAGCAGTATAGGACAAGGAAATGGTATAACAACCTAATTAATGAGGTTCTGATTTTCCAAAACTGAAAGAAACGTTAGAAACATTAAGGTTGCCAATTACAAAAACTATTTTGAATGGGGCAATTATAGCAAAACTTAGATCTTTTTTTTTAATATACCTCGTATGTCTTGGCATACATGTGAATGCATTACCTCTGAATTTTGAAATATTGCTCTAAAATATTAGAACACTTAAGTGACAAATGACGACATATTGTCTTTCGCAACACTTGCAAAAAGTACCAATGACAAATAAGCATACGAGAGCAAAAGCACAGCCACGGCATCAGTATAGGTCTGTTTTACTGACTTATATATAATATATGTTTGTAACTATTTACGTGTGTCTATTGATATCGTGGACTGCTGGTACCAAGGGAGGCCATTTTGGTCATTTACATTCCTAAATTCCAATTAGTTAATCAGTCAAAATGTTAATTAAAATCCAACTGATATAAAGCGCAATCATTTCCATTGATGTCTGGGCATGAAATAATGAGACTCTTATCATTTTGGCGTCATTAATGATATTTGGTATTCCACGTAACACGCGCGAGTGCACACCCATATATATATTTATATGTATAGATATACACTCATGTATGTATGTTTGTAATTAATATTCAAATGCAAACAAATGCATCTATATATACGCATGCATTTGATGAATAAAGGAAAAAATTAAAAATTTTATTGAAGCTAAAAGCTAAAACTCTATTGGTGGGATAATGGGCTTTTGTTCTGGGGCGTTTTCTTCAAAACAAAATGAAATTAAAATTAGGTAAAATAATGTAGAGGAGTTTAGGTTAATTGTTAAGGTATTACATACATACACATATATATATATATATATGTGTGTGTGTGTGTGTGTGCTATAGTATATATGTGTGTATTTATACATATATGTATGCATATATATACATACATATGTACATTATATATGTACATATATACATATATATATGTACATATATACATATATATGTACATATATTCATATATATGTACATATATACACATATATATATACATATATACATATATATATATATATATATATAAATATATATATATATATATTATATATATACATATATATATAACATATACATTATATATACATATATATCATATATATATTCATTATATAATATATATATATATATATATATATAATATATATATATATATATATATATATAGATATGTATGTATGTATGTATATATATATACATATATATGTACATATATACATATATATGTAATCCAGGAATTATATTACCTGCCTGTCCCAATAATTATGTATATACTATTATTTTTACTTGCCCGGGCTACTGAGTAAGGAGAAACCCTATCGGCTAACAGTAATAACGATGCAGTCGGATCATTGAAAGAAAACGGCACAAGTCTAACTAAAACTTCATTTTAGAGCTGCTAAAACAGACATCTTTACTAGTCAACGACAGACAAGAGAAAAGACACAATCACTCTGCTCGAACAGAGGTGCACCCAATACCGAAAACAGAAAGAATTTTTCCAAGGGACAAGAAACTTACTCAGCGAATTAAGTGTTAATATCAGGAAAAAACGCGGAGTCTTTAGCCGGCGACAGCTGGAAAACGTGTTGAATAGACAAAAAATTTACTTCTATAGGATAGAAAGCTTTGGGAATTGTATCGAAAGAATTTTAAGTCGAGTACAGTCCTTTGATTAAGACATTTAGAGGCTGGGAAAAAGATTTTAAGAAATTAGAATGGGAGAGGAGGTTCTTAAGGAAATATTATTAAAGTTAAATAATTTTGATATATTACATATATATATATATATGTGTGTGTGTGTGTGTATATATATAGGCATAAATATATGTGTATGTATGTATTTACATATTTCCTTTATGTATTATTAGAATTTTAGCAGTCAAATCAAGTCCTTAAAGCCCATTTCATTTCTCTGAATAATCTTACTGTGAAATCTAACAGTTAAGTCAAAAGTTACATATTAAAACCTACCGGAAATTTTAAGTGCGATATATGACTCATCTCAGAGCAATGAGAGGAAATTAAAATTCCTTTAAAGAATCAAACATCTCAAAATCCTATCACACGCTTCTCAAATTTTAAGTTAGTCAAAACTTCGATGTAAAAGTAAAACTATACATAACTATGTCCTCTAAAAGGGAAATAATTTATTTTAAATATTAGTTCCTTTTTCTTTCCTCCAGGGATAAAAAATCATATTTTTAATGTTATATATGTATATCTGTATGTATAAAATTCTTCAGTATTTGTAATAGAACAACTCCTAAACGGCTAGACTGATTTTGATGAAGTATTGTGTATGTAATTAAGTTGATTCAAGAATGGTTTAGATTCACAATTTGATCCGATAGAAAATGTTTTTTTTATATTAAAAATCCAAAATTTTGGGCTTATTGCGTTTATTATAACGTAGCTTGAAACTCTTACCTGCCAACGTATCTGTACAATTTCAATATAAGTGACATTAATTCTGCCGGTTTACAATAAAGAAAAGATATCGACATATTCACATGCAATTGAAACAGTTCCTGTTAAGTTGTTTTTTTTAATAAAAATAAAATGTAGAATTTGAAGAGTATAGTTTTGAATATTTATCTTTTAATTACTTCCTTGTATAGATTTAAGAAAGTGTTGTAATTGTGGAAAATTTGAAAACTTTTATATAACTTAAACCTTAATAGCCATTTAACGGAAAATCTTAATGTACGGATACTACCTCTGCCGGTTTTTGACAATTCACTCAACTCTTGAACTCTACTCGGACTACACCGTTACATTAAAAGTCACTTTAAACCTTTAAGGGAATGGAAAAATGATAATTCTAAAATCGTATTTTGAAGTAAATTTTTTTAAATACGCATAATTTAATAGGCATACAAGTAAGTCATACTTGATGTCAACATTAGAATTTTTTCCGATCAAGTTAATGATATAATTTTCTTAAATTATTGTCTAACATATTTTTAAATGTATTTACCACGTCTAATCATTAATTATTAACACTAGCCAGTAAGTGTGATAAATTCAAAGCAATTGTTAAATGTACTAAAAGAAGCAATTGTTGTTAAGAATAACAGGTTATTCTTAATACTATCTGAATTTATCACATTAACCGTAACACTTTAAACCTTTAAAGTAATGTGAAAAGGATAATTCTAAAAGCGCATCTTGAACTAATTTTTTTTTAAATACGCATAATTTAATAGGCATACAAGTAAGTCATACTTGGTGTCAACATTAGAATTTTTTCCCTTCAAGTTAATGATATCATTTTCTTAAATTATTGTCTAACATAATATTTTTAATTATATTTACCAGGTCTCATAGGTAATTATTAACACTAGCCGGTAAGTGTGATAAATTCACTGAGATTGTTACCTAAACTAAAAGAAGTAATTGTTGTTAAGAATAACAGGTTATTCTTAATACTAACTGAATTTATCACATTAACCGTAACACTTTAAACCTTTAAGGGACTGTGAAAATGATAATTCTAAAATCGTATTTTCAAGTAATTTTTTTAAATACGCATAATCTAATAGCCATGCAAGTAATTCATACTGATGTTAACATTAGAATTTTTCTCTTCAAGTTAATGATATCATTTTCTTAAATTATTGTCTAACAGAATATTTTTAATTATATTTAACAGGTCTCATCGTTAATTATTAACACTAGCCGGTAAGTGCGATAAATTCACAGAGATTTTTACATAAACTAAAAGAAGCAATTGTTATTAAGAATAACAGGTTATTCTTAATGCTAACGGAATTTATCACATTAACTTTAACATATTGTAACTTTAGTATTATTTATTTGTTTTATCGTGTGGAAACTCTTTCCCTTCACTCCCATTAGTTCTTCAAATTCTATTACCTATACGATAAAATATTGCCTTTCGAACCTTCGTCGAAAACACACCGGTAATCTCTCTTCTCGCTTCCCCTTCAAACTTCCAATCTATGATAAATTCGCTACGCTGCCTCTCTTGAGTTATGGGAAGACTTATTCTATTTATAAGCCATGTCATTGACTTTTCCCAACTGACGGACAATCAACCAAATGGACACCATGACAGCGTTCTGAGTATGACGTGTAATAAAGAATAATGGTCGCGTATAATGTTTTCATAATTAGCAACCAACAACTCCCATCTTCTCGGCTATGAGTCAATAAAAACAATATCTCATGATTCACACCTCTAGTAAAATGTTGAAATGCTTTATTTTCTTCCGATACGAAATACTAAATGTTTCTTAATTTTTTAGAGAGGGTTAATTGTGCTGTACCTTCTCAATATGAGAACATTATTAAAAACTATTGGTGAACCTGTGAAATAATGGCTTTAGCGCTAATTGTTCGCATTTGTTAAATAAAAAAATAATTATAAAAAAAATTTAAAAAAAAAGTTAAAAAATAAATAATAATAATAATAATAATAATAATTTGTTAAATATAAAATAATAATAATAATAATAAAAATTTGTTAAATAAAAAATAAAATAAAATAAATAAAAATAATAATAAAAAGCATGTCATTGACTTTGTCCAACTGACGGACAATCAACCAAATGGACACCATGACAGCGTTCTGAGTATGACGTGTAATAAAGAATAATGGTCGCGTATAATGTTTTCATAATTAGCAACCAACAACTCCCATCTTCTCGGCTATGAGTCAATAAAAACAATATCTCAAGATTCACACCTCTAGTAAAATGTTAAAATGCTTTATTTTCTTCCGATAAGAAATACTAAATGTTTCTTAATTTTTTAGAGAGGGTTAATTATGCTGTACCTTCTCAATATGAGAACTTTGTTAAAAACGATTGGAGAGCCCATGAAATAATGGCTTTAGCGCTAACTGTTCGCATTTGTTAAATAAAAAAAATAATTAAAAAAATAAAAAATGTTAAATAATAATAATAATAAAAATAAAAATTTGTTAAATAAAAAAAAAAAATAAAAATTTGTTAAATAAAAAATAGAATAAAAAAAATAATAATAATAATAAACCATTTCATTGACTTTGTCCAACTGACGGACAATCAACCAAATGGACACCATGACAGCGTTCTGAGTATGACGTGTAATAAAGAATAATGGTCGCGTATAATGTTTTCATAATTAGCAACCAACAACTCCCATCTTCTCGGCTATGAGTCAATAAAAACAATATCTCATGATTCACACCTCTAGTAAAATGTTGAAATGCTTTATTTTCTTCCGATACGAAATACTAAATGTTTCTTAATTTTTTAGAGAAAGTTAATTGTGCTGTACCTTTTCAATATGAGAACATTTTTAAAAACTATTGGAGAATCCTTGAAATAATGGCTTTAGCGCTAATTGTTCGCATTTGTTAAATGAAAAAATAATAATATATTTTTAGAAATAACTCTTAAAATATCAATATTTTAATACTGTTTTTTGATTCCTTCAAAATCTGGTTAATTCGAAATTGTTAAAATGTTTTATTTTCTATCAATACTAAATACTTAATACTTGTCTTATGCCACTTAGTCAAACCGACCGAAATTTACACTACTCGTATTAACCCTTTATATCCTGAATTAATTTACCATCAACTTTCTTACTGCATTTTTGCATCATTAGATAAGTTTTAATGGAGAATAATCATAGAAAAAAGAAAATTAATTTTACTGTATTTTAGTAGTTAATTATGTAGTAGGTACTTTCTAGTACCAACATATATTTTTGACTCTATGGTAGAAAATAAAACATTAAATTATGAATAAAACAAATGAAATGCTTACCTGCGAAGTATAGAAGTCTCTATCTAAAAAATAACAGTACGAAATAGCTGGTAAGAAACTACTAAATTTACTGAATTCAACAACACGTGTATCAACTCTACCACAAAATGTCCTTTGAATGCAGCAAGCCAATTATAAAATCCCTACTAAGCGAATAAAAGGGATTCCTGATTGGTGCTGTCATTTCTTTTCTGCTGTAGGAACTGCATCTTTCATGTCCTTATGAGTACCGTCAGGAAAAACGGCTTTATTAGGAATATATAGGTGTTTGATTGAAGCGGTACTTATAAGTACCGTCAGAATAAAAAAGGTTAAACCATAGGAGTGCCCCTTTCATTTTAACGTGCACCTCAGGGGTGAAAGTAGGATTTTTTCTCAAGTGGGTAATCGTAATTTTGAAGTAGGGACCAATCAAGAGACCCATAGACTTGACTTGCCACCCCCAGAGCTATTGATTGAGAACTTGGAGGACAATTGTGACCACGAACCTATCTGACGTGCTCCAGTCACCTTTAACGAAAACGGCGGATCTTAGGCCGGCTCAAGCTCCGAACCGGTACGAGAGCATAGCCTTTTGCCGACTGAGCAACCGAGGCTCCTTAATGCTTGTTAAGAGTCTTGATGTGTTTCACCAGCTACAACATGGTTTTGCTTTTCCCCTATCTATAAGCTTTTAAATGATATATTCAGAAATATGATATCTTTTATGCTGTATTAATTAATACCTATAGTTTTGGAGAATGTGCCATTCTTTAGAGAAATGTTTTAAACTGTCAACATTTCCATAACTAAGGTTGAAATTTTATATTTAAAACTCTGTATTTGCTTTTTTAAGCAGAATGATTTTTAATTCCATTCTTAAACATGCAAGCGAAAACCAATAGTAATTTTTTTTTAATTATTTGCAGAGAAATATTTTGAACATTTATTATTTCACTACTTCCTGGTACAGAGTGAATAATTGCAATCATGATAAAGTTTGGTTTAAAAAATGAGATTTCTATATAATAAAAATAAACTGAGCATAACGGTTATTCATCCTACTAGTAGCTCCTAGATAGCTGTATTTCAGTCAATATCTCGTGTAACATCGCGTGTAGTGAATGGGATTTGTGGGTAATTTTTATACAAACAATCAAAATCTATCTCTATAGACGCATTTCGTAGTCTGTATTAAGTGCTCTATTAATGCACTTCGTCTATTCTGCATTAAGTGTGTTCTGATATTCAATTCTTATAGCTACATATGAGGAAAACAATTTTTCGCGTAAATAAATTGCTGTAAAAGGCATTAAAAGTTAAGAGCACAATTAGGAGTAGAATAAGCACAAAGACAGTATCAGATGTTAGATGACGATTTAAAACCTCGTTTCATAGAGACTAAAATAATTATATGCAGCCTATACCTGTACATCGGCAGTCTATACATGTTTTGCCCTTCAAAATTTCTCAATTATTTTCTTTAAAGCATATGAACTAAAAGCTAACTAAAATTAATTTCTTTAGAAGTTAATTTGTATAGAATTAATTTATGCTTAATGTTAAATTCACAGGAAAACATTTTATGCCATTTTACGTTGTATGTTCTCGAAATATTTTTGCAATTAAATTAAGTTTTAATAATCTAAATCAAGACGAAAACAAAAACACAAACTAAGATTTATTTTAATGTTAAATCTTAGTGTTTCGTAGATTTATGAAAAAAGCAAGAATCCTTTTGAAAAATTAACAAAAATTTTCTTAATAATTAAATTCCCAAATCATTTGTTGCTTTCAAAAGATCTAATTGACTTATGTACTTCTATTTATAAATATACTTAGTTTCATACCTATAAGATAATAATTTACAAAAGTGCTCTGCAAAGTCTGCCGACCTTTTAATAATATAAACTATAAATTAGTTAAAATTGATTTCGTGAATTAAAACACAAAAATCTGTTAATTTTGTACTAAAAAGAATTGTTAGAAGCATTTTGCAAAAGAAAACAGAGATTGTGGAATTCTCATTGCATATGTTTTCTTAATACTTTCTGATAATGTGTATGATATCAATAAAATGTTATTCAAGATCTGAAGTGTATTCGATAATTGAAAATTGCTATGCTATGTGGGTTGCCTTCAAAGCATTTTTATCAAACTAATTTTGAAAAGTGTAATAATAACTTTTAAAACAATTAGTATTTTATTATGCACCTGTAACCACTTTGAAATAAAATATTGCTAAGAAGTTTATATATAAGCGTCTTTGCTAGCCTATTTCACAGCAGAAAAGCTTGGAGCAAGAGAGTTGGTCGACTCCTCATAAGCTCCAAAATAAGCAGCCTGTTAGATAAGAAGCGAAATACAATGGATCTTTTTGTAAACTGAGTCATAACAAGTTATCTGTGTACAGGGACAGAAGCCTGTCATATATAGACATGCGTGTATGTGTATAAGGTGTGCATATTATTTCTATCCGGTGGTTCAGTGGTATTTTCTTCTGAGTCTTGTGATTGTTTGCACCTTAATTACACATTGATGAGCCAACGGGTTCGCTTAGTTGCTTTTATTTACACGCTATATTTACATGCTTTGGTACAGGGGGAGAGCTTATCGCCCATCCTTTCGCTTCGAAGGTTACATCCGATCTCTCTCTGTCCAAGCGGGGTTACAAACTATTCTCAGTAGCGCCATCTAGTATAGTACTAGTGAGCTATGAATTTCCTACACACTCCCCACCTGGACTCTTTTAAGAGTACATAATTATTACAATCTATCATGATACATTGCAAACAATATAGAATCAAATTACAACAATATTCTAATAAATTCAAATTTAAATGTTATAATTAAAATTATACTAAACATAATATATAAAAAAAATTAAATCAAATCCACACATTAATATGGAAAAATTAAATTCCAAACTATTACACTTATACTTAAATTGCAACCAAAATAAAAATATTTTATTTTAATTCACAATAAGGAACATTTAATATCAAGTATTTTACCATACTCAAACTAATATAAAAAACAATAATAAAGGTTATCTAGAGTAAAATAAAATATGAAAGTGACAATTTATAAAACACAAAAAATCAATTTTACCCAGTAATACTTGAATTTATGCAAAGAAATAATTAAACAATCCAAAAAATTATACATAAATTTCGATAATAAACACTTAACATAATCATTCAAACAGAATCGAGTTCAAAAGGATACAACAGCTGCACTGGTTTTCGAAAATGTCCCTTTGGAGTTTTTACCACACATGCTCTAATGAGACCATCTCTGCCACGAATAATGTCCACTATTATTCCCAAGTCCCATAGCAGTTTAGATTTGGAAGTTCCGTTAACCAGTACAATGTCTCCTACTTGAAGATTTCGATGTTTTTCTGCAGTTTTATAATGATGAGCAGAGTTCAAATGGTATAAATATTGTTCCTTCCATTTAGTCCACAATTGTTTAAGCAATCTGGTTTGGTAAACTTTCCTTCGCACTAAGTTCTCTTTCGTTGAAATTTTATTTTCCAGTTCAGCAAAATGAAGTGGATAACTAAACTCTTGACGGCCAAAATGAAGGAAATGAGCAGGTGTAAGGGGTTCAGGTTCTCCAAACTCACTTGTCGTATAAGACAGAGGTCGCATATTAAGAACGGCTTCAATTTCAGTTAAAATTGTTGTTAACTCTTCGAATGACAGAAGAGCTCGTCCTAAAATCTTTCGTAATGGATCCTTAACAGATTTTACCATTCTCTCGTAGAAACCTCCCCACCATGGGGCGCGTTCCACGATGAACTTCCACTTCACACCTTGGCTAGCGATGTAATCTTGTAATTTGTGCTCTTTTGAATGATGAAGAAAATTTTGAAGATCCTTGTCCACAGCCTTGAAAGTTTTAGCATTATCAGAGTAAATTACCTTACAAGTGTCACGTCTTGACAGAAATCTACGAAAAGCTAGGAGAAATGCATTTGTGGTCATGCTAGTGGACAGTTCTAAGTGGATGGCTCTAGTAGTAGCACAAGTAAATAATACTATGTAAGATTTTGAAGTGTTGGTCCTATCTATTTTAGTGATAATAGGTCCTGCAAAATCCAAACCAATTATGCTGAATGGTGGGGACTCTGTTATTCTGTCCCTTGGAAGTTGACCCGTTAATTGATTGGATGGTTTTGCATTATACCTTTTACAAAGTAGGCATTTCCCAATGATTTTCTTGATGAATTGACGTCCTTGGGGAATCCAAAATCGTTTTCTAACTCTTGTAAGGGTTAAGGTAACTCCGCTATGCATCGTTTTCTGATGTTCTTGCATAACCAATAATTCTGTGAATCTTGCATTTCTTGGTAAAAGAATCGGATTTATTACATTTGGGCTAAAATCACTTTGATTGAGCCTACTGCATATTCTCAGTATATTGGTATCATCTAAATATGGATATAAGGTACAAATCTTTGAACTTTTCTTAACGTTATTACTACATTTTAAAGAATCGATCTCCTCTCTATAAAATTTCTTTTGCACTTCCTTTATTAGGAATAATTCAGCTTCCTCGATTTCTTCTGCTGATAAGGTGCCCTTACGTTTAACGGAATTTCTTGAATTAAATGCAAACCTTTTAATCCACGCTACTATTTTAATTGCTTTAAATAATGTGCTGAATTTGCCAATCTGTATGAGTTGCTCTTCAGAGCCTGAGGCACAAAAATTTTGAACAATCACCTTCTTAGCCTCTTCCAATTTCAATTCTTCTTCTACCTCCTTGGATTCTTTGGGCCAAAAATCAGTTTTCTTAACAAGCCATGTAGGGCCAGACCACCATAATGTGTCGTTTTCGAGTTCTTTCAGAGTAAGTCCTCGTGTAAGTCGATCGGCAGGATTGTCTCGACCAGGACAATGTTTCCAGTCCTTCGGATTGGTCAGAGATTGTATTTCAACAACCCTATTACTCACGAAGGGTTTCCATAATTTAGAGGAGCTCTTAATCCAGTGAAGGACAATGTTTGAATCTGTCCATATATATTGCTGGTTAATATTAAACTTAAGAACGGACATAACTCTGTTAATAAGTTTAGCTCCGATCAACGCACCCATGAGTTCTAGTCTCGGTAAAGTCAAGCGTTTTATTGGAGCTAGTCTACTTTTAGATGTAACGAAACTTGTCTGCACATTGTTGTCTTTAACAAATCTAAGGAAGATTACAGCACCAAAAGCCTTCTCGCTTGCATCACAAAAGCAGTGAATTTCTACGTTGTCAAAGGTGCCCTGCAATTCTCGGAAATAATATCTGGGTATTTCTATTTTATTCAGGTGTGGAAGCTGTGCACACCAATTTTCCCATTTCGTTCTTAGATTTTCTGGTAAATTTTCATCCCAATCTATCCCCTGTTCCCACAGTGACTGGAAAATAATTTTTATAACAACTGTAAACGGTGATAAGAATCCAATTGGATCAAAAATTCTCCCAGCTGCACGAATTACAGTTCTTTTAGTTTTTTCCTGACAATTAACAAATTCCGAAAGATTGTGACTATCTAATCTGAAAATATCCCTTTCAGTATCCCATATTAATCCTAGAATTTTAAATGGGGATGCACTAGGTGATGTATCAAGACCTACATCAAAATTTAACGTTCGTAAATGTTTCATTAAAATCGGAGAATTACTATGCCATTTGCGCAGAGGCATGTTGGCTTTCAGAAAAATGTCTAAGGACTCTTTTGATAATTTTAAAGTCTCTTCTACCGTAGACGCACCTATCAACAAATCGTCTACATACATCGAATCATTAATTACAGAGCAAGTTTCAGGATATTCATTTTCAAATTGCTTTATATGGTGTTTAATTACGGCTCCTAATAGAAACGGACTAGAAGTTACGCCAAATAATACACGCGTCATTTTCATTATTACAATTTCTAGCGGAGAATCCGCATTTTGTGGAAGATGTTTAATCCACAAAAATCGAGTCAAATCGCTGTCACTTTCTGCAAGGCTTATTTGCAAAAACGCCTTTTCTATATCGGCGACTACTGCTATATTATTGCTCCTGAATTGTAAAATTAAATCGAATAAGTCTGAATTTAAATTCGGACCTGGAAGAAGCATATCATTAAGAGATAACTGAGATGGAGAATGTGCTGAAGCATCAAACACAATGCGCAATTTGGTAGTTTGTTTATCTCTTCGAATTACTGGGTGATGGGGTAAATAATAAGTTAAATTGCCATTAGAAGAGTTCACATCCTGGGGTTCAACTATTTCTACAATTCCTGATAACAGATATTCTTCAATGACGGCTTTGTAATCCTTAAATAATGTAGGACTATTTCGAAATCGCTTAGCTAAATATTCAAGTCTCCTTTTTGCGACATCATAATTATTTGAAAGATCAATTGAATCAGATCTCATGGGCAACTTGACTTCGTATCTCCCATTCTTAAATTTAACATTTCTTTCAAAATCTTCTAAAGTTTGTTTATCGCATGCTTTTATATCTATAGGTTCATCACTAATTCCTAATGACTCGAGTTCCCAAAACCTCTTAAGTTCAATGGATGATTTATCATTACATTTGTTTTCATCCCAACTAGAAACATACATTGCTCCCACAACGTTACCTGGATTAATATCATTAGAAAATCTTCCATGCAGTGCCCATCCAAATTTTGTTTCATTTAAAACAAGAGTTGGTGAAAGACGTTTAATTTTCCCTGTCACAATTGACCAATAATAATCTCCACCGACTAATATGTTTATTTTATTTCCTTCTTCATTTAATTTATCATTAACATCCGACAGTTTTATACCCAATTTTTTAATTTGATCGCGCACTTCAAAACTAGGCATTCCTATAATATCGGGACAAATATTTTCTGATTCTAAGGCTTCTAGACTAAACACGTAGTCGGAATTCGTATCTTTCAGTAACACACGAACCCTATTCTGAGAGCTCACAGGCGGCATTTTACTGCCTGCAAAAGTGTGAATTCTTAGCGCCTCCTGACCTCTCACCTCTAATCCCAGGCTGCGTGAAATATTTTTGTCTATGAAGCTTCGCTGAGCCCCGGAGTCCAGTAACAAACGGACATCTACTATTTCATCCCTTCCGATAAGCTTACAACGTATCGTTTGAAAATAAACATAAGAGTCGCCGCTTTCGTCCTCGTTTTTATTATGCGGTTGTTGCACTAAGGAGGAGACTACCACCTGGGGGTCGTTTGGGGGAAAAGTTTGGGGTTCTAAATGTCCTTTCGGGTCAGGCTTGCCGCATAAGGATATCTGGTGACCCTTTGACTTGCAATTCGAGCATTGAGTATAAGTCGAACGGCACTGTTTTGCACGGTGAAATTTCTTATAGCATTTAAAGCATTTTGCTTGCTTCCGAAGAGAATCTTTCCTCTGTTCTAAATTTAAGTTACAATTTTCGGGTTTATGTTTTTCCTTACAAAATGGGCAATGATTTTCTGTTACAGTATTCAAATTAAATGCCGATGGGGTTTTATTTTTCATGTGATTCGAATATTTTGTAGGGAAATTTTGTTTATATTTATTTTCAATAGACCTTGTGTTTTCGAAATCAGAGTTTGTTACATATATGGATTTTTCCCGCGCTTCTATTTCCCTTTTGAGATAGGTCAATAGATCTGTAACATTACTTTCCTCCTTATCACTTTGTATCCTATGGAATTGCAAAACAAGATCATTTGGAATGCATTTGTATAAAATAGGTAGCAATAAACAATTGTATGAGTCGGGTTTAACACCGAGAGACTCGAGACTTCTTATTTGGACTGATATCTCATCGTATAGGTTTCTTAACGCATTTACATCGTTAGGTTTACGTACGGGTTCTAGGTTTAATAGACGATTAGTATGTGCAGCTATCAAAACATCTTTCTTTCCATATCTATCTTTTAGAATATTTACAGCCTTTTCATAATTTTCCGCTGTTAGAGGAAGACCGCTTATGGCGGTAGCTGCAGAATCACTAAGTAAAGATTTTAAATAATTAAATTTTTCTATATTTTGAAGCGTATTATTTTCGTGAATAGCGACTTCATACTGAGGCCAAAATTCTTGAAATTTACATATGTCTCCCGAAAATTTATCTAAGGATATGCGGGGTAATTTAGTATTCGATTTTAATTTTGTGTCCTCTATCGTTTTCGTAATTGATTTATTAACTTCCGAGTTTGTCTGATTTGATTCCGAATTTTTATTTACTTTACTGAGATATCTATTTGCTCGAGATCTGCAGAGCACAATTGACTGACTGTATTCGACTGAACTTTCTATTTCTGCTTCTAAGTCTTTAATTTCGGTTTGTTTTTCAATCACTTGATCAATGTTGGATAGTATAGTTCTATGTTCTAAAAGAACATCTAGAGAATCTTGGACTATTTCTGGATCTGAGGTTTCTTTTTCTAGCTCATCATCAATTTTCTTAATTAATTTAGTAATTAAGCTTCTAACAGTCTTTCTTTTCATTTTGTTACGTTTTTGTGAATCTTCTGTACTCATCTTAGTTTTTTAATTCTTCAATTTTCAGAAAAAAACAAATCAAATCACTTACCCGTGGAAGATCCAATCAAAATATCGTGTATCCAAAAAAAAAGGTGTAACAACAGTTCCCGGCCGATGCACCAACAAATGTGCATATTCTTTCTCGATCCGGTGGTTCAGTGGTATTTTCTTCTGGGTCTTGTGATTGTTTACACCTTAATTACACATTGATCAGCCAACGGGTTCGCTTAGTTGCTTTTATTTACACGCTATATTTACATGCTTTGGTACAGGGGGAGAGCTTATCGCCCATCCTTTCGCTTCGAAGGTTACACTCGATCTCCCTCTGTCCAAGCGGGGTTACAAACTATTCTCAGTAGCGCCATCTAGTATAGTACTAGTGGGCTATGAATTTCCTACATAAGATATGTATGCTTATAAAATAAAATCTTCTCGAAGAGTAGGAAATATGTTATCAAATAAAAGTAAGATATTGTGTGTCTGTGTGTGTGTTTTCAATAAAACTTAAAAGAAGAAAACCCTGGAGCAAGAGAGCTGGTCGAATCCTTGTAAGCTCCAAAATGTGGTTGTATCCATGTTAGATAAAAAGCGAAATGCAATGTATCATTTTGTGAAATTAGTCTTATTGAGGTATTTGTGAACAGGGTTAGAAGAGTATCATATATAGGCATGCATGTATCTGTATAGTGTACGTATGCTTATAAAATGTTTATAAAATAAAATATTTTCGAAGAATAGGAAATACTTTATCAAATAAAATCAAGAGATAAATTTTTGGTGAGTGTGTGTACTCAATAAAAAGTGGAAAAAGAAAACATTTTTCATAGTTTAATTATTAAACCATCTCATCGAACTAGTAATTAAATAAAAAAAGAAAATTAAATTATGGTCAGCACTATATTTTTTAGCATGCAATTAGTTAAAATAGAAAATAGCTACCGATAAGTAATAAAAAAAGTTAATTTGATAAATTTGCATCTTTTATTATTTTAATAATGCTGTTTATCAGCATTATAAGACAAATTTTATTTCTCTTCTATTAAATATGCATTATTTATTTTTTAATCTTAAGCTGGTGGGATTGAATTACTTTTTAGACAAGAAAAAACGCAGGGGTTATTTTTCGTATTTCTCCGTGTTTCTCTGTATTTTACATTCACCTAAAAATTCACCTGAAACCAAATTTCTTCTTGAGACTCATGATTGAGGCTTTCAGTTTAAGTTTGTCTAAAATAATTATATCAATTTTCATAAAATATCTTGAAATTTTATTATGTGTTAAACATGTGTGCGAAAAATACTAAATGGATAAGTGCTTCAAATAGATTAATAGTGTCAAACTAGCAGCCTTTCTATTGGTATATATATATATATATATGTATATATATATATATGTATGTATATATGTATATATATATATGTATATATATATATATATATATATATATATATATAAATGCAATCTGCCACAAGTGCCTTTTTCGATGACTGCAATGGTGTAAAGTAAAAGTTAATGGAATCCCCTATATAATAGTAGCCTTAGTTATCTATCCGTCTGTCCTCCAATTTATGAAGCGGTTGGACCTGGAATGGATAGAGGCATCCATATTGGATTCTTGATGAGTTAGGTTAAAGCGAGTAAAGTTCATCTTCTCCTAAACTATCGCTCCTATTCTAAAATAAATTGGTATATATATGCTTCATATCACAGCGGAAAATATTGTCGTCTTTAAACCGTTCTAAATTCATCCCATCCCCCCTTTTCGAGCTATTAATGCCATTATTTATTTCAAGCCCAATTTTCAAAGGTTATATGCAGGCT
>CM063508.1:85135464-85145464 GCA_032207245.1 Pardosa pseudoannulata | reverse complement strand
TCCTTTCACCAACTCCAAGGATGAAGATCTCCAGACCAGCGTACAGCCTTTGCACACCCCTGCAGATGCACATCCCTTTGCAGATCCACAAAAGTACTTGTTATAAAAATTTGAATTTGGAATTAGGTCCTCTCTCTTCTTTATTTTTACGTAAATGTTTTAGTATCTGATTAATGTTGAATTGTGGATAAGGTGGCACATAACAGAAAATTTGGAAAGGCATTTTTTTTTTTCAAATTTGAATCAACTTTTTGTACGTAGACATATAGATAGTATAAGAATAAATTTTCTTATTTTTATTTAAAACTATCAACCTTGTTGTGTGTTTATTTTAAGTATGTAACATTCATTTTAGCAACTTTTAATTAGCATATTAGTTTTTAAAGATTATTATGTAGTCTCTCAGAAACTGTGGTGGAATTTAAAACTTAAATAATCTACACAACACAATACAAATAAATTTTAGTCTTAGACTAACTAAATAATAACCATTACAAATTGATCACAGGTAAATACCTAAATTTAACGAGAGCTACATGACAACAATTTTAATACATTTTAATTTTCTCTGTTCTACATCATTGGACCATATTTTGGTTTGGGTTTTGGAATGCTACGATCTGCTTTTTGCAACACGAGGGCTAATGAGACCAGAACCTACAGCTTAAAGCCGATTCCGAACGGCTACGAACATCCATGCCACTGTGGGATTCGAACCCACGAACTCTGGTACCGAAGGCCAGCACCCTAACCAACCGGCCATAGCTCGGCTGGGTCATGTTTTGAAAATCGAGAATAATTTATCACGTTTTTAAGGTTAAATAATATTAGTCCTTGAAATTGGAAGTTTAACTACAAATGTACAAACGGATTTAGAGAGACAAATAGCCATTGGACAAAAATAAAGTTATTGTGAAAAAAATTTTATCGTTTTATTTCGATTTATTCTTTATTGACTTCAGTAAATACGCCATGCCCATTATAGTCCTTGGTGAAATTACTTGTAAAGTATTTACAGAAAAAATAAATTCTAAAAAAAAGAAAAAAGATTTGCACGCCTGAATTCAATTACAAACACAGTCTCTAAACCATAAATATTTAAATTAATTAATAGTTATTTTTTACTCACATACTTTTTAAAAAAGGTTAATTCATAAAAACATCTGTTATACCTTTATTATTATCTCTATGTATATATTTTTATTTCAGTGATTTTATATTTCTGATTGATGCTATTATAAATAGCTATTAATTAAATTTCTTATTGATTATTTTGTTGAAATTTAAATACTTGTATTTTATATTAATCACTATTCAGCTGTTTGTCTTATAAATAATAAAGAACAAACGAAAAATTTAAATCTTCCTTGGCTAAATTACCTACAATCTAAATGATTAGTAATTTTAAAAACCTTAGATTTCAGTAAAAATATCGCCCTTTGGGAAATTACTTGCAAAGTATTTATAAGAAAAAATTATAAATACTTTATAAATATTTAGAACATAATATAATATTTATATTTTATAAATATTTATAAATACTATATATTAATAGAAAAGTAACGTATTAAAATCATCTACTACATTCCCTTTGTGAATTCTCTGTTACAAAATTCTTGTGTCATAAACAAGATGCAGAGGTTTTGCTTTTTGATAGATTTATGATTCTTTCGTTTTATGATATTTCTATGTTCTCAGTATGTTTCTTCGTGAGTTTTCATTGCTAGTCATACACAAAAGTAATGTGGCTTGTAAATTAACCCCTTCCGGTAAAATGATGAGTCTAGCTCGTCATTAGTTTTTCATTCCATACCACACAATAACGAGCTACACTCGTCATGCGATTAAAGTTACTATTAAATATGATAATTAATTTAGTTTAAAATTTCTAGTGTACTGAATTTGGCAACACTTTTATCACTTGTGAAAATCACAAGTCACTATTGCATATTGTTTACTTAGAATTTCTTGGTACAAGTCATTGCCAAATTAATGAGTCAGAATAAAAGAAAACCTACTAAGAAATGCCGTGTGTGTTACAAGAATCAAATTAAAAGTGAGACTACTTGGCGGTGTAAACAATTAAGAATTCCTTTGCACTTTGTTTTGAAAAGTACCACTAGCTTGAAGACTATTATCTGTATACCTTATTAATGTTTTGCTTTGATATTTTCTTAATTTTACTGTTTCTGATATTATTTAACACTATGTAAAAAGTGGATTTTAATTAAGAATATGTAAGAATTGTAAAATGAAACAAGTTTTTTAAATAAAAATTAAATGGTTATTTCATGCACAGTTTTTCATTATTAAATCATACCGGAAGGGGTTAAAAGAAAAAGCATATTGCGAAATAACATACTTCTATATTGATTCTAAAAGTACTGTTTATTATTTTAGACTTGTAAAAATTAATGATACATTTAATATTCCTTTTGTTACATGGTATAATATCTATAAATACAAAGGAATTACAAATTATTTATAATATTTATTAATAGTGCATTTAACAAATGAAACTTTAAAAAAAATTTTAAACTTTTCTATTGAACTGTGTAGAATAACCTATATAATGAAATAAGAAGCAATAGTTCCTCTATTGAAGATTAGAATTTAATTTTTAAACATATATGAGCACTACTACCCTTAATGTTCCTCATTGCGACAGAAATATTAGAGTGATAAGTAAAATTATCTAAGCCAGAAAACTAATGTTTTTTTACAGTTATTGATGAAGTATATTCTGAGTTATCAGTGAAGTATTAATCTTTTCAGAAACTTTATATATGTATCATCATTGTTATTACTTATCTATCAAATGAGAAATAACTTTTGTATATTTTTAATGGTAAGTAAAAAGTAATGTTTAAATGTTTATGAACAATAGCTAAATATAACATTTTAGAATTGTTTAATTAACTATTTATTCATTTGGTTGACATGTGTAATTAATTTCCTATTTTTAATTTATATTTAAAAAGTAAGTTTCTAGTTATAATAGAATAATATCCATTATTATATTTTAAAACGTTAGGTCCCTATAGAAACAAGAGATGGCAGCACCAGTCAAATGAAAATGTATTTCAAACGTCCTTCAAGCAAGTGAAATGAACGTATGAATTTCACTTGCTTTAGTGTCTTATAAATCACATTATTTCTATTAAAGCAATTTGTGGCTAGGTCACGAACTACTATAATGCTCTTTCCATTCATTTTCATGTTTACAACAGCCAATAGACAAACAATAAACTGCCCTTCCGTTTGAAACTAAAGCCAGAATTGTCATAATTTGAGAATTTGCCCTACTGCAGAGGTGGGCAAATACTTTTAAGTGCGGGCCAAAATGAAATTTTCAAAATGTCTCCAGGGCCGGAGGACTATACCGCGAACTCTGAGTACACGCGAATGTTTTGGGTGGAGTTTTTTCCTTGCCCAAGAAATTTTTTTGCCAAAAACACTCTAAGTATCATTTAAAGCATATGGTCAGAGAAATTTGACAGTTAATAAAAGATAATAGTAATAATAAATTGTCTTACTGCACTTTAAATTGCAGTTTGAAATTCTTTTAAAGAAAGTGATGCATATTTTGAATGTTTTGATTTAAAAAGCCTGTTTAAATTGTATTCCTTGAAAACAGCAATTGTTTCCTGGCAAACTAAACAAATTGGTCTCTTATCAATGTTTGTAAAAAGGTATTTTACCGTAAATACTTCATAAAAATTTCTGCACTTCAAATCAACTTTTCTATTTTTAGATTGACTCATTTTGCAAAGGCCTACAAATAAATAATTTAATTATTACAATAAAATAAAACCAATGTTTTAAAATTTTACCTACAAAAAGTCCACTTTTTAAATTTATTAATATATTTTCAAAATAACAAACATTAGTCTCAAAAGAAATGACGAGTATGCAACTAGTGCTAAATCAAAATAAACAGCACGCGTGCTTCGGTCTGTCGTCCCTTGAAGAGTAAGAGGAGAGCACGTTCAGTTCTACATAGTAAGCCAACCACACGCTGTATGAGAGTATGTATGTTCCATACATTAAAGTAAGGATATGGGTACAGCTGTTCAAATTATAATACTCTCTATTATTTATATATTTTTCATTATTTTTATGTACACTACCCTTACAAATACTGTTGATTTCAACAAAATCGCATATAAAAGATTAAAAAACTGCATGCAGGATTTTTCAACTGGCTGGATGAAGTAAGCAAAAGGGCCGGATCCGTCCCGAGGTCCGGCTTTTGCCCACCCCTGCCCTACTGCGTGAAATCGCCTTTTTGTAGTGTAACGCCATACTGGATTTAACTGGCAGAATAATGAAACATAACAACTAGAAAATGTTTTGACAGCTAGGAGATCTTTTGAGCCTAATTTTGCCGCCTGTGAGATGGGTTAGTGGGTAGTGTTTGTGCTAGAAAACCCAGGTAGGCGGTCCGTTGCGAGGTATCTGCTCTTAATTTTTGACACTGCCACCTCAAGCAACAAGGCATCTACACCCATGGATTTATACTTTGCATTCTCTTGTTCTACGGAGAGATGACTCGTATGCCTGCCAAGCTCGTATCCTTTCTAGCCCCTCACGCTGACCGCTAGAATCTCAAGTGGCAATTTTGGATGACAAATAGCATTCATTAAACAGTGGGTTCGTACACACTCCGGTACCGAAAGACCTGCATTCTACCCCACGATGGAAGAGTAAATTCTCTAAGCCAACTTATTTTTCTTTTAAAAGCATTATGTTTAGTTATATACTTATTAATATTTAAAAAAGTATATGTATCGTGAAAAAACTGAGAGCATATCATACAAGGTTAAAAGGACTTGTTTACCGCAGGTTTTTGCTTACAAAAGTTGAGATCTCAAGCAGGAATATTGGCATGATGCAGAATTCAGGATAGAAGTAAGAATAAGCAAATAATAAGAGTTATAGCTACTACAGTGGTAATATGTCATGATTAACACATTATGTGCGGGTACATTTCGCAGCGGAATTGTACCGGGAGCGGGCGTTTTGCGCTTAAATTTAGTTATTCAGTTAAATCTCAATAGATCGAAAATTATTTAACTTTTTAACCAACTTTTCTTATTTTATATTGAAATATATAAACAAATATATAAATAGAAATATATAAATAACAAACATAAGATTTTTGTAAACAAAAATATATTTTTGGTGGATAAATTTATAATAGTATCGTAAATATGAAAAATCAAATAGAAATAGTAGTATATAGTTTTAATTTTTTCCCGTTCTGTGGTTCCGTATCGACTGGTGTAAAAACTAGTTTTTATTTGTCTAAATTTTTCTAGAATCTATGTAGTAGACAAGAACATTCGGCTTCGTTTTCCTGTATATACCGTTACTTTTGTACCCACAAACAAACCATGTTGTTACACTAACCCGTACTAGTTCCGCGCTCAAGTATCAATCGTCAGAAAACATACTAGTACGTGTCCCGCATACAATGTGTTAAGAATCAATATGTCAAACCAGTAACATTAAATTAAATATATTTTTTCTTGCAACTGAATTAGACAGGACCCTAGAGAATTTCTGCAATCACTCTTCGACCCATTTGAGATATCTACTTTTCAATCTTGTTCTACCAGGGGTTATCAAGAGCTATATCAAATGTGAATCCACATATGAAATGTGTAAGAATCACTGCAGAAAAGGTTTTTAATAGATTTTGTGGGTTCAAACTGACTTACAGGCATGAATGTTCTAACGCGTTCGGAATAGCCTTTAACGCTTACTTGATTATCCCGAGTTATCTCGGGTTCGTATATATTGCAGTTAATTATTATACCGAGAAAACTCGGTCGAAGCAGAATTTATCAGTACCATAGGTTTTATCACGGTTTTACTCGGCCGGGAGGAAATGAAAGGAACTATTCAACTTTGATTGGCAGTTTGTTAAGTTTTGTTGGTTTCGCGGTTCTTTTGGTAGGACTGATCAGATGTTTTCCACTGATTGAAAAACTAACTTCAGCAAATCATTGTGTTTTCCGCTACATCAGGAAGACCCAGCATTAGTCTTTTACCTCTCACGTTAACCTCAAGGCATTTTCCAGGTGTTATTCCTGCTACTAAAAAAAATCAAATCCAACGAGACTGCGTACTCTGTGCTCCCGTAAAACAAATTCCAGAAGCAACCCAGTAAGAATAGAGATCAGATACCAGTGTACAGAATGTCAGGTATCACTTTATGTTGTCCCTTGTTTCAAAAACTATCATGCAAAGACTAGTATTTAATGTTTTCCATTTGCCCGAGATAATTCGGGATAGTAAACTAATATTAAAAGTAAATACTTTTACACCTGTAAAAAATTAAAAAGTCAATTGTAAGGGAGGCGGTAATCGGATTAAGGTCCAGTTCTCATTCTCATGTAGCAAAAGAATAAACCGTAGAGCTACAAGTCAAACACAACTAAACCGAAATTTGTTGATGTTTATCATGCGAGTTTCAGATAATCGAAAATGTTAAAGCATAAAGAAAATATATATATATACCAAATTAGAGGTCTGTATGAATTTTGGAGGTACGGGTCAAATCCTTGGCAGTAGTCTCCGATTCTAAAAGCTATTTTTAATAACCCTCCAAATTTGCTGTGATGTTTTACTTTTTTATTTTAAATATTATTTTATTTACTTCTAAATTATTAAAGTGTTTGTTTTTTAAATTGTTAAAATAGTGTTTTTTATTTGTTTTTAAAATGTTTAAATATGATTTGTCCTTTTCAAAGTGATTAATGTGATTGGTGTAATCGACAAACGTATAATCAAGTAATTTTATTTTTATAATTACATATGGTTTTTTATTTACATTTTCTTAATTTCACACTTATAATTTTGGGACTACTTAAAAACTGGGTTCCCCTTGGCAAATTTGGCGAAAATATTGGCGATATTTACTAAAACACAAAGATAATCCATCCAAACATTGTATTTCTTGTTTTTTCTGGCGACTTTAATTAATGCACAGTGCGCCATCGTAATAGAATTATATACTCTTACTTAATTAAAGAAAACGACTTGAAAACCAGACATTTATATTTATGGGCAATTAATCCCTTAACAGTTTACAAAGGCAACAGCTCCAAATTATTAAAAATCAGCCATAGTGAACCATTAATGGTTTGTTATATCTAATTTTTTTAAGCATTGCGCACTTTTAATATATAAGAAAAGAGTTACACAAGGAGAGTTGGATGCAAATATCATATAAATTATAATATAGATACAGATTATTTGGACACGGTGAGATCAGGAGAAAATATTAGGCGACCATACTTAAACCATTATCGCCAAGTTGGCGGGGGAACCCAGTTCTTTAGTCAAGTTGTCATTTCTTAACACTTTGAAATCGTGTTTACAAACTGCACTTCACATAAATTAACAGCGTCTATTTAGCGATCATATCCAAAAAATGGCCAGTTAAGTGTCAATTGGTTTCCTCAACTGGGAATCTACCAAATATTTCTTTTCTAAGTTTCCAATTGACGATTTTGGATTTAACATAAAAGCTAATCTTTATGCATTATAGAAATTTAAGTATAAAAATTTAAGTTAAATTTTTTTTCGAGTTAAATACAGAAGTCCATAAAATTTTGAATTTTCTAATAATGAAATTAGTTTCTCTCTTTCAGATTCTTCAAACAAGATACTGCATTATCTAGCATCATCAGAAAGTTACTAGAAATGTGGAGGCCTTATACATTATTATTTTGTCACGTTTTTAATTTTTTATTAGACCTACCAAAATATTTTATTCAATTTAAATTAAAAGCAGAAGAAATTATCCTAGAAAAGTCCTAGTTGGTAAACAAAAATCGATGACAACTAAAATTTGGGCTGTATCCCATTTCGGGGGACCCGCCGAAACCAGTTCAGTGTTCACGCCAAGCGTGTGTGATGTCGCCAAATTCTAGAACTCAGTTTTCTGGCAAATATTATTCTTCTTGATGACAAAGCTAATAACGTCTAGAAGTAATTTGTACCGTACTTTATTGCTTTTTAATCTTTTGATAGTTTTAAAATAATTTTATTAAATAGCAACTGTATTTTATAAATATAACTAAATATTTTATAGCATAATTGCCTAAATATAACCAACTAATACTTATATTTTGCTTAACTTGCACCTATTGCAAAACTTCCACACTGTTTAGTTCAATAAACAGTACAAAAGCGGCTTTAAATACATTAAAAACTCAAATTTAAATTTGTATTCATCTTAACAAAATTTCAAACCTTTTTTTATTTAAAAATATGCTTTGAAATAGGGTATAAACTTAAAAGAATACAAAGCACAAGTTGTAAACATCACTTGGCGACAATTTGGCGATCACTTGTACAAAAATAGAGCCAAAAATATGGAGGTCGGCCCCCTGAACTGGGATTCTACCCCTTGATATATAATGACGTCTGGGATACGTCAGTCATCTCATGTGCCAAAGTAGACTTTGACGTCTCCGAGACGTCAATAGCTGTCTCCGATAAACGTCATGCAGCATTATATTAAATCATAATTTTATGCTGTTACTTAATTGTCGTACATTAGTATTATATATAAATCTCAATGTTCCATAGCAATGCAAATTTCAAAATGAAACATTCTCTTTCTCAACTTGCTCAAAAAATGTTCAGATGAGCCAGAAATAAACAGTATTTTTCGGATACATCAGATTTCGTTTTATCTGTAAGTCAAGGGGTATTACATACCAATGACTAATACCAGGCCATGTTGATATAATAAAAAGAGTTAAGACACCAGATACAAATGAGACTTACCGTTTTGCAGACTTTTTTATTTATATCTTTATTTATTCACAATCTGGAGAAGCACATAAAATCTATGCAATCTTCATATGAAGTCGATGGAATAGGGGAAAAAATGTTGGTGCTACAACCACAGTTTACAGTGCTGCAATTTTGGAGTATTGAACTTCTGAGGTATTAGAACTGGCTGGAAAAGCTAGCAAAGATCCGAAAGTAACGAGAATAACTCCAAGACATTTACAACTTGCTATTCGTGGAGATGAGGAACCTGATTCACTTACCAAAGCAACTAAAGCTGAATACGCTATTCTCAGATGCAAGAGTTTAAATTTTTCTGCCTCTGCTCAAGTTCTCCGTTCGCTTCCTATTCTTCTCTGAAGGGGGGGGGGTCCAATCTGCCGAGTGAAGTATCCGAAAAAACTCTTGTTGCCAAGGCCAAAGACGACTGCTCCTCCTGTCCAATGGGGTCGAAGGGGGAGGGGGTCACTGACATCGCCCTTGTTCCTCTGTCAAACGAATGGATCGGGACAGCCAATTTTAGGTACTTACACTTCCGGTAGAAAATTGCTTGGGTCACTGGCGCCATCTATTAGCTAAAAACCTATTTAAGTAATCGGGAGCACTTCTCGAGGATTCTTAATACAACGTGTTAAACATGGAAGGTGAAACAAATGTAGATAAATAAGCTCAAATAAATAAGATTTATTTGTTTTTATTTGTATGATCTTTTACTTTTAAAATCATTAACAATAACTGATAAAAATATGCAATCCCATTGCATTATTCAGACAATATTTGTACTCAGTTTATTGTAATGAACAGTAAATAGCCTGATATAAACATGAGAAAATTACTCATTGAAATATACTTCAATATAGTACTTTAGAAGCTTATATTTTTCTATCAAAAATATTCAAGAAAAATTCTCTTTTACTTTTTATTAAATGAAATAATTATTCAATATTGCTGTATACTTTTTAGAGTAATAGTAAAATTTGAACTTATGAATATTCTTTGATAGAAAAATGTAAGTTTCTAAATTATTATATTATTATAAGATTTTTTAAGAACACTGTTTTTATCTTTAAAAATCAAGCTGTTTACTGCCCATTATAGACAGCTTGAGGTATAAAGTTTATTATAGCAAAAATTGATTTTAAAATAATAAAAAAAATTGACAGTTAAAAATAAAAATTAATTTTAAAAA
>CM063508.1:85072964-85130464 GCA_032207245.1 Pardosa pseudoannulata | reverse complement strand
CAATGTGTTTCATTAAATATAAAAAAAAAAATTAACAAAAAATATTAAATTTGAAATAATTGATAGAATTTTTTAAAAATTGAAACTTTTATTTAAAAACAAATTTTTAATAAGAAGTTTGTTCTATTAGACGCCAAATATGACTAACACCAACAAAGCATTGATTGTCGGACACGGTTAGAAACGCTGGGAATTTCTTTTATTGTAACAGTCGCTAAAATGACTCTTGCAACGAGATCCATTTCAGACTCCGCAATATCTTAATACACGATATATTTGATGGTTTCCCACAAAAAGAAATCAAGGCTTCATAAATACGTGAGCGTAAAGACCAGGGATTCGGTTTACCAAGGCAATCCATCGATGCAGGAATAACCTGTTCAAATGGCTACAAACCACCAGTCTAAAATGAGTTATCAATCTTCCATATTGGAACCATATGTTGCGCCTCACATTAGGTAGAATATGTCAAGAAAGCAAGAAACAACCTACTCCAGGACAATCAGATAAAGCGATCCACTTGAATAATAAATAATGGTAAATCCTAACTAATCAGCCACCGATCAAACCCGTCCACACATTAACTTGATGAATAAACAGGACAGTAAAAAAAAAGGGTTTTGTTTCAGTATTTGATTCAGTTATCCCCACAACCCCAATAAATAACTATCTTTTTAACTAAAAAACATAAAATTTAGTAACATATTGTACAAAATTTAATATTTTTTTTAATTTTATAAAACCAATATATCTATCTCACTTTCAGACACGATCCCCAGCAATCTGTTTCATTAAATATGAAAAAAAATTAACAAAAAATATTAAAATTGAAATAATGGATAAAAATTTTTAAAAATTGAGTTTTTTTATTTAAAAACAAATTTTTATTAAGCATTCAACTTTAAAAATATTATGTTTAAAAATATATTTTTATTTTATTGTTAAAAGGCAATACAATTACTTCAGAATTTCAGATGAGGAGGGGAGGAAGCTCAGGTTCGTACAACTCCACCTATATTACCATCCCATCTGCACTTAAAACTACTGTAAGGCTAAGGCCTTACAGTAATTTGACATGACGGTGTTCTGATTCTCGCCGGACTTTCATATGGAGAGCGCCAAGTACCCGTTACCACCAAGAGAACACCATTAAACGACACCGTTACGGTGGTGCAGGATGGCTCGTTTGGGGAGGAATTATTCTTGGTTCCAGAACTGACCTGCATGTTCAGAGTGTAACGATGACAGGCGACATCTATCGGGATGTCATTCTGGAACAACATGTACGTTTGTTTCGGGGCGCCATGGGTGCTGAATTTCTGTATATGGATGACAACGGCCGACCTCACCGTGCAAACATTGTAGACGAATGCCTTCAATCGGAGGATATCACCCGTATGGATTGGCCAGCATACTCACCGGACTTGAATCCAATAGAGCATGTGTGGGACATGCTTGGCCGACGAATTGCAGCCCGTCAACCCCCTCCCAACTGTCTATCGGAACTTCGGAGGGCATTGCTTGATGAGTGGTGTAATTTTCCCCAAGATCAGATTTATAATCTGATACTCATCATGCGTAGGCGTTGCAACGCTTGTATTGCATCGTCCGGGAGACATACTCCGTATTGACCATCATACTAACCATGTTATACTGTTTTCTGTAAATAGGTTCTTTTTTGAAATTTGCTCCAGGGAGTAAAAATCGCAATTTTTATTAATCATGTCAAACATAGAGCATCTTTTTTGCTCTTTACCTTTTGTTTAATAAATAGACTTTACAAATAAGTCAAATTTGTTTTGCTTTTGTCTCTTTCATTGCCTGAACCTCATTATCCTTAATTTATGGACATGAGTGTAGATGGCATACCATCTCACTGAGCTTGAAACGCCCG
This sequence comes from Pardosa pseudoannulata, assembly GCA_032207245.1. NCBI lineage: Eukaryota > Metazoa > Arthropoda > Arachnida > Araneae > Lycosidae > Pardosa > Pardosa pseudoannulata. Next base: position 85,128,570 of record CM063508.1, on the reverse strand, counting down.
TCGTTTTCTTCACACAGATCTACCTCACATTTGAATAGGTTGCAAGTGTCCAGACAACTTCATGTCAAACAGCTGACCTCTTAGATCCCTTGATATGACCCAAGCTTCGAAATCCCTCTCGAGCAAAGGTTTCGAAGCCCAGCGTTAAGTCTGTTGCCTCACAAAATTTCTAAATCTCTCGTTCGGGCACCCGAGTACCACTTAAAAAGTGCAGTACCCACAAATCTTCCCCAACACACACGCACACACACACACACACACACACACTACTACGATTGTTGCCCAATTTTCGAATTTTGAGATTTGAGCCATCCTCACTAAATCCAGCTTCATTGTCACGAGGTCCACTAGAGCATCCAGTCACATTCTAAATTCTCTATTCTTGAACTTAATTCTACTCCTGTTGATATCCTCGTGGCGATCGCAATGGGATTGAATCATGCTGGATACATCGGCAAGGATCTCTCGAAGGAAGCGGATCAGCATTTGCGGTCTGCCATCCACAGCCGAGATACGAGTAGAGATTCTCATGGCCAAATGAGCTGAGTTCGGTGGATAACTAACTGATATTACCCATTCAATTTCTACCTTTAGGGGTTTGTAAGAAAAGATAAAGTTTATCAACAATCAAATACATAAAAATTTATGGTAACTTTATTTACAGAAGAAGAAATATGTCTGTTGATGTATAATCAGTTATCAGTGAAATATTGCAACATATTTAGCAGAAATTTACATACCTCCTTCACATTATTAATTAAACTAAAGGAAATTATATCAAACACAGCAAAAAAAATCCGGATAATCAGAGCTCTACTGCATTTATACATCATAGCTAATATTTGAAGATTTTTCTCAGACTATACAAGCGTCTTTAGTAAGAGAAATTAATAATTCTTATTGTGATATAAAATTCAGCTATATTTTTAAGCACTTTAATACAAAATAATTAATAGAAGAGAAGTTCAAACTTCCTCACTGGGCAACTCATATTTAAAGCCGCTATTCATCTTAGCCAAAAAGAAGTAATACCATCCGTACAAACTATAGTCCAAAACCTTAGCCATTATTAGTTCAAATAGTCTACCAACGAGAGTAGTACAGTACCTTACTCGATAGAACACACTTTAATTCATTTACTTTAGGGTTCACAGTACCCCACCCCACTCTGCACTGCAGACTGAGTTGGGTTACTTCCTTCTAAGCAGAAAAGAAAAATTATAATCGCAAATATTTTATGTTTTTAATTTCAACCAAAAAGCACATACTGATAATGCTTAAATCCATTTCGATTCATTTCAGGGTTATGTTGTACGTATCTCACTCAAAAATGATTAGCCTTAGAATATTAATGTTTTGTATGTAAGAATGATGTAACATCTGATTCTGTACCCTCAAATTTTATTTCAATTAATTTTGTACCCTAAAATCATTAATCAAAGAGCGGCTTGACTAAAGAACTGGGTTTCCCCACCAACTTGGCGATAATGGTTTAAGCATGTTAGCCTAACATTTTCTCCTGATCTCACCGTGTCCAAACAATCTGTATCTATATTATAATTTATATGATATTTGCATCCAACTCTCCTTGTATAGTAAAAGTCCGCAATGCTTAAAAAATGTATATATAACAAACCATTAATACTTCACTATGGATGATTTTTAATAATTTAGAGCTGTTGCGTTTGTAAATTGTTAAGGGATTAATTGCCCTTAAATATAAAAGTCCGGTTTTCAAGTCGTTTTCTTTAATTAAGTAGGAGTATATAATTCTATTACAATAGTGCACTGTGCATTAATTAAAGTCGCCAGAAAAAGCAAGAAATACAATGTTTGGGTGGATTACCTTTGTATTTTAGTAAATATCGCCAATATTTTCGCCAAATTTTTCAAGAGGAACCCAATTCTTAAGTAGTCCCTCAAAGAGCAATTTCTCAAACCAGTAACGTAATGAATTCGAATTCGTCCGCTACCCGTTCAAGGAATATTCTACCAAAGGGTTATCAGAAGTATAACAGGAGCAATGTCAGGTTCGAAACGCCAGAGAAAAAACTAATCATGTTAACATTTAAAACACTATATTTGTAATTTAAATTATGTATTATTATAACTCTTTGGACTAATACCACGTTTTTAGACTTTGTTGTATTTTCCACGATTCGGACAACTGTTACATATCTGTTTCACCTAAATTGCAATTCATTGTTACGCAACAGAACACTTAAAATGTAAACCGACTACAATATATGATTCACAAAAATGACATGGTCGTAACAATCAGTTTTAATAAAATTGGAGGAATTTCTTTCTTTTTACATTGATTTTCTTCAAAGATGTTGCTTGGAATCTTTGGGGCGCTTTTGCTATTTTTACTTGGAGTCCTTTTTATGCTTTTTTAAATCTTTACGAATTCTCTTTTTCAAAGAACGGGGTGAGAGTCCTGAAGAAGTAAGATTTATATTTTTAAATTAATTTTTACAAATTTAAAGGCGAAACTTCCTGTCGACAACTTCCATAAACTTTTCTTATCAACCTGGGTAGAATAAGATGTAGAACTGTATTATAAGGAATTAATCCAATAATGTCTGAACCATTTCTGCGGAATATACATTGATGAATATATTAACTTATTAATTCCCAAATCACATTTGCTGACCATATATTGAAAATTATATTAAATCTAATTTGTTATGGACCAAACAAAAATTAAATTGAAATAAATTTAATATTGCAGTATGTACTAATTAGTGAACAGCTGTTATTTTAAGCATCATTAGATGTTATTTATAAACATGTAACTTCTTGATAGCATATTTTCTATCTCATGCAAACATATTGCTGTAAATAGAAGCTTTATAATAGAGAAAATTATTTGTCGTGATTTCAGTAGATATTCCTGCCATAAATGTAAATTTATATCCAAAGTTCAAAAAACCATTATGCGTAGAACTAAACAAAAAATTGGAGCAATTATAAAGATAAGATTCTTGAATTTTTTTTGTACATTGTTTATAGGACAGCCATCTATAAAAGGAAACCTCGTTCAGAGAAAAAATAAAAATTCTACAAACTATTTTTTGCTGTCACTAAAGAGAGACGGCAGTCATTAAGGGTTAAATATAAGTAGACTCTAAAAAAAAGGACAAATACAAAATTTAATCAAGATTAATAGATTAATAGCCTATACTCAACTGTGTTGAACTGATATCTTCACCCTTTTATTCGGGCTTATCATAAGCATCGTCTTCTAAATAGATACAAACACTTACCTAGTAAATATAAATTCCACTATAACAGATATAAAGCTACATCTAATGGTGGAAAAACACTATATAAATGTTCTATCTAATATATATATGATATTACCGCCTGTTGAGTCAATTTAATAGAGGTTGTCTATATGAAACAAACCTCCTCAAAGGGTTAAACATCAAAAGAGTTTGTTTACAAATAAGCTGTTCGTAATAAAACATTTATTTGTCATAATATATAAACACCATACTATAAATTACAGTTTTTTAATAGTTATAGCTATTTGTAATGATTTCTGTCTATGTACTTTAAGAAAAAAGAAATAAATATTGATCCGACTGACATAATTTTAAAAACTGCAAATACTTGGAAATGTGGGAGACTGTTTACTGACTTACAACCAAATTTCAATTTGACAAATAGTTTCCGAAAAATCAAAAATTTTGTAACATATTTTTAACTGTCCCTTAGAAGGGATATTAAGCCTTTACGAGTAAAACATTACCATGATATTTTAATCTCTTTCAGAAATCCTGTGTACCTTGCCCAATGGATATTGATGTAAATTTTTAAGTTCAATCCTTCCATTGACAAAATGTACTTCCTATAGTTAGAATCTATTGCAGTGTGAACAACAGATATTTTACGAAGAATTTCACTCAGATGTTTCGATAATTCTCAGGAACGGATGCAGTATATGTTTCTTTTGGCGACATTTCATTGCCATACGGAAAATGTAGCATACTGAAAATTTTTATCCAACGAAAACTAAATGCTATTATACTTAAAATTTTTATACCCCTTTAGATAGCAATGAAACAAACTTTTTAGCTTTATGGTCACATTATTTCAAATTTTCACGTAATCTCATTCCAAAAGGAGGCCGGAATTTAGGAACAACATTTATAGAAACAGGTTTTAACTAGAAAATCCGTGTCTGTAAAGTTTGAGCAATTACAGATCCTTACCGAAACCTCTTTTGTGTTACCCTTCACAATAACGGAATATGTACGCATCAGCCTTTCAGTCCGAAACCGTGGGATTATCACACATGGATGTTCGGAGACTCCCGAAACCGGCTTTAAATTGTAGGGCCCCATTGAGCATGATTGCAAAACATCTTTCGTAGGTGTACCAGGCAAATTGTACTTTAAAATATTTACTAGAATAGGACTGAACATCTCGTATGCTTTCATTATAGGGATTCTAAGTTAAAATCCTGCCAATATATATATATATATATATATATATATATATATATATATATATATATATATATATATATATATATATACATATGTGTGTGTGTGAAAGCTGGTAAGCTTTCGTTATAGAGATTCTGAGTTAGAATACTATAGGAGATTTTGTATATATATATATATATATATATATATATATATATATATATATATATATATATATATATATATATATATATATATATATATATATATATATATATATATATATATATATATATATATATATATATATATATATATATATATATATATATATATATATATATATATATATATATATATATATATATATATATATATATATATATATATGTATGTATATATATGTATATATATATATATGTATATATATATGTATATATATATATATATATATATATATATATGTATATATATATATATATGTATATATATATATGTATATATATATATATATATATATATATATATATATATATATATATATATATATATATGTATATATATATATATATATATATATATATATGTATATATATATATATATATATATATATATATATATATAATAGATATATATTAGCATCTTATTCCGAAATAGCTCGATCAATCTTCGTGATATTTTAAAGGGGAATTAGGGTCAACAATGGAAAGGATTTAGGAAGAAAATGTTTTTCGAGTTCAAGTCCGTGGGCAGATAAAACTCTTTTTTAAATCTAAAATGGTCTTGGGAGCCATATTTTAGCATTATTTGCTGCATTACTAAGATAATCAAATTCTTTTGAGTCACTTAATTGATAGTGTTTAAAATCGGTTTTCAGATATATTTTAGATTTTCCAATGCTTTTAGACAATATTTACTTATCCTTTCATCAATTTCAATTTGTAGTTTTTTTTATTTTATTGCTGACAGAATTAACGTGTGAAAACGTATTTCAGATTTATGTAACGTGAATATTTTTCTTTTATATGCATTTGCTCTCTTTTAAAAGATCTGGAATAAATACTTAGGCACTACTCCGTTTGCAAAAAAAAAAATCGCCAATTGTTACCTAAAATAATTCTTTCTTTTCTTTCGATTATACTAAGTTCATGACGACAGCTAAATTTAAATACATATGTTAATCGTTTTATGATAATGAATAGTTTAATTTTTGAAATATCTTATATTGTTAAAGTATTCTAACCTAACAACAAATTTGATTTTTGTAAAAAAAAAAAAAAATAACCTTTATTTGGTAAGTTTAATTACCCAGACAGAAAGCTGGTCGGTAAACGAACTTTGGGGTGGACCAGCAGGGCGTAGTTTGGCCATCTCTCATTTAGCATAATGGGGAACATTAATGTACTCAAGTTTCTGGTTTTCATTCTCCAGATACTTAAAGTTGAAACAACTGAAGACAAAATGATTCAAAACGATGAAACAACTGATGATGAAATTAAAAACATTCATGAAGACAAAATAATTGAAAAAGAAGTAACTGCTGAAGAAGAATTTGACAAAATGGACGAAAATAATGACTTTTATGATAGTGACACTTCTGAAACTGACAGTGATTTATCAGATGGAGAAGTAAGAATTTTAGAAGATGGATCACTTGAATATTATGATAAAGACAGCTTTAGTGACAGTCAGGAAGAAAATTCTATTTGTGATGCTTTTGAAGTAACAGAAACAGTACAACAGTCATGGTAAGTCTTAATTACTCACTTTGCGTCACTTACTGTAACAAGGGTTCAAGATATCTTTCAACTTTATTTTCAAAAATCATCGATGGTTATTCTTTTTACTGGGGAAATATAGCTGAATGATGAAATTCTACGTATAATAGATATTAATTTAAAATATTAAAACAAATTCGAATTCGGAATTATAAATTATGGTTTTGGACCTCCCTGCGTCTAAAGATACCAATTTTCGAATTATGTGTGTGAGCTTGTAAGGTTTTCTGTACTGGAACACGATAATTTGAGGACTATTTGGATAAGAGTAACCTAATTTTGAGTACCTACATTATAACTAAATGAGAGATTTCTAACAACTTATGGGTTACTTTTTATCACTGATTACATTTTGATTTCCTTTGTCGTTACATAAAAACCAATTGTTACGAATTAGAGAAGCTAAAAATAAGATATTATTTATGTGACAATCTGCTTATGTTTTATAAAAGTAAGTTCAAACACGGCTAAAGAAAGTAGTTACTTTTATTTTCTGCAAATATACGAGAAAGTCAGGGGGACGCTACTCCCGATTTTTTTACGTAATAATTTAGTTGAACTTAATATATCTTGCAAAAATGTTTACAAGTGACATTTTTATTTACATATAGCCAGTTCGAGATCGGGGAATAGGGCTAGCTCATTTCATTTATTAGGCGTAATGATGTAAGAGTTGGTAACACTAGTAACACGAGATATGCTGTTATTTAGATAAATGTAATTAAATTATGAAACAAAGTTCAGCTGTATCATTTTTTAAAATTTTTATTAGTAGTACCAGCACTTATGTATAAATGTACCAATATCAAATTGCATATACTTTTGTAAAAAGGTACAGGATCCCGCAAGAGGATAATAATATATTAATAGATGTCATGAATCTTAAAAGTCTGAAGTTCTCTCTTTTAGACAGGGCATCAAAAGAATAAACTAGTAATGCTTCATTTTACATTATTTATTGTCAAGATATAAGTCTGATCTTTTTCTGATCTTGTTTCATAATAGTTTGCTTACTGGCAATATATCATTCTGATATTTTCTCATTTTAGTCTGCAATTCACTGAACGTTATACAGAATCTGACGGAATAATATACAAAGAAACACGAATAGAATCCCTACAAGCAATTCGGAGGCGTCGAATTATTTACCAACCATCATTCGAAAGTCATCACGACGGATCCTCTCCTGAATTCTACAGGTAAAAATTACAAACAGAATGTCATCTCTCTAAATATAATTCCAACGCATGCATACAAACTAATGATTCCCTTAATATCTAGTATCGTTTTTTAGGAATTCCCAAGAAGCAGTTTGTAGAATTAATGTTTTCTCATCATTCTTTTTCAGCTTTGGTAGAGCGCAATTCTATAAATAATCTTTTAAATTTTCTACTAAATGTTATTATTTATAATGTCTTCATTTGGATCGACATTTTATGATTTTTCCAACATCTTACATGTTTACTTTTTCGGAAAGTACATCGAATAGAATCCTGCAAAATACAAGTATCTATTTAAAACTTTGCAGTACCATATTTCTATGTGATACTAAACAAATCTCTTATCAAGGAATTTTTCTTCTTTATGTGTCTTACAAGTAAGTTTAAATCACAGATCATCAATCCTAAGGGCAGGAATATCATACCATATCTTCATTAAGTGTCAGATGTAATTTTAAAGGACATTTGTCCTTGTTCTTGTATTATCCTTGTAGAAAATCTCCTTGATAAGATATTTTTTTAGTTTCACATAGAAACGCAGTACTTCAAATTATATCTTTGAAATATATGTAACAATTTGTCATGATTTTAGTCGACGTACCTGCCGAAAACGTAAATTTATGTGCAAGCCTCAAAATATCCTCAATCCTCGCTCAGAATGACTATATTACAAAATTAAGCATGTTATTCATGGAATTTCAAAAAGCTTTAGCTAAAAAAGAAAAACTCAGAAAGAACTTTAAAGTAAACATAAAATTGAACAAATTATTTTTAGATACCATTAGAAATTGACGCTAAGCATTAATCCGTTAATCTACTTTTTTATCGCTTATGAAAAAAAGAGTTCAATATTTTTAACAGAATTATTTTAATAAAAAATATATACCTATAAAATTTGTCTGACGACCAGTCATCCGTGTAGAATCCAAGTGATATCACTAAAAGAATATTAAAGTATATTTTAATAAAAACAATTCATACAAAGTGAGAATCAAACATAAAAATAGCCGGATAAATTTATATATGTGGTTGTGTTCCGTAAAAACATTCTAAACATTTGAAGAAAGGAAAACTAGTTCCCAAGAAACATAAAAATTCTACAATCTCTTTTTAACTGTCACAAAAAATGGCACTGGGCATTTATGAGTTAACTACGCTTTTCATTCTAAATAGGACAAAACGATGAACGAATGGATGAAGTGCTGCTCTTCGGTGCTGGAATTGAAATCCCACTGATGGTACCCATGTTCGTAAACGTTCGATATCGGCTTTAACCATAATGTCCTGGTCTCATTAGACTTCGTGTAAAAAATTATACCGTCACACTTCAAACGAAAATTCTGTGAAATATTTCACTTAGTTTGGTTTTTGGAAAGAAATTATTTAGGAATCCTTTGGATTTACCATGTCTACTCGTTTCACTTATTTTTTATCTGACAAATAAATCAGATTGTGCAACTTTTGGTATTGTTCATTAGCTTTCTTAGCACTCTTGTAGATTCAGGTTAAAATCCTAATTTTTCTCTTTTCAGCCTCCTAAAATAGAATACCAACCTTCCATGGTAAATGTTGCTTTTTAAGATATACACACTATCACCCCTAAAATTTTATAAAAACTATATTGACTCATCCTGTACAATCTTTCGCCATTTTTTCTTGTAAAAGACAGGGTGTACATTATACATGAGTAAATTCCGTAATTTCTATTTACTTTCGTCTCGTTTCAGTTTACTCAAACAAATGACTTTAACTAACTCAAATAATGAAAATGAAGCAAATGAAACTCCAGTTGATGACGTCATACATGAAGAAATTGAACCTATTTCCGGATGTTCGACTGAAAATGAAAGGTAAATAACTTGTATTAAACTAAATTGGAATAACTCTAAAAATCTAAAGTGGAAATAAAAAACAATAGCTCAGAATTCAAAGCAAAATGCATGTCATTTACATTGAGTTCCCCCAAAATAATATGTCATTTCTAGAATATGTCCCTGCATTATAATTAACAAATGTGTTAACATTCCATATCCAGTATTATTCACTTATTACATTGAAAACAGTATGAAGCACCATTAATCCTCTTAAGTTGGAAAAAATTAGCACAAACAAAATGCGTTCCGGTCAAAAATTATTCATAGTGATTTTTCTATTCTTACTCAACTTTAATCTTAATTTAGGAAATTAGTAATGTAGTTAGTAATGTAATAATTCTTTAATTTGATATTCCCTTTTCTGTATTTGTATATTAATTATACAAATATATGAATGTGTATCAATTTTAAGTGTACGAGGTAGTAATGTGGTGCCCACATCATATTATCAAGTTCTTTATAGAAACTAATAGTGATTTCTTTTTCTAGTGAAATACCTCATTCTGAAATACATGAAAGGCCCCGTAGACAAGTAAGTCTCAATTTTAGTTTTTCAGTTTTTCCTAATATCACAAAATCACTGATTTTCTGAAAAAATAAAGATTAAAATATTACGTCTTTTTACACCATACACAGGTGACAATTTCTTTTAATAATAGTCCAAAAATATTTGTAATATTTTCTGTAAAGCTTCTGTAAGATAAAAAAATATTCCAGCTATAAAAATTATTTTTAAAATTTTGAAATCTGTGAGGAAGTGATAAATTTAATTCAATAATATGATAAGTCTTGTCGAAGTTTTAGTCAATTTCCTTGGGTATGCATGATCCTCTTCCTAAGCTTGCATGGGAAATTTACATGTAATATTATCCATAAAGTAAACAGTAATTTTTTTAAGTTTCCCCATAAACACATATGTGACATTATTCCTAGTTTGTTTCGTTTTTTACATTTCATTCTCAGTTAACTTCTTCTCATTTCTCATTCTCAACCAACTTCAGTTAACTCAGTTAAGTTCAGTTAACACATGGATATTTATTCATCTTTTAACTCATAGTTTGTTTGGTTTTTCACATTTCATTCTCAACTTTTTTAAACAAGAGTTGAGATTAGTAAATAGAAATGGTGTGGCTGGGCCGAGGTGGCATTTTGGCCTTATTAGACAAAATATTCAGTGCACAATTAAAGGCATGGACGTTTGCCAGCTCAAATGCAAAAACTTTTTTACATATAGGTTACTTTTGTATCATAATACCTGCAAATATATAAAACTTCATAATAAGGTTTTAAATACAATATTATAAATTAATTTATAGTAAAATCGACCAATATTTAAATCTTCTCAACTGTAAGGATGAAACAAATATTTTAATGATACTACCATATTGCAGTCGAGATACGTCACAAGTAACTTTCAAGTCATAATGACTCTACTGCGTCATTATGACGACTTCTGACTTGAATGTCTCCTGTGACTTATCTCAGCTGCAATATGGAAAAACTATAAAGAATAATTTATAAAATTATTTACATTAATTTTATTTAATAAAAATAACAATTGTTCCAGTATCATGCATAAAAATATCTATTATTTACTTTGAAACTCCATGAATATTTTATTTGCTACTCTAAAGGTGAAAAAGATATTTCAAGATTATTTTTTTTAAATACTATCTGATATTATATTTAATGCAATTGTGAATTTATTTTTCTTTTGACAAAGTAACAATAGTTTAAATATCTAGCATATAAATGTCACCATAAAACATTCTTCTTTCCTTCCACAGCCAAAAAGAAAGAAATTCAGGAATATAAGGAAATTTTTGAGCCGCTTCTGGTGTATTCGAAAAGTAAGTGTTATTTAAAAAAATTAAATTTATAATCCAGTATTTTAAAAAATTGTACCAAAAACTTTAATGCCCGAATTTAAGCTTAGCTTTTGGACATTAATAGTACAGTTATACCTTACAAAATAGCAGTAGTCTTGGTTTAGTATTGCTGAACGATGGCCGAATGAGAAGAGAGACGCACATCGGTATCGGAATTCGTGAGAATCCCAGAGACGTTCAAAATTGGCCTTAAGCAGAAGGTTTGAATTCCTGGAGCCAAATAGTAAATAGCAGAACTAAGCTTCAAACAAAACAAAACACAGTGTCTTTTTACTGGTGCTAAATGGATATCTGTACCATTCGGAAAGGGAGTTACAACTAGATTTCTGTCTGAGTGTAATTGGTGCAAAATTCGGTATTTACTGGTTACGCACATCCTATATGTATAAGAAATGTTAGAAAAAATTATATCTTATGTATAACGACCCACATAAAATTTGATACAATTCCCAGATTGTAAAACAGTCGCCAAGCGAATCTGATGAATTGAGCTGCAACTCGTTTTTAAAGTCCTATTAAAGTTGACTCTATCGTTATAGAAGTCCTTCACACTTGTTATTGGACTCTTTTGTTCACCCTATTAATTTTCTGAACCCTATATATATATATATATATATATATATATATATATATATATATATATATATATATATATATATATATATAATATATATATATATATATATATATATATATATATATATATATATAAAAATTATATGTGGCGTAGATTATTTATTTCATAAAAGCTTTCTTTGTAGAAAATAACATTTTGTGTGTTCATTTTTCTCAATTTGTTTTAAACTTTTTCTTACAGAATCATGAAGAATAAAGGAAAATCGAAGAATTATATAACAGAAGAAAAAATATAATAATGAATAAAATCATTGAAAATTCATCAATCAATAATTAATCAAGGAAATCAACGAATAAATAATATAATATTAAAAAAGTATAAAAGACGAAGAAACATAAAAAAAAATAAATAAAACCTATAGAATGTAAAAAATATATGTATAATTAGTTTTAAAACGGGAAAAAATAGATGGATCTGTTAAAAATGAAAAATGCATAAAAATGAAAACAAAAATGTATAAAATGTGACTGAAATGTAAGAAAAAAGTATAAAATGCAACTAAAAATGGGAAAAAAAGTATAAAAGTAAAAGAAAATGTAAAAAAAATGTTTAATGTAACTAAGATTAAAAAAAATGAAATGATGTGTTAGATATAAATTAGGTAAAATGGTCTTTAAAAAAGCAAAAAAAAATTTAAGTATTGTATTTCAAAAAAATATGAATTTATGTAAACAATATAGTTTATTATGTGTGTAAGGTAAATGTGTAAATCTATGTTTGTATATGTGAACGTTAATATGTGAAGCGTAAAATATATGTGTAAAACCAAAAAAAAAATTAAAACGTATAAAAGGACTGTAAATATGTAAATGTGTGTAAAGAAAATCTGTAAATATTGTATATATGTATATAGAATATTAAAAAAAATGTAAATATTGTATAAAGAGAAAAAATAAATAATATGTAAATAGAACGTGTATATATATGTAAATAGAACTTGTATATATGTAAATAGAACATGTATATATGTAAACAGAATTTGTATATATGTAAATAGAATTTGTATATATGTAAATAGAACTTGTATATATGTAAATAGAATTTGTATATATGTAAATAGATTTGTACATATATGAATAGAAAACGGTAAATACTATATATTTTGTACATATAAATAGGAAAATTGTAAATATTATAAATATGAAACAAATCTAAACCTATCAAACCAGCATAATACATATCTGCCACCATCTATTGTATAAAAATAGCTTGTAACATGATCCTCCAAAAATAATAGAATAAAAAACAATAGAAAACAAAATTATAGTGTTTTTATTTTTCCTGCATTTTGTCTTCTTTTTTTAATTTTAGAAATAAGTCTTACGAGGTTAAAACATTCTAAACAATTTCATTTTTATGTACATGTAGAGATTGCAGTTTTATACTAATCTTAAGTATAGGTTTTTTTTTATTTTTTATTTTCATTTTTCAAAGAAACATTTATCTGAGGCATTTCTTAGATAATTTAGGGTGTCACTGACTACATGCAATTTTATTGTAATTTTTATAGTAACTATTTTTATAATTCTCTTCATTTAACAATTAAACTTCAGTTAGGTTCAAGGTATAATAACATATGGTACTTTGGATATATTTATTCTTTTAATAGTTTAAGTTGTAAATACATAGGTTCTTTTTTCTAATCTAACAGGGAATTTTTTGCACTTAAAAAAATACAAATAACAATTTGATATTTGCATAAATTTTTACGCTGTTGCTCCAAGATATATTTATTAATTAATAATACAATAAAAAATTAATATTAGTTATAAAAATACAAATGCTTCCTCGACCAATCGATTTATCTTTTAAAAAATTTTAACTTGGAAGTTATTGTATCTTGCACCTAAGTTGTGGTAAGAAAAAGGGGGATGTTCAGATGTACAATAGTTAGACTGTACAAGCATTTCTATAGGTAAATCTATAAGTAAAGTGACAGATGTAGGATTAATGCACATGTAAATATTATCTGATTTACTCATAATCATTGGGGATTAAAACAGTATTGAGTACGTTCACCTGGGTTAAAAAAAATTTAAATCAAAATACTTAATTTATGAGAAGTAGTTTATTTAGGGGTAGTAGAACTAAGCTAATATAAATATGTTCCTTATTTGTTACACCCTTATACATTTTACAAACAAGTATATTGATAAATTTGAATTATTGAAATATATTAATTTATTGAATTGAATACACCTTAAAACTAATGTGTATATCAGGGGTAGGCAAACTCCTTGATTGTCCGAGCCATTTTTTTTTCAAAATTTGAAATATTTCGCGAGCCACAATTAAATACGTATTTAAAAAATTTTTTTACAGAAATTATATTTACTGAATGTCATTTGGAAGTTCTTCGTCCTTTAATTTTTCGAGGAAATGTTTGAATTGTCAATGATTGTTGGCTTTGGAGCAAACGTAATATACAATGTGTTACACTCTTTTCATAACATCAGGATATTTCAAATATTTTGTAACGAGATGTTCTCGAGGAATTGTGCAGTGAATCGGTATGAATTGTTGGAATTTGAGAATCATCTCTTAGAAGCCCAAAAAAAAACGATTTTTTTTACCCAGAATTACCCAACTCCATCAGTTGTAATAATTTTTTTAAAATATAAGAACACAAAAATGTAAAGGGAACTCGGGTACATTTATCGAGAACCACAAATAATCCTTCAAAGAGCCACATGTGGTTCGCTAGCTGCAGGTTGGCCACCCCTGGTGCATATAAATTCCATGGTACTACAGGTTCTAGTAAGGGAGGAGGGACTGGTCTTTCTAGAGTCCTCCAACCCCCGAAATTCTGGAATTTACAGTAATTTTAACACTAAAATAAAAGTAAATTTTTAAATCTGATTTATTAAAACTGTGTAGTTAAAAAGTTTAGTTTTTTTAATTTTATCTCTTTTATATTTTAATATTTTTGCTCCAAAATTATTTTACACGTTTACTGAAGCATATTAGAGAAAATTGTGCTTTGGCAATTAGCTGTGTTTACAGTAGCACCTTCTGGCGTGAACACCTTCGAATAAGCTCTAACTAAAATACTTTTGATCGCCTCGAGTAAATAATACATTAATGTAGAAACCTTAATGTATTTAGTTATAAAGGGATACTCTATTTAAGTGATGTCAAAATTAGGTTTCAGTAATAAAATAGAGGTAGAGAAATAAATTAAATAGAAACACTCTTTTTTAGTAATTTTTTTCATGTTCCTAAGGCAAGTTTGTGCTCAGTGGAAGAAAGTTTTGCAACAAAAAAGTAATAAAAGGAAAAATTTTTCTTTTTTTTTTTTTTTGAAACTGCTTTTCAGTAGGACTAAGAAAAACAGCACATTCGGTAATAGAAAGTTTTGAGGTATTCGCTCATATATCATCCAATTATTCCTCCTTCAGTTCTATTAGGAATAGTGAAGATATTAAGATCATCAGTGTCAATAATAATAAAAATCCTTGCAATACACAGGCACATAATCCAATGCAGCGGGTTGTTTTGAATAAATTTCTGTTAGTCACATAATCAAAATTTTTTAACTCAGATTTCTTTCATTAATTTTATTAAATACTGGCTTAGCTCTTGTATTCGTATATTTCTGCATATATATCAAATTCCACCATCCAAAACGTTCACGCTCAGTCTACAGATAGAAAACGTCCGTTAAAAGTATTTCTCTTAAGATTTTGAATGGACTTGATTGCAGTGTTGGTTGGGGTAGGGGATCACCGTCCTCTTCAGATTCGTCAAGCTAAGAATTTTTGGAAGAAATACCGTAATTCCTCGTATACATGGTGTTTTGTAAAAGTTGAGACAAACTTCTAAGGGAGGTAGCACACATCATAAGCATGAATTTAGCGAAAACGTCAGGAGTAAGTGGAAGAAAATGTTTGAAGTTTGCATCATTAGACACCAAATATACTGGCACCGACAAAGCATTGATTGTGCGACACGGTTAGAAACGCCGGAAACTTCTTTTACTGTAACAATCGCGCAAATGACTCTTGCGACGAGATCCGTTTTATGTTCCGCAATAACTTGATACACAACACATTTGACGGCTTCCCACATAAAGAAATCAGGGTTCGATATATACGGTGAACGTGAAGGCCTAGGATTCGGTTTACAACGTCCAATCCACCTGTGTAGGAATGACTTGTTTAAACGGCTACTAACAGCCAGTCTAAATAAGCTGTCGGTCTTTCTTCCTGGAAACACTTGTTGCTTCTCAAATTTGGTGGAACATCCCAAGTACGCTAAAGAGAACCTACTCCAGAACAATCAGATATTACGGTAGTTTACTTGAATGGTAAAGAATACGGCCTAACTCAGCAGTCATCAATCGTATCCACCCATGAATTAACACGAGTAAACAGGACCATAACCAGGATTTAGTTTCAGTATTTGGTCCAGTTATTCCCATAATTCCAAAATATCATTCTTTTTTTTAACAAAAAGACTTAAATATTGATAACAATTGAACAAAATTTAATAATACTTTTTTAAATCTTATAAAAATCAATATCATATCTATCACAAAATTTCATACACGATCTTCTGCAATCTGTTTCTTTAATTATAGAAAAAATTAACAAAAATCATTAAAATTGAAATAATTCATACAAAATTTTAAAAATTAAATTTTTTATTTAAAAACAAATTTTTTATTAAACATTCAATTTTTGAAATAATTATATTTAAAACTATACTTTTATTTCATTGTTAAAACGCAATACAGTTTTCTTCATAATTTCATATGAGGGGAAATGGATGGAGCTCAGGTCCATTCAACTCCGCTATACCACCATCCCCTCTGCATGTAAAACAATTTTAGGGCTACGGCTTTACAGTAGTTTGACATGACGGTGCGCAATTCCCATTTAGAATATTGTGTTTAAGTGTGATACCAAATAATTATTTTACAAAGAAGTTTTCTTTTTCTGGAAATAACATCTTATGATGTTTAAAATTTAAGAGGACACCAATGGAAAGGGGCAATAATTTTAAAAGGTATTTTAATTTCGTACTTCTTTTACAAACGGAAGCCCGTTTGATTTAATATATTCATCAAGATACGGTAAGTAACCAAAAGTAAAGATACAAGGACTAAAGCTACAAATTGCTAGAAGGAAACGTATACATTTTATTTCATACAACCAATACAGCTAACATATAGTACATACATGAGTTATTTTTCGATATCTTCTTCATATATTATTCATTCATGAGTTATTTTTCATATCTTCTTCATATCTCCATATCAGTCTCCACTTGTAGCTTTCTGGGAAAAATTGAAATATTTCCTCACTGTACACATCTTGTCCTTGCATTTAAAGAGCCGCAAACGTTTTCGTTTCTTCCTCTGAAGCTAAGTGTGGGCATTCTAAGTGATCCTTCCGGTAAAGAAAGGTCTGAGAGTCGCATGAAGAGAGTTCCGGGCTATGAAGGGGTTGGTTAATGAAGACTCATAAGCTATCCATGACCACGACATCTATTAGAATTACTTCAAGCTGTTAACTTTTCTAAAACAACTGAAAACCCCCAGAGTATAGGCTTTGTATGCATAAAATGGTTAAGGTATTAATGTGTATTATTCATTATTTGTTAATTCTTCATTTCTTTATCCTTTCAAGGACACGGGTAAAAATGCATTCATAATTAAAAAAACTAATTTACGAATGTTACCAATGAACCTTATACTTATGAAACATACCAAAAATTTAAATTCCAAGGGTGAACTTGCATTTGGAAATGGGTGTTTGTTATCCTCCTCTTAAAGCATGAAAATAATACTTTTATAAGTAATTATATTCGAAGAAAAATTAATAGTTATCGTAAAGAGGGTATAACAACTAAATATCTAAACAATTTATAAGGGTTTTTCGTGCAGGTATCCTTCTTTGGTGTCATGAGAAGAAAGATCTAATTCATAAATTTTTCCCGCCAAGGAAGTTTATACACACAAAAAGAAATTATTAAATGCAGACCTGCCACTGTTGCTAATTTGAAGAGTTAAAAACATGAATGGGATTTCCCGCTATCTCTGTCTATCAAAAAGCTAAATATAGGTGACAAATTGCTTATCGAGAAAATGTGAAAATGTGACGAATTATATAACTTGCCTCTTATAAAATGTTATACAAATAAAAAACAAAAATGATATAGACACCCCATGGCATTTTTATACCCTTGTTTAACTAAACACATTTTTATTTTGGTTGTCTGATGCGTCGTCAGAATAATCATTTGCACATTCTCTTGTAAATTCAAAGTTAATTCCTTTTTTCGGGGTAACGGCGTTGTATGAGTAGAACTTCAGTACTACCATCTGGCAGTGACAGGTCGCTTTAATATCTATTATAGTGTGATTTTTACGTTATATAGATATTCTCTTAGAAACTGAAATATTTTGCAATTAAAACACTTTCTGTATTCAGTACTACTATGTAATACAGCACGAAAATTCAAAAGTGTCCTTTGTAATTAATAGACATTTATTTTTTTTCAATGAACTTAAAAAGCTTTGTTCTAAAAAATTTTAAAAAGCATTTTCATATGCAAGACAATACGTCGATAACTTTCTTTTGTGTTTTTGTAGATCAGTAGCGTTAAAAGTCTTATTTTGAGATTTTTTTCTAAAGATGGAGATTTAATTAAAAAATACTAGATATAAGAACAATATTGAATATAAAAATTTAAACATTAGACTAATCTTATTGTAATTTTCAAGATGCATATAAACGTACAGACATTACGATGATATAAGATAAAATATGCTGAGATATGGTCAAAATGGATATTAAAAGTTTCAAATTTAATCTTTTCTTAAACCTACAGAAAGACTAAACTCAGAAATTGGCCAAAACTGATTTGGATATATTCAAAATAAGTGTTCGTTGTAATTTGAACAGGGAAATTTTACTTAATTACAATGTGAAACATAGGAGTTGGCCAACTTTCCGGTTAAACTGCTGCTTAAATTTATCTCAGCTATTGGTCTCTTTGAGACTTAATTGTTAATTTTTTAACCTATTGCTGGGACTATTTTGTTCCAGTAAATGTGGGGGTTCAGTACAATAGGCCTTATGTCGCAGTGCTAGTGCTCTTATGAGCCGTCCCACCGTAAATCTAAATCTAATACTACCTTTACTTGATACAAAGATTGGTTTCGTTTGGTTTGAAGTACTACGGTTTACTTTTTGCAACACGAAGGCTAATGAAACCGGGATATACAGCTCAAAGCCGATTCCGAACAGCTACAAACAACCATGCCACAGTGGAATTCGAACCCACGAACTCCGGTACCGAAGGCCAGAACCCTAACCACTCGCCCATTGACTTGATACAAGGAAGTTAAAATCATTGATAGACAGTCAGCAAATACTTTTACTACACATTATTTTTAAATGACGTATATATGATATGAGGGAGAGAAAAAAACAGTTTAAAAAGCGCAATTCAATCATTTAAAGCTCTGCTGTTGATATTGTTTATAAAGCCACTTGGGAGAGAAATGCTGCTGATCCTGAGGCTATTCCATTTAATGCGAATAGTTGCATCACTTTTTTAGGAGAAATCGCTACACTGATAGAACGAATTTTAATTTCATTCGTGTGTTCGCAATTTGGAAGAAGGGATGAAAAGATACAGACACAGCTTGCAATCTCTAGAGATACTCATTGGACTCCAAAATTGTTCAAAAAAAATTATAAAAGTTTTATATCAAAGCTAGAAGATTGATTTGATCTAATGAGAAGGTATAAGCATGAAATATTTCAAACCAGATTTGCAGTGGAAGGTTTTTAGTCTCAAAGCTATTTGTGACAAAGTAATATATTGCACAATATGACTTACAATTTTTCTGAAAGTCCTATTAATAGAAGATTTCTTAAAGACCCTTAAGTGTTTTATTAAGAAACTATGATTAAATACTAGGTAAGACAAATATGTAGGTTTTTCATTATGAACCATAGATAAATGTTAGAGGTTCTTAATGAAAGTGTTTTAAGAAAGCTGTCTTATAGTCTCTTATAATCACAAAAGTGATAATGAGGTCAGTGGAGTATAAATCTATTTTTGTTATCTCCTTTCCTCTATCTGCGAATGCAATCATATTAAAGCTTGAATTTCATAACGAGTAACAAATCCGTTCTCCATCTCTCCAACTTTGTTTTCCAACTAGATGGCGCACATGAAAAGTACCACATGGAAAGTGGAATAACCCTCAAATTCCCCCATACACACACTACTACTACGATCGTAGCCCAATTTTTGGCAATTGAGATTTGCTCTACCCTTACTAAATCCAGCGTCATTGTTGCGAGGCCCACTAGAGCATCCAATCATATTCTAAATTCTCTATTCTTGATCGCAATTCTGCTCCGGTTGCTTCCCTCATGACGACTGCGGCTGGATGGACGTGCTGGATACTTCGGCAGGGGTCTATAAGTTAAACGGCTCAGTACTTGCTGTCTACCATCCCAGCCGGGATACGCCTAGAGATCCTTATGCCCAGATGGGCCGGGTATGGAACATAACTAATCGATATTACCCATGCGATTTTTACCTTTAAAGGGTTGTTCGAAGAGATAAAGTGTATGAACAACCATTAAATAAACATGTATGGTAACCTTATTTACAGAAGCAGAAATATATCTCTTACAGTATTGTCAATTTTCAGGAAAATTTTACAACATACTTGGCAGAAATTTACATGCCTAAGTTGAATTATTTCTGGTTTATCCAAAACAGTAAAAATTCCGTTTAATCAGTGCTCTACTGCATTTGTAACGCAAAGCTAATAATTGAAGATTTTCCCATTCCTTACAAGTATTTATTCAGCTAAGAAAAATTAATTATTATTATTGTGATATAAAATTTAGATATATTTTTTTCAAGGACTTTAAAACAAAATAATTCATAGAAGAGGAATCCAAACTACCCCAGTTGGCTGACGCAAATTTAAAGCCACTAATCATTTTCGCCAACAAGAAGTAATACCAGCCGTAGAAACTGCAGTCCAAAACCTTCGCCAACATTAGTTAAAATAGTCTGTCATCGAGGGTATTATAGTAGATTACTCAATATATATACACTTTAATTAATTTATTTTATGGTTCAATGTACCCCACCCCAATCTGCACTCCATAGAGAGGGGAGGGGGTTACTTCCTACTAAGCAGAAAAGAAAAATTGTAATCACAAATATTTTATGTTTTTAGATTTCAATAGAAAAACACATTCTGACAATGATTAAACCCATTTCTACTCTTCTCAGCGTTAGGCTATACGTATCTCACTTGAAAATGATTAGCCATTGAATATCAATATTTTGTATGTAAGAAAGATGTAACATCCGATTCTGTGCCCTCAAATTTTATTGTAATTGATTTTCAACCCTAAAATAATTAATCAGATAGTACTCAAAACAATAAAGAACTCTTTGGACTAAGACCACGTTTTTAGACTTTGTTGTATTTTCCACGACTCGGACAACTGTTACATTTCTGTTTCATCCAAATTTCAATTCATTGTTGCGCAACAGAACACTTACAATGCAAAGCCATAACAAATGGTAATTCACAAAAATGACATTGTCGCAACAATCAATTTCAGTAAAATTGGAGGAATTCCTTTCTTTTTACATTGATTCTCTTCAAAGATGTTGCGTATAATGTTTGGAGCGCTTTTGCTATTTTTACTTGTAATTCTATTCCTGTTAATTTAAATCCTTCCGAATGCTCTTTTTCTAAGAACGGGGTGAGAGTCTTGAAAAAGTAAGATTTCCATATTTAATATATTTTTACAGATTTAAGACAAAATTTCCAGTCGACAACTTCCATACACTGTCATTATCATCCTCATTAGTTTTGGTAGTATACCATGCAGAACTGTATTATAATGAAATAATCCAATAATTTCTGAACCATTTCTGCGGAATTTACATTGATGAATATGTTAACCTATTTATTTCAGAATCATATTTGCTGAACATATATATTAAATCTAAGTTGTTATGACTGAGCAAATAGGAAATCAAAACACTTTTTAATACTGCAGTATGTCCTTATTAGTGAACATCTGTCACTTTAAACATCATTGGATGTTATTTAAAAAATATAACTTCTTGATAACATATTTGCTATCTCTTGCAACCATTGCGTTGATCGGTGGCCGAATGGTTAGGGTGCTGGACTTTGGAACCGGAGTTCGTGGGTTCGAATCCCACTATGGCATGGATGTTCGTAACCGTTCGGAATCGGCTTTAAGCAGTAGGTACCGGTCTCAATAGCCCTCGTGTTGCAAAGAATTAGACCGTAGCACTCCAAAACAAAACAAAACTTGTAAATATTGCAATGAATAAAAGCTTTATCACAGAGAAAATTGATTTTCATGATTTCAGTAGGTATTCCAGCCGAAAATGCAAAATTATTTTACAAGGTTTGAAAAACCATAAAAATGTCCCTCTAACCAAACAAATGCATAATTTAAAGAACAAATATAATGTTTTCAAGTGGTTAGCTTTTGCTTTGGAGTTTCGGACCTCACATTGCTTTTGTTCAGTTATACTTCTCATAATCCTTCGGTGGAATATTCCTTTAAAAGGTAGCGAGTGAATTTGAATTTCTTTACTGTTTTGAGAAATTGCTATTTGATTCATGAATTTAGCGGTGCAATAAAATTTGAGGATACAGAATCTATTGCATCATTCTTACATATAAAATATTAATAGTCTATAGCTAATCATTTTCGAATTATGTGAGATACATATAGCATAAAGCCAATATGAGTCGAAATGGATTCAAGCATTGTGAGAATGTGTTTTTCCGTTGAAATCTAAAAACATAAAATTTTTCCGATTACAATGTTTTTTTTTCTGCTTAAAGGGCTGAAAAAAATTCCACCAACCTCACTCTTGAGAGCAGAATGTTAGTGGGGTGCACGAAACAATAAAATAAATTAATGAAAGTGGAAATGAAGCAATTATAAATATCTAATTCTCGAATTTTTTGTGTATTGTTTATCGGACAGACATCTATAAAATGAAACTTCGTTTCGAGAAAAACTAAAAATACTTCAAACTATTTTTGCTGTCACTAAAGACAGACGGCTGTCATTAATGTATTAAATATAATTTGACTCTCGAAAATAAATCAAAAATACAAAACTTAATCAAGATTAATAGATTTACAGTCTATACTCAACAGTGTTGAGCTGATAACTTGATCCTTTTATTCATGTGTTTAATACGCAACTTCTTCTAAATGGATTCAAACACTTATCTACTAAATATAAATTCCACTCTAATAGACACAGAACTACTAATGGTGATGTAAAATACTATATAAATGTTCCATCTAAAATATATATGATATTGCCGTCTGTTGAATCAATTTAATAGAGGTTGTCTATATGAAACACCTCTCCTCAAAGGGTTAAACATAATAAGAGTTCGTTTATAAATTACCTTTTAGTAATAAGATATTTCTTTGTCATCATATCTAAGCACCATACACTAAATTACAGTTTTTAATAAGTATAGCTATTTGTTATGATTCCTGTCTATGTACATGAAGAAAAAGGAAATCCTTGTGTGAGGTAAAAAAATATTAAAATATTGATCCGACTGACATAATTGAAAAAAAAGCAAATACTTTTAAGTTTGGGAGACTTTTTACTGAGTTGCTATGAACTTTCAATTTGACAAATCGTTTCCAAAAACAAAAAAATTGTATAATCTATTTTTAACTATCCCTTAGAAGGGACATTAATCATTCATAAGTAAAACATTAACGTGATCTTTTATTCTGTTTCAGAAATCCTGTGTACCTTGCCCGATTGATATTGATGTAAGTTTTTAAGTTAAATATTTCCATTCACAAAATGTATTTTCTATAGTTAGAATCAATTACAGTGTGAACAGCAGATATTTTACTAAAACTTTCACTCAGATGTTTCGATAATTCTCAGGAACGGATGCATTATAAGTATCTTTTGCCGACATTTTATTGCTAATGGGGGAAAATAGCATACTGAAATTTTTATACAACTGAAACGAAATGCTATTATACTTAACATTTTCATACCTCTTAACATAACCTCTTAACATAACAATGAAACAAAATTTTTAGCGTCATGTCACATTATTTATTTATAGTCTCGTAACCGCATTCCGAAAGGATGCAGGAATTTAGAAACACCATTTATAGGAAAGGCCGTGGGGAGATAACACGCTTTTTTAAATATAAAGTGGTGTTGGGAACTATATTTTTACATGCATTATTTGCTGTATTTTTTAAGTACAAACTAAAATAATCAAATTCTTTTAAATAACTTAATTTATAGTGTTTAAAATCAGTTTTCAGATATATTTCAGATTTTAATGCTTTTTCACAAAATTTGCTAACATCCTTTCATCAATTTCAATTTGCCTATTTTTGTTTATTTTATAGCTGACAGTATTAACGTGTGAAAACGTATTTCAGATTTATGTAACGTGAATGTTTTTCTTTTACATGCATTTGCTCTCTTCAAAAGATCTGGCATAAATACTTAAGCACTTCTCCGTTTGCAAAAAAATAGCCAAGTGTTACCTAATATAATTCTTTCTTTTCTTTCGATTATATAAAGTTCATGAGGACACCTAAATTTAAATGCATATGTTTTTCGTTTTATGATAATTAATAGTTTAATTTTTGAAATATCTTACAATCTTAAAGTATTGTAGCCTAACAACAAATAACCTTTATTTGGTAAGTTTAATTACCCAGACAGAAAGCTGGTCGGTAAGCGAACTTTAAGGTGGACCAGCAGGGCGTAGTTTCGCCATCCCTTATTTAACATAATGGGGAACAGTAATGTACTCAAATTTCTGGTTTTCATTCTCCAGATAAAGTTGAAAACAAACTGATGAAAACAACTGAAGACAAAATGAACAAAAACGATGAAAAAACTTATGATGAAATTAGAAACATTGATGAAGACAAAATAATTGAAAATGAAGAAACTTCTGAAGAAGAATTTGACAAAATGGACGAAACTAATGACTTTTATGATAGTGACATTTCTGAAACTGACAGTGATTTATCAGATGGAGAAGTAAGAATTTTAAAAGATGGATCACTTGAATATTATGATAAAGACGTTAGTGACAGTCAGGAAGAAAATTCTATTTGTGATGCTTTTGAAGTAACAGAAACAGTACAACAGTCATGGTAAGTCTTAATTATTCACTTTGCGTCACTTACTGTAACAAGGGATCGAGATATCTTTCTACTTTATTTTCAAAAATCATCGATGTTTATTCTTTTTACTGGAGCAATATAGCTAAATCATGAAATTCTATGTATAATATATATTAATTTAAAATATTTAAACAAATTAGAATTCGGCATTATAAATTATAGTTTTGGTCCTCCCTGCGTCTAAAGATACCAATTTTCGAATGTGTGTTTGCGGGTGAGTCTTTCTGTACGGGAACACGATAATTTCAAGACATTTTGGATAAGAGTAACCAAATTTTGAGTACCTACATTATAGGTAAAAGAGAATTTTCTAACAACTTATGGGTTACTTTTTACCACTGATTACTTTCTGCGATCTTTTGTTGTTACTTAAAACGAATTGTTACGAATTAGAGAAGCTAAAAATCAGATATTATTTACGTGACAATCTGCGTATGTTTTATACAAGAAAGTTCAAACTCGGCTAAAGAAAGTAGTTACTTTTATTTTCTACGAATATACGAGAAAGTCAAAGGACGCTACTTTTTTACGGATTTTTTTACGTAATAATTTAGTTAACATTTATATAGCCTACAAAAGTGTTTACAAGTGACATTTTTATTTATATATAGCCTGATCAAGACCTAGGAATAGGGCTAGCTCATCTCATTTAATAGGTGTGATGATGTAAGAGTTGGTTACACTAGTAACACGAGATAATCTGTTATTTAGATAAATATAATTAAACTATGCAAATATAAAGTTCAGCTACATCATTTTTTTTAATTTTTATTAGTATTATCAATATTTATGTAACTTAACCAATATCATATTGGATATATTATTGTAGAAAAGTATACGTTCCCACAAGAGGATAATAATACATCAAATATGCCATGAATCTTAAAAGTTTGAAGGCATCTCTTTTAGACAGAGCATCAAAAGAATAAACTACTATTGCTTTATTTTGCATTATTTATTGTCAATATATAAATCTGATCTTGTTTCATATTATTTTGCTTACTGGCAATATATCATTCTGTGTTTTTTTCTTTTTTTAGTCTGCAATTCACTGAACGTTATACAGAATCCGAAGGAATAATATATAAAGAAACAAAAATAGAATCCTTACAAGCAATTCGGAGGCGTCGAATTATCTACCAACCATCATTCAAAAGTCCTCACGACGCATCCTCTCCTGAATTCTACAGGTAAAAATTATCAACAGAATGTTATCTCTCTAAAAATAATTCCAACGCATACATACAAACTAATGATTCCCTTAATACCTAATATAGTTTTTAGGAATTGCTAAGAAGCAGTTTGTAGAATTTATGTTTTCTCATCGTTCCTATTCAGCAATGGTAGAGGGTAATTCTATAAATAATCTTCTACATTTTCTCCTATATGTTATTATTTATAATTTCTACATTCGTATCGACATCTTATGATTTTTCTAATATCTCACATAAAATTAATTTTTTAGAATATACATGGAATGGAATCCTGCAAAACACATGTATCTATTTTAAAACTTTACAGTACCATACTTGTGATAACAAATAAATCGCATACCAAGGGGTTTTTCATCTTTATGATTCATCCAATAATGTTTAAATGACATATCATCAATACTAAGGGAATCAAAATCATACCATATCCTCATAAGTGATCAGATGTAGATTTTAAAGATTTAAATTTAAATTGGACTTGATTTTAAAGACTTTATCCTTCTTTCTGTCTTATACTTGTAGAAAATCTCCTTGATAAGATATTTATTTAGGTTCACAGTTTCACACAACTTTAATTTTCAGTACAGAGAAACGCAGTACGGAAAATTAAAGTTTTAAAATAGATGTAGCAATTCGTCCTGATTTTAGTCGAGTACACGAGTAAATTCCGTAATTTCTATTTACTTTCGTTTCGTTTCAGTTTACTCAAACAAATGACTCTCGCTAACTCGAATAATGAAAATGAAACAAATGAAAATCCAGTTGACGACGTCATCCACGAAGAAATCGAACCTATTGCAGGATGTTCGACTGAAAATGAAAGGTAAATAACTTATATTAAACTAAGTTGGAATATATCAAATGTAATAAAATAGAAACGAAAAAGAATAGCTCAGAATTCAAAACCAAAGCGTGGTATTTACATAAAATGGCCCCCAAAATAATGTTTCACTTCTTGAATATGAAATTTTGCTTCATGAATGTAATTTGCCCATGCATTATAATCGAAAGACTTTGTCAACATTTCATAGCGATTATTGTTTATTAATTACATGTGAAGTATTATGAAGTACCATTAATCCTCTTATGTTGAAAAAAGTAGCACAAACATCATGTCTCCTGTCAAAAATTATTCATGGTGATTTTTCTATTTTTACTCAACTTTCATATTAATTCACGAAATTAGTAATGTAATTATTAATTCGATTATGTGATATACAATTTTCTCTTTTTGTATATTACTTATACAAAATAAATGAATGTGTATAAATGTTAAATGTACGAGTAAGTAATGTATCATATTATTATGTTATTTAAAGAAACTTATCGTGAATTCTTTTTCTAGTGAAATACCTCAGTCTGAAATATTTGATAAGCCCCGAAAACAAGTAAGTCTCAATTACAATTTTTCAAATTTTTTTAATATCACAAAATTACTACTTTTCTGAAAAAATATGTAGACTAAAATATTACGTCGTTTTTACACAATACACAGATGACAATTTCTTAAAAATAGTCCTAAAATATTTGTAAGATCACCTGTAAAGCTTCTGTAAGATCAAAAATGCTATCGACATAAAACTTATTTTATGAAATTTTGAAAACTAAGATTAAAAGAAATTTTAATTCCGAATAATAATATGATAAGTCTTGTCGAAGTTTTAGTCAATTTAATTGAGAATACATGATCCGCTTCCTAAGCTTGCATAGGTAATTTACATACAATATTATCCATAGAGTACACAGTACATTTTTAAAGTTTCCCCATAAACACATATAAGGCATTATTCCTAGTTTGTTTCGTTTTTCACATTTCATTCTCATTTAACTTCTTCTCGTTTCTCATTCTCAACTAACTTCTGTTTTTTTTATATAAAAATTACTTTTATACCATAATACCTACAAATGTATAAAACATCATAATAAACTTTTAAACACAATATTGTAAATTAACTTATAGCAAAAGCGACCAAGGTTTAAATCTTTTCAACTGTAAGGATGAAACAAATATTTTAATGCTGCTGCCATATTGCGGTCAAGATACGTCACAGGCTACTTCTACGTCATAATGACGTAAGGAGTAACAATTGTTTCAAAATCTTGCATACAAATATCTATTATTAACTTTGAAGCAAATCTTTTATTTGCTACTGTAAGGATGAATCAGGTAGTTCAAGAGTAATTTTTTAAATACTGACTGATATTATAATTAATACAATCGCAAAACTTTTTTCTTTTGTCAAAGTAACAATAGTTTAAATATCTAGCATATAAATGTCACCATTTAACATTCTTCTTTCCTTTCACAGCCGAAAAGAAAGAAATTCAGAAATATAAGGAAATTTTTGAGCCGCTTCTGGTGTATTCGAAAAGTAAGTGCTATTAAATTTTCTAAAAATAAATTTATAATCCAGTATTTTAAGAAATTTTGCCATAAAACTTTCATGTCCTAATTTAAGCTTAGCTGTCGGACATTAATAGTACAGTTATGCCTTACAAAATAGCAGTAGTCATCGTTCAATATTGCTGAACGATTTACTAATGGGAAGAGAGACACACTTAGGTAAAGGAATTCGTGAGAATCCCGGAGATGTTCAAAATTGGCCTTAAGCAGAAGGTCCGAATTCGTGGAGCAAAAGAGTAAATGCTAGAGCTAAGCTTCAAACAACACAAAACACGGTGTCTTTTTACTGGTGCTAGATGGATATTTGTAGCCATTCGGAAAAGCAGTTACAACTAGATTTCTGTCTGAGTGTAGTTGGTGCAAAATTCTGTATTTACTATTTACACACATCCTATTTGTATAAGAAAAGTTAGAAAAAATTATACCTTATGTATAACGACCCACATAAAATTTGATACAATTTCCAGATTGTAAAGCAGTCGCTATGCGAATCTGATGAATTAAGCTGCAACTCAATTTAAAGTCATATTAAAGTTGATTCTATTGTTATAGAAGTCCTTCACACTTGTTATTGGAAGCTTTTGTTCATCCTATAAATTTTGTGCACCCTATATATATTGTGTTAGAGGTGTAAACAAATTATATGTGGCGTAAATGATTTATTTCATAAAAGCTTTTTTTGTATAAAATAACATTTTGTGTGCTGATTTTGCTCAATTTTTTTTATCTTTTCTATTACAGAATCATGAAGAATAAAGAAAAATCGAAGAATCATATACCAGGAGCAAAAATATAATAAAGAAGAAAATCATTGAAAATGAATCAATCAATAATCAATCAAGGAAATCAACGAATAAAATCAATATAAAATTACAAAAGCATCAAAGGCGAAGAAACGTAAAAAATAAATAAAAACCTATAGAATGTAAAATATATCTATATAATTAGTTTTAAAACGGGAAAAAGTAGATGGATATGTTGAAAATGAAAAAATTGCATAAAAATTAGAAAAAAAATGTATAAAATGTGACTGAAAATGTAAGAAAAAAGTATAAAGTGTAACTAAAAATGTAAAAAAAAAGTATAAAAGTAACTGAAAATGTAAAAAAAATGTTTAATGTGTTGTATTTCAAAAAAATATCAATTTATGTAAAAAATATAGTTTATTATGTGTGTAAGGTAAAATATGTAAATATATGTTTGTGTATGTGAACGTTAATATGTGAAGCCTAAAATGTATGTGTAAGACCAAAAAAAATTAAAACATGTAAAAGGACTGTAAGTATGTAAATATGTGTAAAGAAAATTTGTAAATATTGTAAATATGTATATAGAATATTAAAAAATGTAAATATTGTAAATAATATGTAAATAGAACGTGTATATATGTAAATAGAATTTGTATATATGTAAATAGAACTTGTACATATGCCAATAGAAAACTGTAAATATTATATATTTTGTACATATAAATAGGAAAATTGTAAATATTATAAATATGAATCTAAACCTATGAAACCTATGAAACAAATCTAAACCTATGAAACCTGCATAATATATATTTGTAACCATCTATTGTATAAAAAATAGCTTGTAACATGATCCTCCAAAAATAATAGAATAAAAAAACAATAGAAAACAAAATTATGGTGTTTTTTATTTTTAATTCGTTTTGTCTTCTTTTTTTAATTTCAGAAATAAGTCTTACGAGGTTAAAACATTCTAAACAATTTCACGTTTATGAACATGTAGGGGATGTTATTTTATACTAATCTCAAGTTTAGGTTTTGTTCATTTTTTTTTTCATTTTGCAAAGAAACATTTGTCTGCGGCATTTTTTAAATAATATAGGTTGCCACTGAGTACATGTAATTTTATTGTAATTTTTAATGTAACCATTTTTATAATTCTCTTCATTTAACAATTAAACTTCAGTTAGGATCAAGGTACAATAACATAGTGTACTTTAAAAATATTTATTCTTTTAATATTTAAAGTAGTATATACACATTTACTTTTCTCTAATCTAACAGGAATTTTTTGCACTTAAAAAAATTCAAATAACAATTTGATTTATACAAACTTTTTACTCTCGGTGTTACTCCAAGGCATATTTATTAATTGAGAACACAAAAAAATTAATATTATTTTTAAAAATACAAATACTTGTAGGATTAACCTATTTATCTTTGAAAATTTTTAACGTAGAAACTATTGTATCTTGGACCTAAGCTGTGGTAAAACAAGAGGTACAATAGGTAGACTGTACAAGCATTTCTATAGGTAAATCTATAAGTAAAGTGACAGATGTAGGATTAATACACATGTAAATGTTATCTGATTTACTCATAATCATTGGGGATTAAAACAGGATTGTGTACGTTCACCTGAGTTAAAAAATGGAAAATCAAAATATTAAATTTATGAGAGGCAGTTTATTTAGGTGCAGTATCAACTAGGCTAATGTAAAAACCTTCCTTATACATTTTACAAGTATAGAAATAAATCCAAATTGTTCAAAAATATTAATGTATTGCATTGAAAACTTCTTAAAACTAAGGTGTATATAAATTCCATGGTACTACAGGTTCTAGTATGAAAGTAGGGACTAGTCTTTCTAGAGTCCTCCAACCCCCGAAATTCTGGAATTTACTGTACTGCATTTTAACACTAAAATAAAAGTAAATTTTCAAATCTAATTTATTAAAACTGTGTAGTTAAAAATTTAAATTTTTGAAATTTTACCTCTTTATTATTTTAATATTTTTTGCTCCAAAATTATTTTACACATTTACTGAAGTATATTATAGAGCATTGTACTTTGACATCACATATCTGTACAGTAGTACCTTCTGTTCGGAACACCTTCGAATAACCTCTAATAAAAGACTTTTGATCCCTTCTCTTAAATAATACATTAATGTAGAAACCTTAACGTATTTAGTTATTAACACGTTGACTGCCAACTACGAGATAATTCGTAGATTGCATTCTTTTCTAGGACGCCAACTACGAGTTATCTCGTACTGTGTTTACTTTCCATTTTTGTGCAGCTACGAATACACTCGTTCTGTAATATATCAGTGCTTATATCGATAGATGGCGTTTGGGAAAAGAATAAAAAGTCTATGGTGGCTTGCAAGAGCAGAAAATTTATTAAAAAACGAACAAAAAATATAATTATCTCAGAAGGTTCATAATCGCTACTGTCATTACCGTCCTCGTCAAAAATCCCGTCAAATTGTGAATCACTTAGATTTGAGCAGTACTCAATTTCATTCTGAGTCAGTGGAATTTTCTTATCCGTATTGGGTTCATGATAATTTTATTATAACAATAATTATAAAACAAAACACTCAAGAAAGACGTAAATGTGATGCACTCGATTACAATTTCTGAGATACTACTGACGAATATGGACGCCTATCTATGATTCAGCTTTAGAGAAGCGACAGGTCAAAGCGTGTCTCTGTGTGTCTGCGCATGAATTAACTCGTGGTTTGCTTCCGCAGAGATTTCTGTTACAGAAGCCAACTACGAGATAATTTGTATGTTTGTTTTTTATCACATTTTTTATGTTTTTGGATTGCACTAGAATTAGAGTTTTTAATAATAAGTGATTAAAGCCTATTGTCATTTTAGACCAGATTTATGAAAATTTCCGTGGCAGTTAGCGTGTTAAGGGATACTCTGTTTAAGAGACTTTAACCCTCTGACTGCTCAATTTGTAAACCGAGATCTCTTTAAAAATTGCGTATTTTTTTTGCATAGTTTAAGTATATATATATATATATATATATATATATATATATATATATATATAATATATATATATATATATATATATATATATATATATATATATATATATATATATATATATATATATATATATATATATATATATATATATATATATATATATATATATATATATATATATATATATATGTATATATATATATAAATACATATATATACATACATATACATATGTATATATATATAAATACATATACATACATACATATACATATGTATATATATATAAATACATATACATACATACATATACATATGTATATATATATAAACACATATACATACATACATATACATATATATACATAGATATATATATACATATATATACATAGATATATATATACATATATATATATATATACATATATATATACATATATATATACATATATATATATACATACATATATATATATATGTATATATACATACATATATATATATATATATATATATATATATATATATATATATATATATATATATATATATATATATTGGAGAATTGAAATACTAATTCTTTTCTAGAAAAGATTTTTTATATTGAATTTTATAATGAGAAAATAAGCTGTCAGAAAAACTAATTTCAGATATTATCACATAAAAAATTAATTTTACAATAAATTTCAAATTTAACATAGTTTCTATTTATAACATACTATCCATCATTCTGTTACTAATATAACTCTAATAGTTCTAGTCATATAATTCTATTTACCTAATTAAATATCTAATACTGTGTATAATTTATTCCACTGGTTAAATGGTGAAAAGGTGGAATGTGCTTAATAAAGGAAGAAAAACACATGCCCGCGAAAATCGCGGGATGAGCAAATTTTGCTACATTTGAATTGCCCGTGGAAATCGCGGGATGAGCAGTCAGAGGGTTAAAATTGGGTTTCAAAAATAAAATAGGGGTAGCGAAAGGAATTAAATACAAACTCCCTTTTTTAGTACTTTTTCTCTGGTTTCTGGGGTAGATTTGTGCTCAGTGGAAGAAAGTTTTGCAACAAAGGAATAATATAAAACATTTATTCTTCTATCTTGGAAACTGCTTTTCAGTGGGATATGGGGTGAAATAGCAAGTTGGGAGGCATTCAAAAATGTATTTAACATTCATAGAGTTCAAAATCCAGTTATTCTTGCTACAGTTCTGTTGGAGATAGTGAAAGAATTGAGATTTTATTCTAATGTAGCTGGTAATACAGACATATATCTTTATCCCAAATATAGCTGAGAAGCTATTGATTTTTAGCACCACCCAAGGACCACATGTAGCTTAAGTAATGCTACGACATATTCCCGCTGTCTCCTAGTATTTGGAAGCAGTGACCAATTACAAGACCCCCTCAGACTTGGCCTGACACCTTCTGAAGTATCGTTTGAAAACTTGGAGATCTGTACAATCACGATTATATTTTACGTGCCGTAGCTGCCATTAATGAACATCATACATCTATGGCGGACTCAAAATTTGATCCCGTTACCCACCGGTTACCACTGTTATTTACTTCATACATTTTTCCAATAATAAAATTTTTAAGAAAGAAATTTAATAAATATTAATTTCAAATTATAATAATTCAAATAATTACTCATTTATGTATCATTTATCTAAAACTTGATGTCACCTAAATTTCTTATTTACTTACATTTTTCTAAATGTCTGGTCCTTATAGGAACATAGTACTGTAATGTTAAATTTTACATAATTTTAAGAATTTTAATATTAATTTATAATTTTCTGCAAATTCTTGCTAGGTTTATGTTTTTTTTTCTTTACAAAATAGTGAAATGTATAATTCAAAAATCCCAATTTGAGCTCCCCTCCCAAATTAAAAAGGAATTAAATCCATGCAAAGGCCCTGGTATCTGTATATGTTGTAACGATCCGTTACATACAATTACGGTTAGCGGCAGGTAGAAACGGGTGGTCTAACAATACACGTTGTGTAGTAGGTCCCGGACTTAATTGAAAACTGTCCGTATGCTGGAGCCAGCGAGTCTGAAACTTTGTGAGACTATTGAGTGGAAATACTCGGTGAAATGATTGTAAATAATTACAGTGCTACATGTGCGCCCATTAGCGGTAGCGAAAAAGGAAATCAAATTGTTTGGATCGGCTGATTTAAAGACGGCTTTTCGGTCACATCTGGAAACGAAACAGCTGATTCAAGCGGGAAGTGACCACAAGATTGTATCATATTGGTTCTGGAAGGTTCCAGAAGAATTGGGTCGAGGGAACCGGGACAGCTATAAAAGAAGAGTGGCGGAGCCAAGAGTAGGCTTTTTCTTCTTGAGGCTTCTTCTTGAGAGTTACTTTTGGAGCTGTTGTGTGAATCTCGAGAGGAGTCCAATCGTCTCTCCGATTTCCGGAGTTTCTTGTTTTAGAGACCGCCAGCGTCTCTGTTTGCTAAGAAGTCGACTTTCAACTTTGGGAGCCCATTCCCGTTATCTTACTATTTTTTTTTCTACTTCGTGTATAGAAGTAGGTCACTGAGAGTGACCCTTGCTCTCATTTTGGATCGTCTTGCATCCCGAGTTTCCTTCACGAACTCAAGCGTGATACGCACTCTGAGCGCTTGAACCTTGGTGTGAAAGCCGACTGTACTAATAGTCAGCCCGGAGATGACAGTGTCAGCGTTCCGTACCGGCACTAATTAGCTAACTCTTCCAGTGATTTAGAAGCCCTAGCAACACTGTACCCAGTACCCACGCATCCTAATTGTGTGAATGTTATCTCAGCACGAGATCCCAGAATATTTAGAAATCTACTGAACCTGTACATAGCTGTACATAATTTATTCACCTGAATAAAATATTTAGTCTGGATTAAACAGTTTTCTAGCTTGTTCCATTGACGGCTTCGCCTACCATATCTCCAGTACAAGTCTACATAAATGTCTGCCACCTTCCTCGTCATCCTCTTTCCGTCTATGGATCGGCAATGCCCGATCAAAATATTCCTCACATTTCGAATGGACTTGGTTCACAGAAAGTGGTGAAAACGGCGTTACCTGAGCAAAGCACTCTAACCCCGAAAACACTGATAGCGATATCTTATTAGCTCCTGGTGAGAAAAAACTAAACAAAAGGAAGAAATTAAGTCGACGAAATATGAGTGAAAACCTCAGTTAGTATATTAACCTATCATTGAGGTCAACCTCTGTTTTTAATTTCAATCAAAGCTCTTTTAGGGCCGATCCCACCAAAGTCGTTTAACGGCTAACTACGATTAGCCACGATTAACCCTGGCGCCAACCAATGAGGGAACGCAATTCTCCATTTAAACCGAAATTAATCGCGCTTAGCGTTAAACGACTTTGGTGGGATCGGCCCTTAACACGTTGACTGCCAGACTCATTTTCGATGGTTTCCCCAAGGCACCGACGCGAACTTTTCATTATGCGATGCATATGCTGAAATATTATCCGCAGCAGATAAAATGAGCTATAAAATCATGCTTGAAGCAGTTTTCGTGGTGAGGGTCACCTGTGACTCCAAGATGGGCAATTGTTACGATTGTCTTTTTTTTTTTTTTTTTTTTTTTTCAAACCATCGTTCTTCGATTGCTAATTGCTTACTCTCATTATTTAGCATTCAAAGCAGCTAGGAAGAATTTGGCTAAAAAAGAGGCGACATATTGTTCCGATTGCGTTGATTAATCTTTTCTTTGTCTCGAATGTTTCAATCTGACTCATCTCAATATGCACTTATAAAATGTATATTTTTCATGTACTAATAAAATTATTTTTGTATTTTTGTGGCCGCTAGAAGCACTGCTTCAGGATTTAGAAGTACGAGAGAGATAGGGGAGAAGGAAAATATAGCAATGGGGCAGAATCTAGGGAGGACTAATCAAATTTAAGGAAATACGATTGACTATCGAAGAGGAATTACTCGAAGTCTTGTACTAAGATGGCCATTGGTCTTTTACGATTATTAGAGTTTGCATATTCATATTGAGCTAGTTCTAAAAGATGATCAATTATGAGATTTACAATCAATTATGAGGAACTTAGAGGCAAGATTTTGAAGAAAATTTGGAAGAGAGGGAATTTTAATTTCATTACGAATTTCCTTATTTCTGAAATACCATGGAGAATTAGTGATTTGTTAGATAGTAACGTTTTGAGCCGCAAAAAGAGATTTAATATAGGAGTCAGCCGCGCATGACCATGCAGTACTCGCATAAGTAAATTGGGGAAGAAACATAAATAGGTTGAGGATTTGCAGATGAGCAGTTTATTGCTAGTACTTGTCGTGTAGTCCTCGCTTTTATTTGAGTATTCACCTGTTATCAAATGTATAGTGGGATTTTATTTTGATTGCGTTGTGTAAAAGTACTAAATTTAACCACAGGTTCTGAGAAACTACAGACATAAGATATGAAAATAAACTAAAAGCTAAATTACAGCATCCGAAACTAGTTTAATATAAAAAAAGTAGTACCATAGCTACCCAATCCTGATCAGCCACAGATACCCATCAACCAGCAGTGTTCCGGGCACACCATTTTAACTCCCCAAAGGTACCCCCTTTTACATACATTTTGAAATTGATATTAGGTCCTCTCTCTCTCTCTCTTATATTTACATAATTACTTAAGTATTGAAAAATTATTGTCAGAACTAATTTAGAAGGTGTTGATAAAGCATATTTTATGAAAATTAGAATCAGTTTGTGTGCACATAGATGTATGTATATTATAATAAATTTACTTTTTTTATATTAAGCTAGTTTCGGATGCTGTTAATTTAGCTTTTAGTTTATTTTCATATCTTATGTCTGTAGTTTATCAGAACATGTAGTTAAATTTAGTATTAAAATACTTTTACACAACGCAATCAAAATAAAATCTCACTATACATTTGATCACAGGTTAATACTCAAATAAAAACGAGGACTACACGACAGTACTTAATGTACAGTTTCAAGCAATTAGAGAGAAGAGGTAGGGAATTAAGAATTGCATAGGAACTCGTTTGCTGAAGCGTCAGGAGTAAGTGGTAGCAGAGATGGAAGATGAGAAAGAAAATAACAGAGGGTTTGATTTGAATCATTTATTGAATATAATGAATACAAATGTTGTACGGCTTGAATACAGCTCGAATGTTACAACAGATGATCGAAATTTACACCATCAGACACCAAATATGTAGGTCACCGGTGGAGCATTGATTGCAGGTCATGGTCGAACACACCGGGAATTTCTTTGGTTGTAGCAACTGCGCAGACGAGTCTTGCCACAAGACTCATTTCAGACTCCACAGGATAGTGATACACAAAAGGACACATTTGATGGCGTTTATTGTATTGCCATCTACCTTCTCTTAAAATGAGAACTTAAAAGGAGAAAATATAAAAATTTTACAAGCTATTTTTTAGCTATCCCTAAAAAGGAACACTAGTCATTAACGGGATTAATATCTCCTTCTCTGGTAAAAAATACAAGTGTCTTTCTATACTCTGGTTATTTCCCTTTTAAGATATTTTTGTTATCCTGTGATTTTTTTACTATTATTATTATTTATTTAAAAATTATTTAAGTCTTTTATTTTATCTATTCATTGTTATTGTTTGAACACTGTTCCACTCGTTCCACGAAATATTTATTGGTCTTTTGAAATCTCAACACGTTGAGATATTATCTTTGATATCGGGTGAAATTTCTATGTAGAGATAATTTAGGAAATAAGAGCTGAAGTTGAAATTTCTTGTAACCTGGACACCAAATTGCACATTTATTTACTAATATTATCATTGACCATTCAAAATATTATCAGAATATTTTTAAAGTTTTATTTATATGTATGTAATGAAACACTGTTTCATTCTTTCCACGAAATATTTAGTGATATTTTTGTTTTTAATTCCAGCAATTTTAGATAATATTCCGCATATCAGGTGATATTATAGAATATTTTTAAAGTTTTATTTATATGTATGCCCTCCCCCCCCCACCCCCCTCACACTCCCCCCCTCACCCCCCCCCCCCCCCCCCCCCCCCCCCCCTCCCCCCCCCCCCTCCCCCCCCCCCCCCCAAAATACTCTTATCCTAAACGCCAAAGTGCATTTAGTTTCATTTTCGGATTTTTGTGCACCATTCCCGGGAATAATGACAATGGAACAGCACACTATCAGTCAATAGAACATACTGTTATGTTCGGGAAACAATAAAAGGGGAATAATATTAAACTCGATCGAGTGTATTTCAGTCATTTGCTGTTGCACATCCACGATTATGTCAGTTGTTGGTAGTGGAAGCGAAAATTGCAATAATGACGGCCGAGAAATGAAGATGTTCCATCAGAACAAGACAAACAAATCCTTCCTAAGTGCCATCAGGGAATTTTTCAAGGCCCTCTACATGAAAATTTTTACACTGTGGATTGCCCTGGGAGATGCCATTCTGGAATTCGCAGCTTCGTACGTGAGAATTTTCGATGACATCAGTTTTGACAATGGCTTCTTCGAAATGCCGAGTAAGTAAACTTTGGACATTAAAATGCAGAAAAGCTTTAGTACAGTATAACTACGAGAACATATTAGAGACATTTTTGTCACTGGCCAATAATCACATCTTTAATATTCTATGATTTATATAGTAACTTAATTTTTTAAATAGAAAATTAAAAAATAATACAATAAGGAAAATAACAAGAACTTTGTATTTTAATGTAATCTATTGTGACGCCTTCAATATTCTCAAATGAGAGGTAACGTGAATAATGGATCACAGTCAAAGATAAAATTGGAAATTTACTTTTATTCTTGATTAACTACGGCTATTTACAAAGGTATGTTAATTCCCAAATCATGCAGAATTGCAAATGATGGTTGCCGGTAAAACTTCCTCACGACGATCACAGTCGAAAGAAAAACAAGAGATTTAATAATCTCTTACAAGTGGGGAGGCTTTTCAGGGTGCAATCAAACCCAGTTTATCCCCCGTTCGGTATCCGAGACTCTGCCGCTCCCTATATTTGCGGAATTTACGAATCTCCCGAACTAGTAAGCTGGCTCTGTAAAAAGGGCGAAAGCCTCCACGAGGTCAACACACCTATGAAAAAAATGACGAAAAACCCTGAGTCGCAAAATTGTAGGCTTTTTATACCTGGGGGATCAGTTACGGTTCCGCCAATTGATTTTTGGGTGAGTTAAGATCCCAGTTACTTGAGAACTCCAGCTAAAGTTACAGTTATATTTTTTAGCTGAATTCTCATTCGCTGGCTGTCCCTTTATAGAATTTCCCAGCATTCATTAACGAGATCCATCAGGGGCGTATTCGTCTATTCAGTCTGATTGTCAAGACCTCAGACTCTGCGACGCCACGCTATTGTCCTGGTAAACAGGTGTACTCCGATCAGATGTTTTGGCGCGTGCTTGGACAAAGGGGAGTCTTCACACCATATATAGAATTTTCAAAAACAATATTTTTTACAATGTATTAACTGATAAAGCTGAAATAATACTTAAATATTTGAAAACATAATAGCATGTCTTCTTCTTAAGAAAAAGATTTTTTAATGGGTCAAAATGCTATTAAATTTTTTAATTGCGTGAAACCAAGACTTGAAATTCAAATTCCGCCTGCCATTTTCTTGGTAATTGTCCACAAATTGGGGTATTAATCGAATTTTACCAACGTTTATTGATTTTGACAGCTTTTATTTTAAAAATATAATAAAGAGGATAAGTATTAAAACAGAATAGGAAATAAATTGTCAGTGTTTTGATTGACTATATGAAAAAGTTTTGTAAAATTTCATTCTGCCTATAAAACTTATTTTATATAATTTAAACATTATCTAAAACTCTCTTCAATTTTCTTTTCCCTCAAAATATGATAGCCCGCGATTAAGTATCTATTGCATATGCCTAGTATCATTGTAGCACTTATATTAACTTATTGCTTAACCATATAATTTGTACTAATCTTAAGTTTAAACCTCGATTAATTTTTATTATTCGAAACTTGCATTTCATCGTAACAAATGATCTAAAAAATTCAAAAATATTTCCAATTTTACCAGTATATAGTAGTACAATACGTCTTATATATAAAAGTCATTGTATGTATGTGTGTATGTATCTATGTTCTACATCTCCTTCTAAACTATTGGCCCGATTCTAAAATAAATTGATATAAATATGCTTTATATCACTGCAAAAAATACTGTCAACTTTAAAACGTTCGAAATGCAATCCTTCCTTTTTCGACGGTTTTATGCCATTATTTCAAGCAATATTTTCATCGGTTAAGAGTAT
This sequence comes from Pardosa pseudoannulata, assembly GCA_032207245.1. NCBI lineage: Eukaryota > Metazoa > Arthropoda > Arachnida > Araneae > Lycosidae > Pardosa > Pardosa pseudoannulata. The sequence continues at coordinate 85,087,784 of CM063508.1, read as the reverse complement.
CAATTAAATGTATAAATTTATCACATAATAAGTAGGCGGCCGTATTCACCATGATTTTAATACTCGGATCTAACCTAGAATCAGCGTTTTCTTATTCATTAACGAAAATCTACAGCTTTCACCTCATTTTAATTCCTCGAATTCGGGGGATTAATAGCCTAATCCACAAATTTATATTTTACGCTTGTTCACTGCGTCTAAAACAAACATAAATATATTATCTTTGGAAAAATCTTGAATATTTAAGAATTTTGAATAGAAAGGGAAAGATTTGTGCATTTACATAGAACAAATGATTTGGAATGTATGACTTGTCTAAACAAATGATTTGGAATGTATGACTTGTATAAACAAATGATTTGGAATGTATGACTTGTATAAAAAAAAATATTTGGAATGTATGACTTGTTGATTCCTAAAGTTCAAAATATGTTAAAATTTTAATAGAATGTAATAGATGATTTTAATTTAGGAAATGTATATTTATCTGGTACAGCTTTAGTATAGAAAACCATTAGCGATATTTTGTATTGATGACATTTTTGTCGCCTAACCAAACATCCTATTGTTAATATCGTATGAATTATATAAAAATGTCTAGAATATATAAAATTAAATCATATCAACTATATAGTTACCGCTGATGGGGTACGTGGTACATACAAATTGATTCCAGGATATGTGAGCAACGTTTGAGGGTTCACTGAAGGTTTAATATAAAGCAAGTAACTTGTGACCCATTTCATTCTTACGAAAATTAAAATAAATAGCAATAAATAAGTAGGTTGCCATTTTTTCAGCCGTTCCCTTAAAAGAATATTAAGCTTGTATATTGTCAACACAAAGCACTAACAACGTTTAATTGGAATTTTTGTTTTATTTTATTATTCAAAACACGAGATAATGATTTCAAAAATTATTAGTTTAAATATCAAAATGTTTTATTTATATTCTATTTTTAAATATTTATATTATATTTAAATCATTAACACTGTTATAAAATCAAAATTAAAAAATTATAATTTTGTTACCATATAGTTATATAAAGTTATTTCACTTGGGTCGGGGAGTTTGCTAAGAGAAGAGGTCCGTGTGCAAAAAAAAAAGTTTGGGAACCACTAATATAAGGAGTGGGGATTCCAATATGGCAGGTAGAGACCCATCTTAACATCAGAGACGCTGAAGGAGTCATTTTGACCAAAAAAATATTTTGTGTATCTTAACAGATTTATTCTTTTACAGATAGTAACAGTAGAAAAAATATAAATTTTTATAAAACTATTTCTCAGGATAAGTTTTGAAAATATATTTTGATGAGTATTATATTATTTAGTTAAAACAGAAATAATATAAGTTTTTATAAAAATATTTCTAAGGATAAAGTTTGAAAAGATATTTTCATTATTAAGTAATAACAAAAATAATATAAATTTTTATAAAAATATTTCTGAGGATAGATTTTGAAAATATATTTTAATTCGTATTATATTATTTGGTAATAACAGAAATAATATAATTTTTTCTAAAAATACTTCTGAGGATAAAGTTTGAAAACATATTTTCACGAGTATTACATTATTAAGTAAAAACAAAAATAATATAAATTTTTATAAAATTATTTCTGAGGATAAATATTGAAAATATAATTGAATGAGTATTATATATCTTAGTAATAACAGAAATAATATAAGTTTTTATAAAACTATTTCTGGGGATAAGTTTTGAAAACATATTTTATTGAGTATTATATTATTTAGTTAAAACAGAAATAACATAAAGTTTTATAAAAATATTTCTGAGGATAAATTTTGAAAGCATATTTTAATGAGTATTATAATATAAATTTTTATAAAAAATATTTCTGAGGATAAATTTTGAAAACATATTTTAAAGAGTATTATACTATAAATTTTTATAAAAAATATTTCTGAGGATAAATTTTGAAAATATATTTTAATGAGTATTATAATATAAAATTTTATAAAAATATTTCTGAGGATAAATTTTGAAAACATATTTTAATGAGTATTATAATATAAATTTTTATAAAAAATTTTCTGGGGATAAATTTTGAAAATATATTTTAAAGAGTATTATAACATGAATTTTTATAAACAATATTTCTGGGGATAAATTTTTAAAACGTATTTTAATGAGTATTATAATATAAAATTTTATAAAAATATTTCTGAGGATAAATTTTGAAAGTATATTTTAATTCGTATTATATTATTTGGTAATAACAGAAATAATATAATTTTTTATAAAAATACTTCTGAGGATAAAGTTTGAAAACATATTTTACCGAGTATTACATTATTAAGTAATAACAAAAATAATATAAATTTTTATAAAAATATTTCTGAGGATAAATCTTGAAAATATAATTGAATGAGTATTATATTACTTAGTAATAACAGAAATAATATAAGTTTTTATAAAACTATTTCTGGGGATAAGTTTTGAAAACATATTTTATTGAGTATTATATTGTTTAGTTAAAACAGAAATAATATAAAGTTTTATAAAAATATTTCTGGGGATAAATTTTGAAAGCATATTTTAATGAGTATTATACTATAAATTTTTATAAAAAATATTTCTGAGGATAAATTTTTAAAACATATTTTAATGAGTAATATAATATAAATTTTTATAAAAATATTTCTGGGGATAAATTTTGAAATTTTTTTTCTATTATTACTACCTGAAAAAAAAAATCTGCTAAGATAACACAAAATAGTTTTAGGTCAAAATGACCCTTCCCACAGTTCTACTGTTACGAATGCATCTCTACATCCCTATATGATGGTATGAGTGCATTTATGCAGTAGCTTATTTCGCGTCCGTGTTAAATTTATTTATTTATTTATTTCAGCAAATGATGACGAAGAACTGGGGAACTTCAAGCGAGACTTACTGAACACTCACAACCACTGTCGAATCTTGCACGGTTGTCCCCCTCTCGTCATGTCTAAAAAGCTCACAAACAGTGCGCAGGCATGGGCTAACAAACTGGCCAACAAAGGACTATTGCTGTACAGCGAGGACCATCGTAAGTTTTCTCTTACACAGTAAAGCAACGTTTATCCCTTAATGCATATCGTCTCTTTTTACAACCGCTGAAAAATAGCTTGTATCAAACCGTACACAAGGGGGGATTTGGGGGACGGTCCCCTCCCGAAATTCTAGAAGACCATTTCGTCAAAAGAAAATGTTCCACGTGTGTAAGTTCCCTCTGCCTAGCTCTAAAAGAACATGTTCCTAAAAAGAAATCGCTTAGGCTATAAAAAGTTTTGCAGAGCTGCTGGCCGAAAATTTAACGTTTTCTCTATATTCTGCTATATTTGCCTTACCTGGTTAGTTTTTGCCTTTTCTCGTTTGTCATCAAATCTTTTTAATTATTTAAGTTAAAAATTGATAATTGCCATACTTCATCCCCGCCTTTATACCTTAATTTTGTTTTACTGAAGTATCATTCATAAATAACGCTGTCTTTCCTCTTTAGTCCCCCTTCCCCCCCTGGAAAAGAGTTTCTGGTTATATTTGGTTGCTTTGGAGCGCTTCGGTCTACTGTTTTGCACAAGAGGGCTAATGAGACCGGGACCTACAGTTTAAAGCCGATTCCGAACGGCTACAAACATTCATGCCAGCAGCGGGATGAACTCCGGTTCCAAAGAGCAACGCTCTACCCTTCGTCCATCGTTCGGAGTCTGGTTATAGTCCTGGCTTGTAGAATTTTCACGATTTCTTAGAACGAGTTTAGATGGCCGAATGGTTAGAGCACTGATCTTCACTACCGGAGTTCGTGGGTTCATATCCCACTGTGGCATAGATGATCTAACCGTTCTGTATCGACCTTAAGCAGTAGGTCCCACTCACGTTACCCTTCGTGTTTCAAAAAAGTAGACCATAGTGCTCCCAAAAACTTAAAACGAGTTTCCCTTTTGAGAGTAGGTAGAGGGAACCAAAATGCCTCAACGGTAGATGCGGGGAAAATAACATGAATCGAGTGATCAGTGCAGGAAAACAAATAATGAAGGAACTATAGACTGAGGTTCCGAGTTTTATGTTACATATTCTACCTGTTGAAAATGATGCAACTTCTTAGACAAAAATCGGTTTTATCGTTTACATATTTATTTGATTCATTTCCAAACAACCTGTTTTGAATAGATTGCACATACTTTGTTATCTGCATTTATGGCAAAACTGGTTATCTACGATAGCATTGTTCGATACGTTACTAAATCTAGATACCTTATTACGGGGATTTTTTTAACTCTTTGATAAGCCATATCAGGGGCGTATGCAAGGGGGGTAGGAGTTTAAACACCCCCCTTGAGGTCAGACAAAATGGCAAAAATAAAAATTTTAGTAGAAATTATGCGGGCTATTATTTTTTAGAATTATGAACTCCCCCCCCATGAAAAAATTCTGCGTACGCCACTGAACCTTAGTAATTACATAACAAGCGTGCCAAGTTTGCAGGACCAAAAAACTTTCCTGAGAGGCCAAAAAATTTGATATATCAATAAATATTATACAGATACTGTGTAGAATTATTACATATACCAGGACCGTAGCCAGAAATTATTTTCGGAGGGGGACATTGTTTTTTGTGAAGGATACTTCAATAAAACTACAGGTTTTTTTATGTATGCATACTGCTAGTTAGTATCATAATACAATGGGATTTTAAAATATCAAAATGATTAAAAATTGATATAATGAACAAATTTTTAGCCTTGAATGAATCATGTAGTAACTACACAATGAATTAATAGTAAAATTAACATTGAAAATATATAAACTATACATGGTATTAAATTTAATTTTTAAAACAGAAGTATAACTAAAGAAAAAGAATAATTTTGAAAGAAAATGAAAATGTTCAAATTTTTACTTTAAATTTTCGCCAAAAAATTTTCACAATTTCTTCCAATTGTGCAACAATATTGTGATGAATTGCCAAAAGTGCTAGTCAATCTGTTCTTACATGTCGAATCCAATTTGCACCTACTCCTTAACTCAATGTCGCTGTTCTAAGCCCACTTTTGTCTATTCACAGCTAGGCAAATGACACACACGTGGTCCATATTCTTTCCATGAAACGGTATTTTAGAATTTCGGAGGGGGACCAGTCTCCTAAATCCCTCCCCTTGCCTACGGCCCTGACATATACTATAACAGGAGTGGCCAAGCTCCTTGATAGTCCGAGTCATTTTTTAAAATTTGAAATTTTTCTCGAGCCACAATTAAATACGTATTTAAAAGATATGCAAAAAAAGGTATTATTTTTATTTTACAGTAATTATATTTATTGGACGTCATTTAGAAGCTCTTCGTCCTTCAATTTTTCAAGGAAATTTTTGTATTGTCGATGATTTTTTGCAATGGTGCAAATCTAATTTACAATGTGTTACACTGTTTTCATAACATCAGGATATTTTAAATATTTTGTAACGAGATGTTCTCGGCGAATTATATAGTGAATCGGTATGAATTGTGGAATTAGAGAATCATCTCTTAAAATGACAATAAGACTGGTTTTTTTTTACCTAGCACTGCCGGAGCTCCATCAGTTGTAATAATTTTTTAAAATATAATAACACAAAAATGAAAAGGGAACTCGGGTACATTTATCGAGAGCCACAAATAATCCTTCAAAGAGCCGCATGTGGCTCGCGATCCGCACGTTGGCCACTTCTGTACTATAACTTATAAACTAACTTAAGGTACTGGTACTCGAAAGAAAAGTTTCACTTTAATTTGCTTTGATTTCAGAACTTTGATAAAATCCTATTTGACATTCCTGGTTAAAATGTATTGAAATTCTTAATGCGTAATACCTTATATATATATATATATATATATATATATATATATGTCTCCTAAATCCCTCCCCTTGCCTACGGCCCTGACATATACTATAACAGGAGTGGCCAAGCTCCTTGATAGTCCGAGTCATTTTTTAAAATTTGAAATTTTTCTCGAGCCACAATTAAATACGTATTTAAAAGATATGCAAAAAAAAGGTATTATTTTTATTTTACAGTAATTATATTTATTGGACGTCATTTAGAAGCTCTTCGTCCTTCAATTTTTCAAGGAAATTTTTGTATTGTCGATGATTTTTTGCAATGGTGCGAATCTAATTTACAATGTGTTACACTGTTTTCATAACATCAGGATATTTTAAATATTTTGTAACGAGATGTTCTCGGCGAATTATACAGTGAATCGGTATGAATTGTGGAATTAGAGAATCATCTCTTAAAAGGAGAATAAGACTGTTTTTTTTTTTACCTAGCACTGCCGGAGCTCCATCAGTTGTAATAATTTTTTAAAATATAATAACACAAAAATGAAAAGGGAACTCGGGTACATTTATCGAGAGCCACAAATAATCCTTCAAAGAGCCGCATGTGGCTCGCGATCCGCACGTTGGCCACTTCTGTACTATAACTTATAAACTAACTTAAGGTACTGGTACTCGAAAGAAAAGTTTCACTTTAATTTGCTTTGATTTCAGAACTTTGATAAAATCCTATTTGACATTCCTGGTTAAAATGTATTGAAATTCTTAATGCGTAATACCTTATATATATATATATATATATATATATATATATATATATATATATATATATATATATATATATATATATATATATATATATATATATATATATATATATATATATATATATATATATATATATATATATATATATATATATATATACTTCAATCACAGGTATAGGAGAAAACATCTGTCTTTTGGATCTAGACAAGCCCTCTACCTACATTGAGGGAGAGCAAATAACAAGGGAGTGGTATACTGAGATTGACCATTACGACTACAGCAATCCCGGTTGGAAGAAGGGTAAGTAAAAACTTCTAAACATAAAAATCGAGCTTATTGTGAACCTTTCCGACTAAAAGGTATGAAATTCTGTTGAAAAATGCATAGCATCACAGTCTGAAGCGTCAGAACTAAATTAATCTTTACATGCTCTTTTTATCTGTCAAAGCATTGCCATGATTACTACCTCAATGTTTTTTTATTCATGTATAATATTTGCATTTGCTGTTTTGGCAACATTAAGTTAATAAGTAATCTCCGTAAACTTGCTTGTGTTGGCTTGCTTACATTTTTTCCTCTTCTAGTTATCAAAATATATCTGTCTTTACTAATATTTTTGCATCATAAAGTTCCGATTATAAACAAAAGGTTGAAGAACAGAAATTAACACTAGTATTGCGAAAGGGATCTCATTCGCTCCTACTGACATTTGTTTTATACCAATATACAGAGTCGGAACAAGAGCGTGGCAAAGGAGGCATTTGCCAAGGGCGCATTAGCTGTAGGGGTGCCACACACACAAAATGCGCCTCTACAACTAAAAGAGCTCCGTGATGGATCCGAACGAGAACAATTCTCCTTCGCACAGAAAAGTGGAGAAATAATTTACAAAGTTCCAAATTTTGGGATTAATGGTAGGATTAAAAGACAATAAATCAGAATTGTTAATAAAATAATGCCAAATTACGAAGACTCAATTTGAACTAATTCGGCAACTTGTTGCATAATATCAGCAATTTTTTTCAAAGCATTACATTAATGGAATAAGATGTCTGTTGTTCCACATAGCGTAAAGCCATTTAAAATACTTTAAATACACAATTTTCAATTTTGGGCTCACATTTTTTACTTTTGTACTATGTAATTACAGCCGATTAAAGTGGAGATCCTGCTAAACGGAAGCCAGTTGAGAGGGAGTCTAGTGTATATTTATTCACAACAGTTTATTATTATTATTATTCCTTTTGACTCAGCAAGACGACAAATTTTACCGTTAATTTTTTTTTTTCATTGTACCAGGTTCCTGCCGTGCTACCCAGCTGTTATGGAAGGAGTCAAAAGAGATAGGAGTAGGCTTGGCAAAACTTCCTGGTCAAAATAAATTTTACGTGGTAGTACAATATTGGCCACCTGGCAACAGCAACAGGCCTGGTAAATTTCAGGAGAATGTACCGCCCAGAAGATGACAGTGAAAAAAATCCATCATGTTACTACTCGCCAATTTTGTACTTCCCAAGACTGATGGTAAATTAAACTCACCATGAGATCAAGTTAGCAATTCAAGCTGAAATGCTTTTTGAAGAATAAAGATCTTTAAGTTTTACAATAAGCAATTTACTTCTAATTATTTTAACTTTCAGAAAAAGAAAAATAGGTCACAATTATTTTATATTAAACTTATATGGACCACCAAATATTTGTCCACATACCACTAAATTCATTATGTATCCCGTACCTCCTCAACAGAAACACTCTCCTGCAGGACTGTACGAACCAATTTGGAAACCACTGATCTAGACAAATATCTTAAGAGTTTTATATGATAAAATAAGATAATTTCATTTGAAGAAATGTGCTTTGTCATCCATACTTAAACGTATATGTCATTTTACAAAGGGAAAAAAATGTTCTTTAAAAATTAGAAGAACATAAAAATAAATGCCTAGAACTAAATACCTGAAATATAAAATTATTTAATATTTCATAGTCAGAATATCTTATAAAAGAATTCACATTTTACACAATTATTACATTTTCCAAGAATACATATTTCCATCAAAGGTAAGTTTCCATAAGTTTAAGGAAATACCCCAATCTCTATTGAATTAATGGATACGTAATTTTATTCTTAAAGAAACTAAAGTTCAAATTAGCATATAAACTTTAGTTTTACGTTAATATGATCAGAAATGAGGGGTCTAAAAATTAAAGAAAACTGTAATGTTTGTAATGTAACCATTGAAAATATTCTTCACCAATTACTTTAGAGAAATAACTCATACTTTTTAATTTTCTCAAGATTACTGGGCAAAAACAACTTTTAGTCGAATTGCAGTTCTGACATCAGAATCATCCAGAAAGTTTTAAGTCCAGAATTGGGGAATTTCACATTTATTGGGAATCAAAATGCATCAGTCAACCTACATTCTTTATAGCCCAACAGCTCTGCATATAATGCATAATATACTCATTTGTCGCCAATTTCCACAGCAAGAGAGCCACGTGATTCTGTTCCCATGAGACTTAAAATAGTCCAGCAATTTTGGGGAGCATGAATGAACCTTGATTATTTAAGCTAACTTGAAAAACACACAGGCAGCAATTAAATTATTGCAGAAGCTATACCATGCTCCACAGACAGCTGAAAAAATGTGACAAGTGGACAAAAAATTAGCATTTATTTCCAGCGTTAGACTTGAAGGGTAAAAGGAATTTAACTCGGAAAACACTCCTTGATCTGACATTCTATGTCTGGGAAATGAGAAGAGGGAAAAGGAAAATTTTGGATATTTATTTCAGGGACAATAATTTTGATACATTACATATATAAGTAATATATACTTGAAACAGAATAACTATCCCTATTAAAATTATTTAATATTTTCATCGTTAAAATTTTCTAAAAACAATTCATGTATCACACAATCATCACATCTTCCAAGATTATATACTTTCATCAAAAATACGCTTCTATAAGTGTAAAGAAACAATTCAATCTTTGTTGAACTGAAAAGATATATATCTAATATGTATACGTACTAAATACAAAGTACATGTACTAAAGAGCAATTTAACATGTGTATATTTTACATCCAAATAATCAGAAATGTGGTTAATAAATTAACTGTTATAAATGTGACAAATATTTTTAGATATACCACATTAAATTGAAAAAATATATATATGCTTGGAGTCGAATCTCTAGAATATAAAATTATTTTGCACTCGTTATAAGTGAGTTCAATTGAAATGTAAATTATTATGCACAAAAATTATCTTTTTAAGTAAAGATAATTTTGAAACCATCTTTTTAAAAATCAACTTCTGGTGTCTCCAAATTTATTATTGTTATTATTATTCAATATTATTCAACAAATCCAAAATTTACTTCATATTTATTTCAATCATGAGCATCTTACGAAGTGATCAGTGTAACTTTCATCTGAAAATTAAACTTCCAGAATTCGTACAAGTATATTGTGTTAACTACAAGATAACAACAATTAACAAACATTCTTTAAAAGTTTGTCATGTAAATGGTATCAATTTTGGAATATGTTGCATGCTGCAACATAGTGGAACTATCATTACAATACAAGGGAAAATATACCTATTGACAACATATACAAAGTTTAAATACATAGTTTAGAATAAAAAATAAAGCAAAGTCATTTCGAAAACATTTTATTTTATATTAAGTTCTAGAAAACATCGAGATGAAAATAATGAGAAAAAAATTATAATACATAAAGTACAAATTGTTTATCAATAAAGCCTTTTATTTTTAAAAACTTTAAAATGTACAGAATATACAAATACTGAAATTTAATACATATACAGAATTATAACAATACTGGCATTTAAAATAAATTGATTTAAAACACAAAATGAAACTATGCAAAAACAGCCCTGGATCAAAAGAAAGTAAAAGCTTTCTAAGATTGTTACAAATGTCAATTCATAAATGAATGTAAATGCAAGACTATGGTAGTTGATCAACACAGATAAAAAATGTTATAAACAAGTTCCACATATATATAAAAAAAATGTACATTGATCAAATCACTCTTGTTTTTAAGTACTCAAACAAATGCAAATCAGTGAAAAAGTATGAACATAGAACAAATATTTAACGAATTCACCCTCTGTATAAGGAAAATAATTAATGGTGAATAATGAAAATGCAAAAAAAAACTCCCTCCATCTAAAAATATGATATGAATTCATTAAATGTAGAAATTTTTAAAAATTTAAATTTTTTTTTCTTTTTGTATCTGAAGTAATAATTAGACTATTAATAAACAGGTGACACTGCAATAATTGTCATTCATCGAAAACTGTAACTATCAGAAAATGAAAGTCACGCCCATTGTGGTTATAAAATGTCAAATTTCAATCAAAATTGTGATCAAGTACAAGACAGAAGTTTGAAACAAAAACAATTAACACTTCACCTACATCATGTTATCCTCCAAAATATTTTGCAGTATTAGAAAGGCAAGAACCTGCAATACTTACAATATACAGCTGCACTGAATAGAATCAATTAATTGAATGTTTACAAAATACATTTAATAACACAGAGAAAAGCTTGACAACATTTTTTAACAATGCAATTTTTTCTAAAAGCAACTATTAGCATGAGGGAGTTCCTACAAGATTCTGCATATTAACAAAACAAAATTTAATGGCAAAGGACATTAAAAATAAAGACAATCAACATTATCATGTTCTATAGAAGCTGTTGAGTCAACCACATCCTTGTTAAACTAAAATACTCTTATATTTTACTCCTATTATTCTCTGTTATTCATTGTATTACTTTGTATTAACAGACATAGTTATTGCTTTTTAAATAAAATCATTCTAAATAATTAGAATTTTAAACACATGTAGAAGAAAGCCTCAAATCTCAATGTCAGCAATCTGGTAATGCTCAAAATACATTTTCCCAACTGTCTTTATTTTTTTAATAAATTATAAATTTTATATCTATTTATTTAAAATTGGATTTTTCAATATTTTTATCTACACAAAATGTTTATTAATTACATAAATTTTGTATTGTAACTTGGAAGTTTTACAGCTGAATGACAACCCTTATATTCTTTTAGCAGTTTCTGAAGGCAAAGTTTTTCATACTTTATTCATTTCAAATATCAAGTTTCCAAACCCAAAATCAGTTGTAAAAATAGAAGCAAAAAAAAGGGGAGCTCCATACAAGGAGACATTCAAGTGTGTGTCTGATATTAGCTCAACTGAACAAGAAACTAAGGTACTAGTGTTTGCAAGTCAAACGAATTTCAGATATAACATGTACACAAGTTATAAGAGTGTGAGAAGGGAAAGGTGTTAGGGTCCAAAATCTAGAAAATTCCATAATTTGGACATTTTGCCATCTGGACAACTTTAAATTTGAGTCTCTCTACTTTACCATATTTTAAGGCAAGTAAAAAATCTAAACATATACCATATTTTCAGATGATGGGAGTAAATGATAAAATTATGTATTTATGCTACAACTAGAATTAGTGAGATCATACTAAAAAGGACAAATAAGGTGTAATATATCATTCAAAAGTATGAATAAATTTACTTTATTGTAAATAGGAAAAAAAATAACTGCACCATGAGAAAATACTTTTGAAAATATTTAACTTTGTCAATAAAATTCTCAATTTATATCTATTTCTCCAGAAGAGGAAAGTACAACTGAAATCATTTAATAAATGCTTATTTCTGAAGTGTGGGAGCAACTAGAATGTTTTCCTATTAGAAACAAATTAGATTGACAAAGTATATAATCCTTTGTAAAACGAGAAAAATTTTACAATGCAACTAAAATGTGTCCAAATATTTGTGAATTAATATTTTATCACCTGATTCAGCTTCATAAAGGATATATACCTATATGGCTGTAAAATTTTATTCGCTTAAGACAATATGAGAAAACACAATTTTTAACTTCCTAATAAAAGCATTATATTATCACAATTGTATAAAAAAAGATTTAACATTCTAAATTCCGCTGACCTTGAATCATTTACAATGGGTTTGAATTATTTTTATTGTAATGCTAGGCTCATCAACTGCAATATTTTTCTAAGCATAGCATGATTAAAGAAAATAAATTTGTTACCTATATCATTCAATAAAAAATAATTATAATAAATTAGTTGACTTTCATATCATCGCAACAATTTATTTTTTAATACATTTTTAACACTTTCACAAATGATAAAATTAAAAAAACAAAAACTAATAAATCATTGACCATTTATGAATTAAACAAATCTTACAGTATTCTTATTATGAGCATACTTTTTGTGTCAATATGATATACTAGAAAAATCCAGGGGATTTTAGGTAACACATACAACATCTAATATCTGTATATATGTATGTATATGTTTGATTAGGAACTTTTTCTGGGCCCTGTATAAGTTACCACAAAATGTCTCCTATGGAACACAGTCAGCAAAAAAGAACTCCAATCTAAATAAGCGAACATGGTGATCACAAAATCCAGGAAAAAAGTACCCTGTTCTTTTCTGATAATTTTCCCAAAATTTTCTGGTGTACCACAGTCATGCTACATTTCAAGGAAATGTGGCAGATTTTGACCCAGCAAAGGTGGCATCTCTCTAGAAATGGAACAAGTTTTTTTTTGTGGGGAGGGGGTATTTATATATGTAAAAAGTATAATTTTAAGTATATGCTGACACAGTTTTACCATCTGATGCAACTAATGATTTTCCCCATGTTTTCAAAATTAAACTAGTCAAAATCCTATTAGTTAAAGACATATCTCTTTTCCACATTTAATACATATATCATAATTGCAATTTATCCTTCAAATAGTCTTATTTGGCATGTATACATGTCAGGATTTAAATTGTAGATTAATCTTAAAAGATTTTAATTAAGGATTCTTTACTGAGAGTGACGCAGCATGAGGAGTTAGCCACATAAATACGGCTCACGCGCAATAATCTGAGCAGAGAACAGTGTGCACATTCCACAGACAGAGCTGTGGCTACTCGAAGCAGCTAAGCCTGCCTTTGTTAGAAGTTGGGCGCCAATGTGCGACGCCATTGAAGATGATTGAAAAGTAGTGTTCTATGAGATTTGAATAAAGATATGAAAATGTAATCAGTACTCTAGTGTCGTTTAGTGGAATGTGTCATATATATGTATATATATAACATATATGTGTGTGTGTGTATGCGTGTGTATGTGTGTGCATGTGTGTGTATATGTCATCTAAGAGTATATAACAGGGTTTTGCAATCATGAGCAGTTGGTATGATAAAGCAAGACACTGTTGTAGTTATGAAAGATATTTATTGCCAAAGCATCATTTTAATGAGTTCCCACTTCATTATTGGGATGGGATGAACTCATGAAAAATCTATTTCCAATAGCATGCATCCCCTTTTTGTTCAGATTTTTCTAAATTGGCCACTACTCCACTATAAAGTTTTAATTGTATAGACCCCTTGTCTGCAAGCATGAAGTGTAGGCCTAATGATCAGTTTAGATTAGGGATTAAAAACAGGGAAAGGAAAGCAGAGAAATGTGGGGGATTGCCCTTGACTTTAGATTTGGAAACCTCTGAGAATTTTCTCATGCCGTAATGAGGGCTTTCAGCTATAAATTTACTTTAGCACAATTTAACTATGAAATTATAAGATGTTTCTGAAAGTATATTCCTTATAGGATCCTTATGGGATCGTCTTCAGAGTTTTATACAAAATCTTTACATTTGTTTACAAATTTAGCTTACTTTTTCCTTAAAACAGATTTAGTTTACTTTTTCTTTACATATATATCAATGATGCAACTAAAAGTGATGGAATGTTTTTCTTAAACTTAAAATGAGACATGCAATAAAACTTTTTTTTTAATTTTTAATAGAAATGTATTTAAAAAATGAAGCATTTCTTTTAAGCTTTAATTACACTGAATCTTGAATTGTAAATAATTTTATCATAAAAAAATTAAAATCTTTAAATAATAGTACAACAGATTTTTATTCTTTGATTCTTCCAAAATTTAAATACACTATCACTTGTTATGTATTCTAAATAGTTTGAAGGGGGATTAAAAAAGAACTTATTCCCAAAATTGATAAAATTTTGGAAAATTCTTTGATTTTTGCTAAATTTTGAAAAGTATGCTGATATGTTACAGAATTATGAAATATCCTGATAATTATCTGATTTCCTGCT
>CM063508.1:85000464-85067964 GCA_032207245.1 Pardosa pseudoannulata | reverse complement strand
GTGGGCAGTGTCAGCAATAAATTAATTTATTTTTCTACTTTTTAATATATTATTATTTTCCTTTTTTATATGCATTTTTTTATAAAATGCACATTTTTACACTTTTATTTATTTTGAATTGAAAAATATTAAAATGTATTCAGATAACAAAATTACAAATTTATTTAATATTAGAGAATAGATATACTATTTCTATATATTATTTTATTATTCTTAAGATATGCATGGTGTGTGATGCACCGCTTTCCACAAATATATTTTCCTCAAAACCAAAAGAGGTTTTATTTTATGATTTTAATTGATAAAATTATTTATTATAGTACAGTGATGTATTTTCAGATTTCAGAAAAAAACACTTCAATTTATTTTTTTTAAACAGAAACAATGTTTTTATAACAAAAATAGCACATAAACAAATATTTTATACAAAATCTCATATTCAAATATTTTACAGATATAGTATGGATATGAAATAGCCTAGTGGTCAACGTGTTGGACTAGAATCCGAAAGTTTAAAATTATGTAACAAAAATTATTTTGCTTATAGTAATTAGGCTATAACATGAATATTATAAGTTAGTCACATAATAATATGAAGCAGTAATCTTTAAAACTAGCATATAGCCTGTCATATGACGGAATCAGTAAATTTTTCATTTTTTTAATTTGTAAAGTACTCTATGAGGCAGGTAAAAAAATTATTTGTTTTTTGGCTGAGAATTATCAGGTACACGCTCAATAATTTGTTTATCTTCATACTCCTCTAAAGTCTCTCCATACTGTGAATGCAGTTTAGAATCACATTGAATTCATTTAGAAAGATAATTGAAAGTTTTCTTAGCTACATCGAAATTACCGTTAAGTTCTTCAGTTGTTGTTTTTTTTGCCACAGTAATTAATGGAAGTAAAGGAATGAAATTATCACCCCGGTAGGCATGGGCCAAGGCCTTTAATCCAGAGATTTCTTTCAATAAACACAAAAATGAAGGCGAGCAGAAAAATTAACAGCTAAAAGGTGAAAGGACACATAAAAATAGACGAAAAGAAAGTTTAAGGATAGAAAACATGAAATGTTTATGTGGCCAGGGACATCAGTACAAAATACGTGAATTTAATATAATAAAAATAATAAAAATCATAAAAATTTATCTTAAAAATAATAAAACAACTTTAGGAATAAGAAATTTAAAGAAAGAAAAAAAAAGCAGAATATATTAAACTAATTAGACATTTAGAAAAATTTGGCAGCGTCGGGGACAGAACTGTTAACCCGAGAAGTACGACAACCAAATGGGGAGACACTCTACTAAGCGTGCCATGCCTACACATGGTGAAGAAACTAATTAGAATATATGAGGGCTGCATACGTGATAGAATGAACAGCAGAGGCAGACAGTAATTATTTGGTGGTATATATGAATAATATCCAAAATGATATATTTAATCTCCTGCTCTTAACAGGGGAGAATACGGCTTGAAATAATACCATTAAACATTCAAAAAATGGTGATGGGGTGGATTTCGAACTCGCTGTGAATTTTGCTAACCCTAAGTCATAAAATATCCAATATGGATTCCTGTATCCATTCCAGGTACAACCGCTTCATAAATTAATGGACAGACAACTTAGGCTATTATTATATAGGGATATTTCAAGTATGATTTGATCTCCCCATAATAAATCATAGTGATAAAAAACATACCAAAATAATTTAAGATTTTGATAACCAAACCTTTTCAGTGAGATAGTTAAAAGCAAAATAATAAATAGCATAAATGCACTTAAAATACATACTGTGGGTATTTCCTTTCTTTCTTTCTTCGGTTGATTACTCCATCAGGTTCATCCATCATACAAATCAATAAATTCTGATCACTTGAATCTAGTGGAGCCACAGATATATCTCTTACAGCTCTAAACTTACCACAATTATTTAAATGTTCATTTTCTAAGCGAAAGAAATTCCACACAAACCTCCTAGAGTTCACAAAAGATAATTACATATTGAAATGTTAAAATGTTTTATGAAAAAAAAAAGCTTTTATAATATACAACAATATAGATTTTGATTTCAATATTTAAAAAAGTAATAGATAAAGCCTAAACAATAACAGACACTCTATACTCCAATCAAATATGCAATAAAAGTGATCTATCAAGTTGCAACAATACTAATACTTTTTTTTTTTTTTTTAATGGTATTCAACTCTTACAGTCATGATAAACATAGAATATTTTCTTACCCTCAACTGGGCCTGGTGACTATATACAGGGTATCTGCCAAAATAAAATTTTTCAAATCCATGACTTTTCATGACTTTCCCTGATTTAGCGGATCATTTTCCATGACTTTAAAAAGCTTTCGTTAAAGTATATATGAATAAAACTTCTGATGTACATACAAATAAAATATATGCTTTTAGAGAAATTACAGGAATTTTATCATAAAAAAACTATAAACTTATTTTATAAGTGTTAATAAACTCACATACATAAAAATAAATTGTTGTATCTACATACCTAAGTTTAATCATATAGCAATTTTTCAATCAAAATGTTTCCAATTTGAATTGAGGGTACTTTGGTATTATCCGGGTGACCATGAATAATAGCCAAATATAACCCTATAATGTTTATATACAATATCCCTAGAGATAAACTTATATTTTGTGCAAAAATCTTAACTAATTTTTATTAAAAACTAATTATTATTATATTAATAAAATTTTAATCTACAATTTAAGAAAAAACCAGAATAATATACATTTACCCACCCATTAAGCTTTCTTGCTTTGAGTTTCCTTGGTGAACAAATTTTACTTGGCAATATGGTCAATAAGATAATATATAAATACCAAACTCAGTAACTTCAGCCAAATGACAAGTAAAAATAGAATTAAAGAATTCAATGCATTTTTATTTAATCGGTAGTTTAGCGGATCCATGACTTTCCATGACTTTTACTCATTTTACTTGAAAAATCAAGACTTTCCATGACAAAATTAATCCATTGTCTAAATCCATGATTTTCCATGACTTTCCAGGTGCGCGGAAACCATGTATATATTAAGGTTTTCTTTTAATAATGTGCTAAATTTGTTTAAACTTTTAAAAATCTTAAGCCATCTAAAAGTGTTTAAAATGTGTTTCAATATAAGTTTACAGCTTTTTGACTAGATTTATTTATTTAATTTTATCTATTTTTATTTGGCATTTTACTTTTTTTTTTCAAACATCTTTCTATGCCAATCTATTTCATTGCTAGTGCTAATGATAAGATTAATTGCAAAATTAAAAGTATTTAAGGTTTTGCTTAGACGTGTTAATTTTTTTATTTTTATTGATAACTTTATGGTAGCCAAGAGCAAAGCAAATTGCAAATATTGCCAAAGATAGAACTTTTATTTCCTTAGTTCTTATTTCTTAAGCTTAATGAACAAATTAACAAAATATGTTATTCCCTTATGAAAATCAGCTGTTTTGTTTACAGTGCTGGTATATAATATAACCTAAAAACTCATTTAAGGTGCTTTAAAATAAATATTCCTTTTATTTGGGAAAATTAATTATCCAGATTGAAGAACTGGTGCAACATAGTTAGTTCTATATGTACTGGAGGTAATACCTACAGAATACTGTTGAATTCATCATTACTTCTCACATTTTATATTCTCTCTCCAATCAATATGACTTGAATAAAACTTTCCAAGGATTTACCTGAATCACCATGAAAAATTTAATGAAAATTGATCCAGCCATTTTGGAATGCATAAGAAAAGAACATACCCACATACAGAAGATTTTACAAATACACAAATGAGATGAAGTTGATTTGATTAAAGACTAAACATAATTACAAAATACTAAACATAATTAACTTTCCCATCATAAGGTTATAATTTAATGGGTTTTTACATTAAAAAGCTCAAAAAAGAAAACTTTAATACAAATTTTGAACATTTGAAAATCATAAAATCACTATACCTGATGACTTCAAGTGGTGCTAACACGGAAGCCATAATATCTGCATGAATAAGACCCATTTCAGTTAAAGAAACTGATAAAGTCCAACCAAATCTTAGAATTAAATCTTCCACAATCGCAAAATAATAATAATTCTAAAAGAAAAAAAAGAAATAATTACTAATGGAAAAAATATATAGACACAGTAATGTAAATGAAAATAAATTTAATAAATACATGCATTTATTAATTTTATTTCTATTTACAATATTGTGCTTATAAAGAATTACAGCAAAAAAAAATAATCATAAATCATTTTTAATTAAAATATATATATAATGAGTAGATTGTTGACAATTTTGTGCGATTCATTTAAGCTATGGAAAATAATATTTTTAAAATTAAAGTTTTGATAGTAAAATATTTTTGCAATTTAATTATTTTTTAAGTTAAGGAAGTAGACCAAAAGAATTTGCTTTAGGTACTAAACTCATTGCATCAGAACAGGGAAAATGGCTTTTTTGCCAACTTTACTCACAATGGAAGCATCATATTATTTGAAATTAGAAATAGAAATATATAATATTCCCTTGTCAAACCTAATTGAGCTTGATTTAGAGAAATTTAAATTAAAAATAAAGGGTTAATTTACTTTAAATCAGTTAAATAATCAATATATTTAATAAAAATAGCATACATCAAAAGTAATAGCTTGATGCTTATCACATTATAAATCAGAAAACTTTTATTAAAAGATCAAAAGAAAATAAGACAATTTTGTAAAATAGAAAACTCCAAATTAAAGAAACACACAAATAGTCACATACAAATGTGAATGGGTATTTCTCTTATACTCATTTTTCCCTTTTGAAATATATTTAGGGAGAAGGTAAACATTAATTCTTCAGGATGATTATGACATTTAAGCACTACATTATTAAGGTGAAGTAGGGAAAGTACATATTTGAGACCAGTACATTACAACTTAACTACAAGACAACTTAATTAAACTGCTATTGCAAACTCCTTTTTCAACAAACTACTAAGATAAGTTATTTGTTCTGCTGTTATATTTTGTGCACATAATTGAAAAAAATTATACTATTTTTTCTTTTAAGTAAGTTAAATTAAAGATACATTTACACCACAAATATATCATCAAGGGGTATTATATTGTCCCCTTCCTTCTTGCTCACATCAATATCATAGGCCAAGTACGCATTTTTTTTTACACTATTTCTCATGCTTATGGTTTGGTTCGGTTTGGTTTGGAGTGCTACGGTCTACTTTTTGCAACACAAGAGCTAATAAGACCGGGACCTGCAGTTTAAAGCCAATTCCGAACAGCTATGAACATCCATGCCACAGTGGGATTCAAACCCATGAAATCCAGTACCAAAGGCCAGCACCCTAACCATTTGGCCTCAAGCTTATGATATTCCTAGGATAGACTGTTTAGTTGGTTGGTTTGGAGCGCTACAGTCTACTTTATGCAACACGGGGGCTAATGAGACCAGGACCTACTGCTTAAAGCCGATTCTGAATGGCTACAAACATCCATGCCATAGTGGGATAGACTGTTTAAAAGTAATACGCAAAAAAGATTAACAGCAATCTATTTCTTGCACCCGTGAATTTTTTTTTTTTCCTCTTTTATAAACTATAACAGTGCCAACCATTAATAATGTAATTGGACTTAGTTGGTTTATAGACATCAGTTTATAAACAAATTTTCTTGAATAAAAAAAAATCTTTTATAACAGTTTTCATGAAAATTATGCAATCTTTAAGGGGTTTTAAAAAAGGCAATTTTTACTTTAACTTCTCATGCCACTATTATCTGTTTTTTCCTTTTAACTTGATATGATAAAAATGATAAATTCATATTAAAAAATGAGCTCAGAACTTCTCTTTAGCATTTCCTTATTTAACCAGATGTGCACTTTATATCGACATCTCTTAAAATTTTATTTCAATTTTGAAATTTTAAGGAACAAAATGATCATTTGGGGTTGCCTTTTTAAGCATGTCACCAGTCAAATAATTTATTTGCAGGAAAATCATTTAGAAGACAGCTATTCACTTACACTGTTTTAGAGGGGTAAGTGCATATATAAGACTATAAACATTTCTTCCATCAAACTGATAATTTTAATGATATTAATAGAAATCATGCTGTTTGAAAAAATAAAGTTTAAATTAACAAATATAAACAACCTAGTATTAATAGCTTATTTGTTATGCCTGATTAAAACTGAAAATTGCACCTCATATGTTGCATTTGCCCAACTTACCTTAATTCTAACAAAATAGGAAGACAATAGTAAAATTATTTAGCTGTAAGTTAATCATAGCAGACAGTGGGTTTGAGTTTCTAAAAAATATTGTAATGTAACAAAAAATTCACTGAAAGATAACTTACAGAGAGAAAGTTGTAATTTTAATATTGGTATTTTCATTTTATTAATATTTTTACATAAATACTTTTTTAGTGTTTTATAAGTGAATCTTATATTTATTTTCAATCCACAATAAATTCCGAGTAAAATAGAGCATCATTTTCATAGAATATTTTAATTCTATCAAAAGACAGAATGAAATATCAAATAATGCAAACAATGAATTATCAAATTAACTAAATAAGGCAAAACTTACAGGTGAAGAATAGACAATTTCTTCTCTCAGAAAACGGTTTTCTCCACTGTAAGTCTCAAACAGTCCCCAATCCATCCGTACATCCCAGAAATATGTATAAACAGAACTAATGAATCCAAACACAATCCATAAGTAAAAGTAAGGATTTTGCCAAGCTGACCCATAATCATCTAGAAAATACAAAATTTTAAACGTAAAAATGTCACTTTAACAAAATATTAAAATAGAAACAAATCAGTAATCTATCCATCATTTACAATACAAAATTTCCTATGAAATTCTAATAAAACAGTTTGAAAAATCAAATTTTTATAGGTATTTTAGAGTTAATCATAGATAGCCATTTCTATCTTAAAGCAAAATGTCATTCAATTTCATAAGTGGCATCTAAAAGATTTCAATATTTATGAGTCAGTATTTGAGCTGAAATATCACTTCCTGAGTCCAAGGAACCCCACTAATAAGAAAAATGCAGGTTCTGCAGAAAGAAAAAAAAATGAGTACCTTAAATTTTAAGTAAAACATATTTATTTAAGCGAAGAACATAATAAATATTACCCATATTTGAAAAAAAAAAAAAAAGATTTATTTACAATTATGTATGTACACATTAATAGCAAATTCTCTCTGTTTAAAAAAAAATATATGTTCGCATTGGAAAGAGCTTCAATAGCCTATTTTGAATATGGTCCTTATAATGAAATAATCATTGAATTTTTCTGCTTCTTTTCTTTAAGTCTATTTGTAAGACTAATTTTGATTCTCTTCATACAAGAGAAACTTCTTTGTAAAAGTTTCTCCCACTCCACGTCCACCCCACCCACCCACCCAAAAAAAAATCTTTAAGAGTGTATTTAATATTCAAAATTAGTCAATTTGGTTTGGTTTGGTTTTTGCAGTGCTAAGGTCTACTTTTTGCAACACGAGGGCTAATGAGACCAGGACCTACTGATTAAAGCCGATTCCGAACGGCTATGAACATCCATGCCATAGTGGGATTTGAACCCACGAACTCCGGTTCTGAAGGCCAGCACCCTAACCATTCGGCTATCGTTCGGCCCAAAATTAATCAAAGTTTCCTCCTGGAAAAATTGTAAAGTTTTTACTCTTTTCCCCTTAAGGTTTCTTGGGTTCAAAATTAGTCAATTTGGTTTGGTTTGGTTTGGTTTTTGCAGTGCTAAGGTCTACTTTTTGCAACACGAGGGCTAATGAGACCAGGACCTACTGATTAAAGCCGATTCCGAACGGCTATGAACATCCATGCCATAGTGGGATTCGAACCCACGAACTCCGGTTCTGAAGGCCAGCACCCTAACCATTCGGCTATCGTTCGGGCCAAAATTAATCAAAGTTTCCTCCTGGAAAAATTGTAAAGTTTTTACTCTTTTCCCCTTAAGGTTTCTTGGGTTCAAGGGACCCAAAATTTTGAACACTTCTTCAAATCTGCAAGATTTGAAATTTTGCCAGAGTTATAGCCCATTAATACAAATTTACATTAAAAAAAACACTGTAAATGTGAATCTTGTGAGTGCATACTAAGTTCATATAAAAAACACCATTTGTAAGTACATTCTAAAAAAATGTAATCACCCACTATAACACTTCTACAACAAAATGTACTCTAATAAGAGTACATGAGCATCAATCAATACAATGTGAACTAAATGTTTAATTTAAATAAAAAACAATAAACTCTTTAAAATAATATTTATCCTTTTATCAATCTTACCTTTAGTGTACACATATAAAGATGAAAAGGCCACATTAAAAAATGTGGTAGAATACTTTCCAGCATTGGCAAGATGTGGAAAGGCTTCTTTAGTATCTCGATAACGTCGGAGACATTGAGCAAAACGGAACCATGCTGGAAGACAAGCCACAAGTGGTCTAGATATCAATCCAATGTCATCCACACATTTATTGGAATCTGAAAGTAACATTTTTACGTTACAATGTATACTTCACAACTAAAAGAGAACTGATACTTATTTAAACTTTTAATAAACACGTTATAAAAACTAAACGCATCAAAAAAGAATGTCACAGCCAAGAGAGAACTCTCTTTAATATTTAAAAAAAAATACTTAATAAAAAAACTAAAATTAGGAAAACATACCAGTATTAACCTCCCAGTTGACATTAGTAGCATAAAAACAAATGAAGTATTGGAAATCAACCAAAACAGGTACTAAGCTATTCAGCTGATCAGCAAGCCAAAAGTCAGCAAATCCAACATGAAAAAAGGGAGCAGCTATTATACGACCCTATGAATAAAAATGTTAATATTAATAGTAAATATTGTAAAGGAAATTATGCTGATAAGTTTTTATGAAAGCCAAAAAAAAAAGCTTAAAACAATTTTACAGATTAATATGCTTCATCCTGACTTGTTTAAAATGTTAATGGAAAAATAACTTTTTTAGAAAGTTAAATCCTTTAAATATTTTTATTAAATGGAACTTTAAGTTAAAAGCAATAAAAAATAGTATATTTTTTAGAAAAATTTAAATTTTTAATTACAATTTGTGGTTTTTAATTTAAATACAAACTACAAGTACATTTATTTTCACAACTAAAGGTCTAGAATTTACAATAACACAAAAATATTTTAAGAAATTTTATTTAAAAACAAATTTATGTTTTTATAAAATATTTAAGCATTTTACTCAATATACTACTTATAAATGCATATATTTAAACATTAAAAAAAAACTAAATCCAATCAGTGAAGGGTTAGTGCAAGATGTCCAAGGCATTTAATGTGAAACTTCTGAAGATCTCCTGTGAAACTTATATGAATATTAACAGATTACAGTGCAAGGACAGTTTTTCTATTTGTGCATATGAGCAGCACATGAATCCCCAAAAGAAAATGAATAAATAGATATATTTACAAATTAAATAAAATATTAAATACAGTTCCATAGTTTTGCCTATTTCCAGGATAAGTTTCTCACCCACATTTTTAAATATGCTAATATGTAGCTAACACACTATTGTGCATTACTACAGTACAGAGCACTTGATCTTTCCTTAATCCCATGTATGATCCAAGAAATGTCTGTGAAAACTGATGTATGATGATAAAAGCAGACAGTAGCATAAGAGGAAAGTCACTAATAATACTATTCCATTTACACATTTTCTCTATGCAGGAGCTCACACTGTTTGCAAATATCTCATACAAAACTCTCCTGTGTTTGCTATATTTTGGTTAGTTAAATGTTTTTTCTATTTTCTTATATTTTTTGTTATTATTTCACAATAAATGTTTAACAAACTAGTGTAAACAGGCACTTGATAAAATCAGAACTTTGCAACTAACGCTAATACATTTTTTAACACATTACATGAGGGAACAGGTTATTACCCTTGACATGCCAATCGTTATCTGCGGGAGCAAGTAATCTCCCTTTTGCGCAGAGTGTGTGTTATCAGCAGGAAAGGGAGATCACCACAATTTTTTCTTGGTATTTTTCTTGGTATTCCCCCATTACGTGTGTATTACCACATTTAATAAAAATCATTCTTATGAAACTCTTAATACTCAATCTAATAATAATAATTCTTTTAATGGAAAATCTTATGCTCAAATTGTTCAAAACTTCACGGAAACTAAAAAAACTCAGTACCAAAATACTGAAAACGTCAAACAAAATAATTCTGCCATAAATGAAATAATCGAATTTGGAAAATTAATATCTGAAATAGTAAAATCTCTTGAAATTAACAATGTAAAAGTTCTCTTAATCAAACTTAAAGATCTTCTGGTTAACTTAAAAAATACTACTAATCCTAGTGATCGCATTCGTATTATTTTGGACACTGTTCAAGATATTCTTTAAGTTAACTTTCTCGGTTCTAGTTTTTCTCACCACTGCTAGTTCCCATTTTGCCTGTTTGATAGTTTTTCAGAGTTAGAGGGCTCAGCCCAGGCAACTCTGCGAACCATCTCTTTCTGTGTGGCTTTCTGTGTATTACCGCATTTGCCAAGCCCGCATATAATGTGCTAACACTGCCTTTAGAAGGAAAATTGAAATGATTTCATAAATATGACTAATACAATTAAATTTCTGGTCTGGATTGGGCTTAGCCTTCTGGGTACCCTGGAAGAGATTCTTCAACACTATTTCTTATTATTAACTAGCATTATAACCCCAAGTTAGGGACAAAATTAATGTTTTCAGCCAAGGAAGGACACCTATCATATCAGAATCCAAGTTAATTTTAATATTCTACCTCCCCCAGGGGCACCCCTCCTTTAGGTGTGTACGGGTTTCACAATCCCGGGGTACCTGAGTGATCTTTCTCTAGCATTCTTCTCGGTAATCTTGAGCTTACCTCTGTAGTGTTTGCTCCTTACCGGGTTGGACCACATTAAAATCGTACCATGACAGGCCTCTCGTAGGTCAGCAGTGGCTTGGTAGCCATTATGGAGTCACTGTCCCGGCACGGTCATCATCATTTGCTGCTGTATGTCTTCGGATGAGTCAGCATAAAACACTTAATATTCTACCTAATGTAGGATAGTAAAAGTGGGAAAAGCAGCATAGTGGTCAGTAGGATAACTTTATTATTCTATGTTAGTAGGTTATTTTTTTTTAATATGCAGGTTAAGATGCCCTGATCAATATTAGCACCCCAGGCAATTGCCTTAGTTGTCCCCCCCCCTTTAAAGCAAGTACTGCTCATAGTAACCTATAAGTAATTTAGTAAATGTTATTAAACATATTAAAAATTGTTAATCACAGATTTTTAAAACCAAATATATTTTGCATATGTCTATAGCTGATTAATAAATGTAAAAATTTCATACCAGAACTCTCAATAGCCAAAATCTAGCATGATGTCTTAAAGTTCTTGTAGGATTGAAAAGGAATAAAAGAAGAATTCCAACAAGCATCAGAGGATTAACATATGCAGGAATTGATAAGTCTTTACTAAACAAAAATGCAAGTACACTCAGTGCCCACATAACACTTGATATAGCAGCAATCTAAACAAAAAAGACAAAGATAAATATGTATATTATATAAGAAAACTAATTTCTTTTTAAATTAATACAACATTTGAAGAAAAAAATAGTACATAATTAAAATAAGAAAGCCCCTTGTCTACATTTTAAAAAAATCTATTTAAGGAAAAAATTTGATTGAATTTAAGAAAAAAATGTACTCAGGGTTAATTATTTTATATAAATAATTATGCAATAACTCATGAGTAATAATATCCCAGTAAAACAGTTGTGACAAAACCAAAAACTCTTAACTGGATTAAAAAATGAAATCTAAAAAGTGAATCAAACAATATTTTTTAAATTAAATATACTGAACTTGTTTCAAATGTTAATACTACTTTTATTTTAACTGAATGAGGATTGCATTCCTAATAAAGTGAGACCATCCTTCTGAGTTACATTAAAAGCAATGTTAAATACAATAAAACTCATTTATTGCAAACCCTTATGTAATGAAAAGCTGGGTTAAATGACAAAACTTTTTAAAAATGCTTGGTTTAATATTAAAAGACATACACATAACTCTTTTAATGTAAACATTACTCATATTTGGTAAACATTTTTTTCCATAAAACTTCTTGAAAATATTTTTCATTCTGCTAGAAATTCTAAAATCAGAAAACAAAAAGAAGGAACAAGATATGTGTGACTCACAATCTTTACCAAATAATAACTTGAAAATAACAGACAGATTTTTATGACTATGTTATGATCACTGATAAACTAATTATTTTTTAAACAGCAAATGAAGAAATTATCCTGTCATAAAATATAAATAAAAATAAATAAAATTATTTCTTAAGAGTCATTAATCAATACAGAATCTAAAAATAGTGGCAAGGAAGAAATAACTCTCCCATACAATCAAATATGCCAAAAAATAGAATTTTCTTGGAATCAAACAATATTGACAATGCATTCTGTCCCATAAGTGTCATACATAAAACAACTACAGAAGAAAGAAACAAAAAATTTAAACTGACTTGTTTTATTCTCTTGCATAAATTAAGAATAAAAAGAAAGTCACTTTAAATTTGTTTCTAATTAATTTTTATGTATAAAGATTTTTAGTAGACCCAAGTTTTTTTAATACTCAGAATTAAGGAGTAAATTGTCTTATTCCTTTTGATTTCATTACAAACAAGTTCAAGTTTGACTGTACACTATAAAGGTTCAAAAAGTTCTGAATAAATTCTTATCTGCACAAGTTTAGAAGAAAAAAACTTTATATGCAAGCCTAAATATATTCAAAATTTTAACTTTCTAAATAAATAAATACTAATTAGACTTTTTATATATAATTAATATCTATTTTCTACTATAATAATGCTTGTTAAATAATCTATTATGGTAATATTTATTAAAATTTAAATTACTTCTTTTAAATAATTCCAAAAAGTTTATGGAACACCATTGGTAAAAAAAGTTTGTATCAGCATAGGAATATAAATATATTAATTGTAAAGTGTTTTTGAACTTCTTCATATAAATACAAAATAGGTATTAATTGTCATTTAAGCTTTAATTAGTTTTGGTTTGGTTTGGAGTGCTACGGTCTACTTTTTGCAACACGAGAGCTAATGAGACCGGGACCTACAGCTTAAAGCTGATTCCGAATGGCTACGAACATCCATGCCACTGTGGGATTCGAGCCCACGAACTCCGGTACCGAAGGAAAGCACCCTAACCAATCGGCCATCATTCGGCTAAGCTTTAATTAAAAAATTTTAATTAAAAATTAACTAAAGGTTAATATTAAATTTACTTATTTATTATCATTTAAAATTATAATTAACTAGCATATAGCCCATTATATGACAGGATCAGTAAAATTTTTAATTCTCCAGAATTGTAAAGTACCCTATGAGGCAGGTAAAAAAAAATGGTTTGTTTTTTGGCTGAGAATTATTTTGCAACAAAATATTACCTTGCGAAAATTATTTAAGTAATATCTAAGTTCAGTGATAAAACGTATGGAAATAATGCAGATAAATAATCTAAAATAAATGATTAAATGAGATGGTTAAAGGAATGATGTCATAATGCTAGAAAAAAAATTGTTATTTTTACCTACTTATTATGTAATAAATTGATACATTTAATTGCCTGCTCTTAAAATGGGGCTTGATATAATAATGGTAATACGTGAATTTAATAAAATAAAAATCATAAAAATCATAAAAATTTTAAAAATGGTAAAAATTTATTTTAAAAATTATAAAACTTTAAAAATAATAAAACTTTAGGAATAAGAATTGAAAAGAAAAAGCAGAAGTTATTAAATTAATTAGACATTTAGAAATATTCGGCTACATTGGGCACAGAACCATCAACACGAGAAGTACGACGATCAAATGGGCAGACACTCTACTCCATGTGCCAGCTTATACGTGACGAAGGTTTGGAGCGCTACTGTTTAAAGCCGATTCCGAATGGCTACGAACATCCATGCCTTAGTGGGATTCAAATCCAGGAACTCCGGTACCAACGATCATCACCCTAACCAATCGGCCAGCGTTTGGCTATACGTGACGAAGGAAATGGTCAGAATATATAAGAGTCAAGTAAAAACAGTCCAGAAATTTAAATACTGCACTCCGCCCTTGCCATCCCATCAATAATGAATTTAGTATAGAATAAGAGGGAGAATAAGGCTTGAAATATATCATTAAACACTCGTAAAGGAGGGGATGAGGTTGATTTCGAACTCGCTTTGAATTTTGCTAACCCTAACTCATATCTAATATGGATTGGATGTCTGTATCCATTCCAAATACAACCACTTCATAAATTTGAGGACAGACAACTTAGGCTATTATTATATAGGGGCTATTTATTTCATTGTATTTAAAAAACAGAACAATAAACTTACTTCCATCAGATGCTGTTCAGATAGATGATTTCTGGGATCAAGTTCAAAAATCAACACATGATTGACACCAGATGTTCGCCACCCATACACATTAATTCCAATGAGAAACAAAAACAATATAATCAGGAGACTTCCACGATACAGTCGAACAGCAATGCGCCAGTTATCAGGAGTATTAGTAAATATAGCTGCAAAGATTTAAATGATAATTACTTGATTTGCTAAAGTAGGTCTACTTAGGGGAAAAAAAGAAAAGGGCTACTTCTGGAAAAGAGTTTTTCAAAATTAGGACCAATATATTAATCACTTTTACTTCAGAAGCAAAGCTTTTAAATAACATCATAAAGATATGTTTTGGAAAAACTACTGATCTATTTAATTAAGTTTTAAAATAGAATATATTTTTTAAAATTTTATCTATTTTATATGCATGTAGATATCAGTAATTTGAAGTTTAATTAATCTAAATTAACAAAACTTGAAGTTTGATACATTCAAATTCATTTTAAAGCAAAAATTAGCCTTCTACATTTTGGTTGATAGAGCAAGAAACCATACGTTAAATAAAAATTTATTATCACTTACAATTATCAGACAAATCTAGATTGATTAAATTTTTCATGAGCTCTAATATTATTTTTGTATAACTACTTTATTTAATGTGCTAAAATAATAAAGACTGACTCTATTTAGTGATATCAATAAAATTTTTACTGCAATTTTTTATAGGATAAAATGCATGCAATCATATTTAAGAAATTTTAATTTTTTCAAAGAATTATGCATATATTGATTCATTATTACTTATATATATAATAAATAAGTATAACAGTAATTTAATAGCATGAAAGACTTATCTGTACCTGTAATTGCTCAATCTATGAAAAAATACTAGTGTTAAATAGCTATTATAAATTTAACTTTTACATTACATTTAATTCTGTAATTTTATTTAAAGGTGGTCAATGTGTGAACAATATACACATAGAAATGAAAATCTCACAGTTCTCAGAGAAAAACAAAATGATCAGAGTGGATTTGGATCAAAACTAAGTGGTTCAAGCTTTAAAATAAAACTTGATTTCTTTTTCAAACTCACATACTTGCTATAATAAAAATATATAAAAATTTTAAAGCTCTGTAATTTATAATAAATACTTTTAAAAACACCTCAGATAAAATAGACAAGAATATAATTAATAAGATCTAATAGATAATTTCTAACAAGAATTAACAATAGATAATATTTATAGAAAATAAATTTAGTCTAAATATTTTTTAATTAGACCTTTAACCAATTTTATTTAACATATTAAAAGTACTTCAAATATGCTTCAGTTTTCTTTACTTCAGCAAATTACTTTCCAATATTTTTCATGACAAACATGAAACTAAATACTTTATCATCAAATGTAAAATCAATCTTAACATATATCTAATAAATATAAAATCTGTTATAGATATTCTATTACTACAAGCAATATAATGTTTTAGTATTAATGAAAAAGGAAAATGATTGGTTTGGAGCACTACAGTCTACTCTTTTGCACTTTCAATTATTTACCAAATTACTATTTTACCAAGTCCAAGAAAATGGTTTCAAAGAAACATATGATACAAATTGAAATGTTTTTTTGTGCTACAAAGTAAATAAAAAACTGCTCTGCCAAAGTAATTTAAACTGCAATATGTAGAATTTAATCTTAAAAAAAAGAGTAAAACTTTACATTTTTTTATTAACAAAGAAATTGGTTCAAGTTAATCAATTTTAAATTACTACGACTTAAGTGAACTATTTTTTTTAAATATTCAATATCATTACATTGATTTCAACTCAATCTTTATTGCATTATTTTATTTAAAATGGTATCAGTTGAATACCTTGGTTTTCATTAAAAAAACTAGTTTTGAAACACACAAAAACCTAAAATTTAAAAAAAAGAGAAAGAAAGTAAATTTGTTTAAAGTTACATATATATATATATATATATATACATACAGTGAAACCTGTCTGAGCGGCCACCCCACCGTACCGAGAATATTTGGCTGCTTAGAGGGGTTGACCGCTCTGAAGGGTTTTATGTACTATTATAAGATAATTGCTATAATGCGTAATATAAACAAGTCTGACATATATTCCTTATGTAAATGAAATTTAGAACTTATCTCTTTAGATAATAGTACTTTATTTCATGCTTCTTTATATTTTTTTTAAAGGCTATAATTTGTTTCTGTTTGTTCTGTAGTCTTCATACTCCTTCAAAATCAAATTCTTTTCCTTGACTTTATTGATTTCCATTCATCTGCAGTTAATTAATTCAGGCTAACTTTCTTGCCAATTTGCCATTCTCATATTCATGCAGAACTTCAATGCTCTGCTCAAGATTTAGAAAAAAGCATTTCAACATCGTTGCAACTCAGATCATTGACCAACTAATGAAATGAAACTGGCTAGAATGACAATTTTGCTGACAGAGGTGCAATTCTTCCTTAGCTTTACAGATTGGAATTCCAAACAAAGGCCCTAGGACACCTTCAACACTTGATTGTCCAGTTCCTCCCTCAGTTTCTATGGGTGGTGCAATAGGGATTCTCTATCTGAAGGGTGTGGGGAGAATAGAAAAGAGAACAGATTTGATCTTTCTTAGAAAAGTGGGGGGGACTATAGGAAAGGACCTTCAAGTTATTCTCTCAAGTTATTCCTTTGTCTTATATCCGACCATAAATCTGACCTTGAATTTTTTCGCACAAAATTAAAGCATGGAGTGAGTAGAATTTTCTGAAAAATGAAAGGGGCAATCCCATTTGGTGGCCGTTTAGAGGGGGTTGGTTGGCCACTGATACAGGTTATTTTACCATTAGGTCTATGAGTCGTAAAATCTGTACCATGAAAAATTGACCATTTAGAAAGGTGGCCGATATACAAGGGTCGCCACTCGGAGAAGTTTCACTGTGTATATATATATATATTAAACCTACTTTCCTTCACATTTATCAAAAATGATGCTTGTATAAAAATTTCATAAAACACTAAAATTTTAAAATGGTATTAATGAAACATGCTGCATAAATTTTGAAATTTCATACTATAACGTTCTCCATACACTTCTTCATACAAATACAGAAAGCAGATATAGTTGATACATAGCTCACAGTTTCATATTAACTTCAAACTTTAAGAAAGATCACAGATCATTCTGAACATGCAAATATATTCAATGGCAACACAGCACTTTGACAGAAATCAACCTATAAAATGTAAACAATATTGAAGTGACTGTTTACCATGTAAAAACAGACTTGTTATTCAATGCTTAAAATGTTAAATGAATATTTTTATCTTTATTATGATTAAAATTATCTTCGTATTCCCAAATCTGTTTAAATATATATTATATAACTGAAAAGAAATTCCTGCTCATACTGTTAAAGGTTTAGGTTGGTTAGTTGTTTGATAATTTATGGCACTGAATCTGCAAGGGACATATTGTGTCAGACACAGGGTAAAGAAATATAAAACACATACACTGTAAATACTATAAAGAAGATAAAACCATTAGTAAGATGACAAGGTGAATAAAACAACATGAGCTTAAAAGAATGCTTATGAAAAAGTAGTGATTGGATAAAAACAAACGTGTATAAAATGAAAAGTAGCACCCAGAAAAGACACACCAAAGAAAAAGTTATAGCAAAATCAAATAAGTGGATAAAAACCTAAAAATATTTTTATGAGGAGTAGAATTAAAAATGTTACTTAAAAGAATATTATTCAAGTAAAAGTAATAAAACCTGTGATTATTATATACAGGACATTCGACTAGAATATGATTCACAGTTACAGCTACTTTACAGCAAAGGCAGGTGGGCACAGTTTCCCCCATGAGCAAGTGATGGTGTGGTTTAGTTTGGCGCGTTATGGTCTATTATTGTGCTATGAGAATGTACTAAATTTGTTCCATGGATCCATATATAAGCCGATCTCCCCCTTTAAGTTTTATGAAAAGCTCCCAAAATTCTTGGTTTATATATGCAAATATACAGCATATATATATACATATATAGTGTTTAATACTCACAAATACAAATGAATATGAACAGTGAGGAAACTTCTAGTATAAAGAACACAAAAGTAAACATTCAAAGATCTGCTCCTTATTATTGCCAGTAAAATACAATATGATCAACATACAAGTAAATAAATATCTACTGACAACTATCCACTAAGAACAGGAACTTCATTTCTGATTTCTGACAATGATCATTAAATTAGAGAAGTGGTTAAAATCTAATACAATTCTGCATTGATAATAAATCACAGACTGACTAGTAACTATCCAAACCAAGCAAGGAAGTATACTTCAAACAATAAGAAGCAATATCCCACAGTATTTGAAGTGAAGTAAGAGTGAACTGAATGGGACCTCACAAAATGGTGCAAAGCTGAAATGGCAATTAATTTCTGAAAAAAAGATGAAATATCACATATGTGTATGTATGTGCAATATATTAAAATTATTGCCCCTAAAGTAATTATCTAAAATTTTCGCTTTTCCCTATTCATTCTTTAATATCTAATTTCACACTCATAAAATGTCAGATACAGGAGCATTCTTTAACTTCAATTTTTTTTCTATGCAATACTCCAAACTAATGCTGGAATGAATGATATTTTTTTATCCACTGGCCAAACTTTTCAACCGTCCTAAGAAAATGGTTTTTCTTTTGCAATAACTAAATTGCAGAACTATGTTTTGAGCTAGATTAAATGACAAAGGTTTGCTCTTGCCTCCCAAAAATTGCTGAATAACCTCTAGTTTCATGGGAATAAAATTCTGGGATCACATGCTCCGAGGTTCAAAATCATTGAAAGATGTATTGCTCTTGTAATATTCAGACGTCAATTGACCATTGAGTTTTTATCCTCAATAAATGTAAAGTTCTACAACCTTAGATTTGTATTTCTGATGAAGCCATGACTGCAATTAGATTAGGAGGTCTTTTTGCCCAGAAAACACAACCAAACTAATTAATAGGGGCTAATCTTCAGTGTAATTAGTGAAAGATGTTTTTGCTTGATACACATATATAAATATACTAACAAATGAATGAATGAATAAATGATACTTACCTGATATTATAACAGCACATACTAAAACAACAAAGGCACCAGAGAAAAGTCCAACTTTAAAAGTAACCCATGGTGATTGCTAGAATTTAAAAAAATTAAAAGTGTTGTTATATAATGAAAATTAACATTAACTTTTATAATTGAACAATTTGACCAGTTTTGTAAGTAATATAATTTTTTTAACATATTAATGTGCATAAATGTTTTTATGGAAGTATAAATTACTATATACCTTTACTTATGTATTAAAATATATTGGTAAATATTCTTAATTGTGGTTATTATTTCAGATAATGATTTCAATTTTACTCTCATTAATAAAGAATATTCAGGTATTTGACAGTACAGATTATGTAAGCTTAACACTTTTCGACTGAAATCAAGCAAATAAGTAGTTCCCAAATTAAGCATTTAAAACATAACTACTGTATTAAAATGTTTTAAAAAGCAGAAATTAATAATTAAGTGTAGTAACACATATCACAAAATACTTATAACTATTTACATCTAATAGCTTATTTTCAAATGATTCCATTTTCAGCACAATTTAATTTTTATACAATAAAATTTAGAAAGTTTTTTAAAACTACCAAGAAAACCATCAAGGACAAGTTTTTCTTCTACACAATACATAAAATTTTAGTTTACCTCACTGAAACTGCTTCATTAAATATATTTTTAAAAATTATCACTTTCAAAACAATATAAAATATACATAACATATATCCTTAGAATTTAGAAATATCTTAACCAAATTACATTTTACTGTGAAAGTTGTCCTGCAGAGTTAAAGAATTTAAATGGAAGAATTTAAAGGAGAGAAGACAGAAAATTAACTTCTGAAGATATAGGCAACTTTAAAATATTACTTTTACCAACTTCAAGTTATTTTTATAGCTTTTTTGAAATGAAAACTTAAAAGTTTAAAGATGAAGAATAACTAACAACATAAAAAAAACAGTTATCTTAAACAAATCTGCAATTTAATGGGTAACCTGAAGTCCTAAATTTCAGTACTAATTATTAACTAATAAAATACATATGACCCAGGATGGAAAAAATGAATAAACAGAATAGTTGAAATTTAATAATTTTTTCATCCTAAACAGTACCAAATTTACAGCAGTAAAAAATTAAGCACATGAGCCTAGAACCTTGGCTCCATTTTGACATGGTTCCTACAGGTTTTGAAAGTGAAAACTAACGATAATTTTAAGAACCTCTCTGGGGAAAAAAATTATGGCTCACAGAAACTTATAATTTTGATTATCCTTCTTATATACAAAACTTTACAAAAAAGTTTCTCCATTTCTTAAATTCTCACTTTCCTTGCAGAAGAAGCTTTAAAAAACAAATTCAGTCTGATTAACACTGAAGTAACACCCTAATCAGTAGATAATGCCCTGTTTCTAGAAACTTCTATCAACATTATTTAACATATGGAAACCACAACTACCAATGCATGTACATTTGCAATTCCAAATTACCAATGTCTGCACATTGAAAATTTCTTAAATCCTTTTGTAAAACTTCATAAAAACTCTACTTGACAGATGGGCCATTTCTTATTATTGTAACAGTGTGATTTAGCGGTGTGTCAACATCAAAGAACTCTGCTTTAAGAGGTGGACTTCACTTGTATGGATACAAAAGGATTGTTTTCTGCAGCACCACGATATCTACACTGTTGTGCCTTATAGTAGAGGAACAATATGCCAGACAACACGGCACCTTCACTGACAGCCAAAAATATGATCACTGGAATGACAAAGGATTCGCCGTGACTTAGATATAGCCGCTAAGAATTCCAGGGACCCCTGGGTTTGCAGCCGATGATTGTTTAACCTGGACCAATCCAGTTGTTCGAAGGTGAGGTCATTGCTAAGTGATCCAGTAATGAAATTGTGGGTGAGGCCCCTCCCCTAGAAAGAGACGAGAGAAGATTTGTTTTTTGAGAGAAGTCAGTTAGCTAGCAACCAGCTAATTCAGAAGTCGCCTTGACCAGTCTCTCTACCGGAGAGTTTTTTGCTATAATACCACCTTGGGATCTTTTCTTTAAGGAGTAACCTGTATCGGCTAACTCGGAGGTCACCTCGACCAGTCTCTTCATCGGAGAGTTTTATTTAGCGAAATCCCGTCTTGGAATATATCTCTTGCTGAGATTGAAACGATACCCTGTGCATTGGGTTTCCTTTTCTAATATAATCCTCTTCAGGATTGTTTGCATTTTTCCTTCGGAACTCTAACTGTGCTTTTATATTCTACCAGTACTTCAGTGAACTTTCGCGAGAGCTACCGAATTGTTTCTTCCGTCTAATCACCCGTATTTTGGCAGAGACTGAATTTAGTTTAGGTACCCGTCTCTACTCAGGCCTACGTGTACTAATCACTTACCTGTGATTGGAAATTGTTTTTTATTGTGTAGTTGTGAAATGATGTATATAGAAGTGTAAATAAATTCATTAATCAAGATACACCTGATTCTTCCTTGTGTCACCTAAAACAGGGACCGGATATGTTACATTATAGAAAGCTTTAATTAATGATTTTAGCTTTTCATAAAATTCCCTCAAAAATACCTTCTGCAGTAAAATCTCCTAAAAAGGCAAAATAAAAATATCTTGTTGAAACTGCATTTTGGAGTGATCAAACAATATACTTTTTTGGCAATGCTATTTTATTGACTTATAATAATCTATTTCAAATTTGGCTGCTGTTAAAAAATTATTAATCTGTTTGCAATTTTTTCTGTAAAAGTAAACTTAAGTTAGATAGATCTGTAGAGATTTACTCTTCTATAGCTCACATATTTAATCACCCAACACTGAAATGTTTTTCAAGTTGAAAGTTTTATGCCTTTTAAAATAATATGCACTAATACAAACAATGTGAAAATTAAAAATTTTAGGGCACTATTCTAAGGAGCACTTAAAATAATAATGATGAATAAAGTCATCTGTAGAATGACACTAAAATGCATTTAGACTGGTTTGTTGGGTCTAAATAGCAAATGGTTTATAATCTAATGTCAAATTTTAAGTGTGTTATACACAAGATATAATATTCTGCCATTTATTTTTGTTAAAAAAAGGGCATGAATTATGTATATAACAAGTACATTATGATAGCCTGAAACTTATTAAACTTACTTGGTCATTTAAAGGAGGCACTCTAAGCCTTTTCATAGCTTTCTGGCGATCTCCACCTTCTAGGTGACGAGTGACAATATTCTAAGAAAAAATGAGAGGATAAAGTTACAGTCACTGAGCTGAAAAAGGGTTAAGTATACTTATACATCTAAAACAAAATCTGTTTTAATTTTTTTAAATATAAATTTGAAAGTCTAAATACATCTAAAGAACTATGGATTCATACAGTCTAAGATTAAGTAACATTTTTTAAAAAGGAATAAGGTAATTTAAATTGAGTTGCATTCATTATATTTATATAATATACTCTTCCAGAAATTGTTGAATCTCATTATAGATTTAGTTTACTTAGGATACCATAGTCCTATTTAATAACACAGCAGTTAAAAGGGCTTAAACCTACCTACAGTTAAATTTGTTAGAAACACCTAAGCATAATATATATAGTATTCTAAAACTAGTTACTAAAAATACTGCAACTGGAGTTAAACACAAGTTTACCAAAGTTAGTTCATTTGACAAAGATTAAACATTCAATGAAAAAAAATTTAATCAGTTTGTATAATGAGTATAATTTTTTATATTAAAGTTGGTCTATAGTTATGAATATAATCAATCTATTTCTAAAATAAATGTGAAATCAAAATATTTCAAAATCCAAGTGATATAGAAAAAACATCAACACAGAGTAAAATTTAATTTCTGAGCTATTGAAAGTAATAAACCTAAATTTAAAAAATTCTATAAATTTCATATGTGTAACTTTCAAACTGACAACAATTCATAAACTCAAAACCATAAAATAAGATATTGCTGATTAAATTTAAAAAGGGTGCATAATCCAATTAACTCAGCTTTTAATTTACTTTTCATTAACTACATCTTTATACAGTTAAATATTTTTTAATAGCAAAACAAAAGTTAAATTTCATAAGGAAAAGTTACTAACCTCAGTATCATGGATTAACTTATCGATGTCTTTGTTGACATAAAAAGGAGCAATTTCAACCCATTGCAGTCTCCACCTAGCACCAGCATCGGTACCTAATAACTTTAAAAAAATACAAATACAAATAATTCTTTAAAAGAACCTCATGTCTCTGAAATAAACAAGTGTATCTTTTTAAAAAAATTAATTAAAATCAAGGAAAAAAAATACAATGTTTATAAAAGAAGAAACATAATATAGAAAACATCCCTTAATACAGATCCTTAATTTAGTATTCAATCAATATGCTATCAACAGTATACTAACAATAACCAATCTTTGAAATAAATGTTCTTGTATAAAACTTGTATATGTATATGTAAATATATTAAATTTTATTATAAATAGTAAGAAGGTTATACATACTTTATCATGTTTTTTCAATATTTTACGAAAACCAGTGAAATTTAGATTCTGATAATTTTGCAAAAGAATTAGACTAAGGTAAAATTCACTAAAAGCCAATCTTAATTCATGCATCTTTCTGTACTGAATGTTCTTTTTCACTTGTCTGTTTAGTGCTTTTTTCACTGCAAATCTGAAATAAAAAAAGGCAATTTCAAATGTCATAAAGGTAAATATGCAATTAAAAGTAGATAAAATTTTAAAAGTCATACCTTTTGCCCCCTGCACTTCCAACACCTTCTTCCACATTAACAGCATTGTGAAGTTCGCTTTTTAAATTACTAGATTTGCGAGTGGCTTCAGCAATTTTTTCTGTAAAAGTAAACTTAAGTTAGATATATCTGTAGAGATTTACTTTTCTATAGTTCACATATTTAATCACCCAACACTAAAATGTTTTCCAAGTTGAAAGTTTTATGCATTTTAAAATAATATGCACTAATTTAAATAAATTACAATTGCAAATACAAGAAATCATTCTACATAATCAAGCCTTAAATCCTTCTTTAGTCAAACTGTAACAAATTGCATTATAATCCATATAGTAGTAACATCAGCATTACATTATATTTTCATTTTGATTTAATATATCTATGATTCATTTCTCTTCAAAATCTTAATTGCTATAATGAAAAGGTAAAATTAATAAACTATGATAGATCCCATTGTCTCAAGAATGTAAATTATGGTTTTAACTTTTAAAATTAATATTTAACTTTCTTTCAATTTCAGAGAAAAATGGAGAGGAATATTTATGAATTTATGAAGAGAATGATTTATGAATTTATCAAGAGAATGACAATTTCAGAGAGGGATGCAGAGAAGTTTCATAATCAAAAATTGAAAAAGTTTACATTAAGAAAAAGACCATTATAAATAAAAAGTATACAAATTAAGTTTTCTTTATTGAAATGTCTGCTAAAAAGAATGTTTAGTCTAATTATTGTTACTTAAAATAAAGAATGGTAAGAATGTTTGAATCTACTGTAATCTACTTATATACTAATATAGCAGGATTTGAACTTTTAAACTGCAGTATCAAAAAGCAGCATGCTACCTAACCTGTTGTAATCTAGCTGTATTTACGTAGCATGTACATATATATATATATATATATATATATATATATGTATATGTATGTGTGTGTGTGTGTGAAAGCGTGCGTATGATATATTGAAAATGATTGCCTCTAAAGTTAATTTAAATTCTCCAAATTCACATTCTATTTTTCTAATCTTTACTTTTCCACCTATCCAAATTAAAATCAAGGCCATGAGCTTTCATTTCTTCAGAACTCCTCAAAGCTAATACTCAATTTATACATGTCATCTTTTTACTCCTCTTATGAACCAGCTATCATTTCTCCCAGGGAAAACTGAGAACTATTGCTCTCTTTATGCCATTGTATGCATTTTCCCCCAAACGTTTAATTTTATAAACCACAGCAGAACTGCTGCTTAAGCTTTCACTATCACAGAAAATTAAGCATGTGATTATGAATTCCTCAGTACAGCATTTTCACAAATCAACAAATGTAGAGTTATCGCCTGCCTGTGTCAAATGTAAACAACAGTTTCCCGACTTTAAGATGAAAATAAAGAATTTTTGATAAGTACAAGGCACATCCAGAAAGTAAGTTTCCCTATTTAAAAGAAAAAAAGAACTCACACTTTCAAGGACATATTAATTAGCAATAAGTACAGCAATGTTTCAGCTGTTTTTCAACATAGCCACCACCAGAATTGAGACACTTGTCGTATTGTGGGATCAACTTTTGTATATTTTTGTCATAGAACTCTGCTGCCTGTGAATGGAACCAGCCTTCCTGTCCCAGAACACCATGCACATCCCATTCTGTACCAACAGAGTCTGTTTGAATTTGGTTCTGATCAAAGATCCGCTGTGATGCCAATACATTGACTACTGCTTGGTTTCAAAATTCAAGTCTTATTGCCCGTGACAATCCTGTCAAGAAA
Source organism: Pardosa pseudoannulata (assembly GCA_032207245.1). NCBI lineage: Eukaryota > Metazoa > Arthropoda > Arachnida > Araneae > Lycosidae > Pardosa > Pardosa pseudoannulata. Next base: position 85,041,807 of record CM063508.1, on the reverse strand, counting down.
TTCGGCACTGCCATCGAGATACCGTAGCAGAAATGTCAGTGCTGCTCCTAAGCATTGAATTTTGTGTTCGGTTATCAGTTTCCGCTCATACACCTGACAGAGCTGACAATTTCAATTGGCACAATGCTTTATGTATTCAAGATCACCGACCGAACCTTGAAGGTGGCGGGAGAAGGAATTAGAGTTTCCCTTTCAGACCACTGCTACCCCGATACTGGCACGAATCAAGACTAGTCCAGCTGACATATGATTAATACATCATAGATCTGTTATGCACACACAATTGACACAGCTAATTACATTTACTTTAAAGGAGAAAACATCAGGAAACTTACTTTCTGGATATGCCTCGTATCTACCTGGTCTTGATGTTTCAGTAAATTGCTTTTTACGAAATAAGTGCAATAAATTTTTTTTTGCTAATAAAGCCCTAAAAATTAAGAAATATTAGCTATTTCCATGTGTAGTTCATTGGTTGAGTCTACTGTTTTACTATGCAAGGGCTAATGAGACCTGGATCTACTGCTTAAAGCTGATTCCGAATAGCTGCAAACATTTATGTCAGCAGTGGTACTTGAACCCACAAATTATGGTTCCAAAAATTAGTCATTTACAATATTATTACAATACGTAGTTTATTAATTCTGTTTGGTAACATATATATCAACAAAATGGCAAGAGAAAATAACTCAGGAATCCCTTATGATGCTACAAAATACCACTGAGCCCATTTTTAAAATACTATCATTTATATACTTTATTATGTTAGAAATACTTCAGAGTAATAAAAGCTTATATATATATATATATATATGATTTCATAAACCTCATATCTAAAATAGCTAATTAGACAATTAATATTTGTAACAGTCATATCCAACTTGTTAAGATTACATAACACAATTGACAATTCATCAAACTAGATATAGTGCTACTTTTATTAAAGGTGTATACAGTTATATTTAAACTTATTTAAGTATAGTTAAAAGAAAAAATAGTAAAGATAATGTAAGTAAAATATTTTGCATTATCCTTACAATTTTTTTTTCTTTGGGTTTATAGAAAGTTTGTTTTTTAAATAATGAAGCACCTGTCTTTATTAGTATCTGCCTTTGACTACTCTATTATGGGAGCGCTCTATAGGCAGTCAATTTTACATCCTATGAGGAGACAACACAAAAATATCCAAGCTAAACTCAGTAATAAAATGCAAGCCCATCAAGTGGAAGTGCAACATGCTAACCACTATACAACATGGGCAGAATTTTATAGAAGATAAAAATACATCTTGACCAAAAGATGAATTTTTGGTATGATAATCCTATTTTTCTTTGCCATAGATCCAAAGTCTTTTAAATTAGTTTAACACGATTAGCAGCATTTAGAATCAGTTACCAGTTTGCATATATAAATATATTAAAAAAGGAGAAGTTTTTTATACCTTACCAGAAAAGAAAGTATTGATTTTTCTCAATTCTTTTTCACAATGGTGAAAGAAATCTTCATCAAAGTTAGCATAATATCGAGCTATATCACTCTGCTCTACAACTAAAAGTTAAAACAGATATTACTACACCTTTGGTTTGGTTACACATGTTATACTTAAATGAGTAAAACTACAAAATTTAAAGAATCAAGCAAAAAGTATAAACATTGTTAAAAGAAATTACCCTTTAACTATGAGTAATATAGAAATCAAATTTAAAATTACTTGTACAATTTTATAAACTATGCTAATACTATATTACATTTAAAATTTTCTAGCAATTTTATGCCATAAAAAAGAAAAATTAACTTTGGTTAGAAAGTTAAGCATGTTTAACAAAAAAACTTATTTTGTCTCAAATGGTACTTAATTTTTATGGATTTATGCTATTGCACACTAGTTATTAAAAAGCAAAAGAAAAGAGTTCAAGCTTTATTTCCTAACAAGACTCTTTAACATTACATAGTATGCACTCAGTATAAATACAGATAAAGAGTCTAAGAATATTGAAAATGTACATTTTACAAGTACATGTTGATCAGTTTCAAAAAGTGGTATTTAAAAACCTTTAAAACATACATAAATAAAATATCCTAAAAATGGCAAAGGCATGTATTCATAGGTATGTATATCAGTTTATACATATCCTTTATATACAGCCAATTATGTACCTAATTTGAAAATCAAAAGTAAAATGTTTTTTTCAATTTCTGATTTTAATTTAAAAAAAGACAGTTCTTGTTTGGCAGGATGCAAGATATCTTTTCCCCGATAGATTAGAAAATGATGGTAATCATTGGTGGGAAATAATCATGAAAGAATTAATGGATATATTAGACATTTAAGCAAAAAATAGAAAAATATTTGTAAAATACATAATTTTTCAGAAAATATTTTGAAGCTTTACAAAAAGCAACTAATTACATACACATATTCAGAAAAAAAAATTCAGGTCATTTGAATTAAAAGTCACAAAGTTATTAAATATTTAAGTCAAACCGAGTCTTTAAAAAAAATTAACAAAACACTATTTGATTTTTGGAAAACTCAATTTATGGAAATATATATGTCTTTAACAACATAGTTTGAACAAGGAAATTCTGGACTTTTCAATGGTGTAAGTAAAATCAAAAACAGAAGAAATTTGAAAACATAACAGACAATTTAAAAATCTGCTTCATAAAATGTTTCAAAATTGACCTTTAAAAAAAATTTTGTAAAAATTTTATAATTTTTTATTAAAAAAAATTATATTGTACAATAGTTAAGAAATTCAGCTATATGATTCAGTCTGTAATTTTGATCTAACTTCTTTTAGAACTAACAAATGGGGATTTTAAAATGTCCCAATTTCTTGGGAAACATTGTCATACATGCTGCTTTACTGAGCATTGCTGAAAAATACACTTTAAAATTGGAAGAAATTATTACTCTGAATGTTTTCCTTAATATTGCCATTAATTAAAGTCCATAGAAATTTCAAAGTAGACAGTAACTTCCACTTGTCAGGAAAGTCTGCTGTCCAATATCCCATCAAGATTGGAACAAAACTGTAAACGAAATTTGTGAGATGCACAACCCACAGACCCTCTTTTTTATATATACAGATTAAATATGAATAACAGTTAATATTGATTAACAAAATAATTGCTATATATTTTTTGTTATAAAGATCCTTCTGTATGGGCAACTGAAAGCTAAGATCATTAATACATATATCAGTTAATAAAGAAAATAAACATGCATTTTAATATGAGATACACAACAATATTAACCCTTTAATGCCTGGCGTATCATTTTTGATACGGCTAAAAAATAGCTTGTAGAGTTTTTATGTTTTCTTAGAACAAATTTTCCTTTTGAGAGTAGGTAATGGGCAATCTTATAAACAATCTACGAAATTTTCAAGTAATTTCTATTATTTATATTTTTTTCATTTAGATCTAGATTTTATGATTTTTCAATCAGCGCTCATAAATTTACTTTTTCGGCAGGTACAGATTGAGATCATGACAAATTTGCTTTTTCCATTACAATACAGCATTTTGCAGAGATTATTTTACCTGCAATATTAAATAAATCATTTTTCAGGAAGTTTTTCCTTTTTTTTATAAATGTCACTCTATGTTTGACATGATAACTGATCACTAACGTGACATGCTCTAGTATTCAAAATTGTTTGATCTTCAAATTTATTTCGTTCTGTACAGTCCATATTAACTTAGATTTAAGATAGGCTCTGAAATGTAATCGGCAGAAATGACTTGGGCATTAAAGGGTTAATGAACTCAGATAGTGAGAAAGAGTAAGCTATTTTATTAGAAATCAATTATTAAGAAATAAAATTTATTATTACTAAAATTATTATCCTGAAACAAACCATTCTTAAATAATCAAAGAAAAGAATGACTATTATTGTAAAGAAAATATGAAAGGTACTGAAGCTACCTCTACAAGGATTTATCAATCTTTTAGAAATATTAACTCAAACACACAGATGCTACCAAAATAATTAAGTATTAAGCTATTTATTCACATAAAATATTTCCAACAAAAAATATTTTTTACAACATATTACCTTCTGGGGAAGGTGCTCTTTCAACCCCTGAATACAGCATTGATTTCATTTCCTAGAAACAAATTTTAAAAATATTTCACATCCCTATCTCAAATACAAAAATATAAATATTAATAAAAGTTATGTATGAATCCAATATTAAGTTTTGCAAAAGTGTTTTAAATAACAAATAAATAGAAAACTTTTCAAACTTTCAAGTTATGTAAAAATATCTGATTACAAATCAGTTTGGTATGCTTGTTAAGTAATCTATGTTTTGATGACTCCATAGGATTCCTGTATATATTATATTTAACAAAAAAATTTCTATAAATTAACAATTATTTACCTATAGAACAATGGATATACTTTTAATCCTACAGTGAAATAGGTTAGAGGGGGGAACTTGCATAAATGCTTAATTTTAATAATCATCAAAGGATTATTGTTTTTCTTTTTGAATAAATTTTACCTATAGCTGTGGAATAATCCCAATTATAATTACTATCAGAATTTTTTGGTCTTTAATAAAAAAAATAGTTTTTTCAATATTTGAAACTTCTTAAAATGACTAAAGATATTTGTCTAATTAATCAAATTAAGGTATTATTTCTACATTAATAAGTTTAATAATATAAGACTTATTTTTAAATCATACATTTACTAATAATTTTAAAAGAGGAAGTGTATTGTTCTTTTAATTAAATTTGTGTTTCTGATATATCTGAAAACATGTCTTTTATGAAAGAAGCAGTTACATATTATCAAACAGGCTAACTTTGGTGATGAAATGTAAATTATCAATGTTAAAAATTTAAAAATTATTTATTAATTTTGATATAGAAAAACATTTAAAATATATAGGTTTACTTAACATGCTATGCATATTGTTTTACTTAAATGATTTTCTTTTGAATCTAAACTTTATAATATAGGGTTTATTAATAAGGCACAATAAGAGCTATAATATTTTCAAGTTGAGAATAACTGTATAATTTATGTTACAAATTTCAATCAATAAAGTAATAAAGTAACAATGGATAATAATACTTCTTTAAAATATAAAATCAAAATGTTTTATTCAAATAAAAAATGGAGATTAAAAAAATTTTACTCTCTACATATTTAAAAAAATAAAATAAAATAATACATTTTTTCAATTTTAGATTTACTTCACTTCTTAATAACATTATATATTTACCTATCTACTTATACTGCCATAATAGGTTTTAGAAGAAATATAATTTATTAGAGTGCTGCTAACATGCATAAGAGATGCAGAAAATGAAGAAAATTTTTGAAGTAAAGTGCTTTTAAAAAGACACACTATACTTCAAATTCTACTTTGCAAATTTACATACTATATTTCAAATGTACCATTTAAAGAATTCCCTTTTACACAGTGCAAATTTTGCTTATTTTCCTTGTAATAATTTTTAAATGCAGCATATAAAGAATAATAACATAAATTAGTTGAATTAACATATTTGTTTAATCTTAGAATATTATAATGTATATAATAATATTGTGCATTTTTGCTAATCTGTATTTGAAAAAAAATCTGATGTGGATACCAAATGATTTCTTTGTACGCCTTTTAAATCATACACATTTTTTAAAATTGAGTGAGTCATCAGAATTATAATTTGCACATTCCCATAAAAGTTTAAAGTTATTTTCATTTCTCAAGGCGATGGTCATGCCCGGGTAGAATTTAAGTACTGTCATCTAGTGGTGACTGGCAATATCAATATCCATTATAGTGAGAATTTTTCATTACACAAATATTTGATAATCAAAATTTTCCCAATTACATTATGTCTAATCAAAGATTTCACTCGTTCATTTTGGAGTACTATGATTAACATTTTTATAGCGTAAGAACGAATTAGAATATACCTACTGCCTAAAACTAATTTCAAATGGCTATGAATATCCATGCCATCAGTGGGATTCAAATCCCAAATTCTGGTATTAAAAATCTACACTTAGCTAATTCAGCCATAATTTTGTCAAAGTTTTGAATGGAAAAAAATATAAAATATACCAGTCAATAAATTCATTGAAATGTTTGGAAGATTTCTTTATAAAACAAAAGAAACTCATATCAATTAAAAATGGAAAATACATACTGCTCATCTATGAAAAAATTTATTAAATTTTACAACTACTACAAAACTTCTACTTATGTTAGTTACCTTAAATACTATTTACATAAAATTTGCCTATGACCATAATTTTTAATTAGTTAAATTTTTTATGATTCATTAAAATTTTAATAATTCTTTTTAGATTAGTTATAAGTTACTCAGCCATTTGAAATTGATTAAAACTAAAACAGAAATTAGTGAAGTTAGAAAAATGAAAAAATGAATGAAAAATACTGGTTAAAAATCTATAAGCTTACATAGAAATATTTTATATTAATTCTGCTGTAACAGCTAACTTATTTTACAAATGCATTTTAAGTAATTAAAGCTTAAAAGTTACTTTTTAGAAAATATTTCTTCTAAGTAAAATATCAGTTAAAACTATAAATTTGGTACTTTATTCAAAATGCTATTACCTACTACTTTTGACATATCTATGTAAAATTGTTGATATGGTTTGGTTTGGTTTGATTTGGAGTGCTACGGTCTACTGTTTAGCAACACGAGGGCTAATGAGACTGGGACCTACAGCTTAAAGCCGATTCCGAACGGCTACGAACTTCCATGCCACAGTGGGATTCGAACCCACGAACTCCGGTACCGAAGATCAGCATCCTAACCAATCGGCCATCGTTCGGCAAATTGTTGATATGGATTTGTCAGTTTAGGTCTCACATTATTGTACCTACAAACTTTTTAGTTTGCTTAGTTTCATAAGATACTCCAACATCCAAGTTACTTTTCATCCTACAGATATTTCTTTTTTTTTACATCATGTAGATTTTATTAAATTTGAGGCTTTTATGTTTTTCTGTTCTATATATAAGAGATTCTACTAAACTCTACAAACATTTTTATTGATGTAAATATAGCATGTGGAAGTAGCGAGTTTCTTAATGATTATGACAGTTTTTAAACATTCAATATTTTGTACAATGATAAAGTATATGCCAATTACCAATAAAATGGAAACAATATTAATCTAAATGTGTAATCTTAAGTCTGAATGAAGAATTTGAATATAATGTGAATGTTAAAGTATCACTGGATGCATATTTCTGAAATTTTAAAACAGTTTAGAGTGACATATAACTAATATGAAGCATTTAAACTGTGTTTTTAAATACTACAAGCAATAATTTACAAATGTTGAGTAATTATTTAAATGCAATTGTGAGTGATACTTAAACTTTGAAATGAAAACAAATCTAGTTCAACAAACTATCAAGCAATATTTTTTTTTTATTTACAAGTTATATCCTCTCAATTTTTAATAATTTTTTTTTAAGTTTGTAATTGATTATATGAAGCATCACAGTTCGTACTTTGAATTGCTGGTATATGAAATAGTTTTTAAAAAGGATGAAAAGAAAATAATTTTTTTTTATAACTGAGCTTTCTTTGACTAGACTTTTTTAAGTCTTGTAAATTTTCCATTGGGTGGAATGTGTCAGTCATGTCATGAAGCAGGAGTTTCCTCTAATGATCTAGTCTCGCTCTATTAATGTATGGGAAAAAAAGCGCTTAAAAAAGCAAGGTGCTCGAAGGGGAGAAAAATAGATAAAATGTTTCAAGTTTAATAAATGATAATAATTTGGGGGATAAGATGTAATCAGGCGAGAAATTTGAAAATGTGTAGAAAATCGGTCGGTTGGGAAAGCTAATTAAATACTATAAATTTAACAATCCATTTATCTACTCGACAGATAAAGATACACTTAAAAGTGCTTACTTCATACTGAATATACTGTTTCCTCCACTCAGGAGTAATATGAGCTGCCAAATGCTCTGCAAACTTCATATTTTATATTATTTATAAAGTTAGTATTACTTCAAACCATTTTTAAAAATACAAACTGCTCCCCTTAAATCATTTAGTATACGACATTAAAAGGCCCTTTCACTCGTAACAGTCGTAACTCAAAATATGTTTACTCTCTTTATTGTACACACGCATGCCAAAATATTCACCAATAGTTGGGTAGACATCGGAATTATTTCACCTTTTCGTTTCACAGATCTTGAGTACAACTACGCATGCGTTCGAATAAACTTATACTTGGAGACATAACATTCAAATGTTCAAGTTCTGCAATAGACATAAGAATATAATAACTCAGAAATAACATAATTGAGAGAAATTAGAAAATTTTTCTGCCTTTTATGAATACAACGAAAAAAATTGAATATTACTTTATAAAACTTGAAAAAATGCAACATTTGAGTTCAGAGACTTTAAAAAACGATGAGGCCACTGAAACAAATTGTGATATTGTTTATTTAAATCAGTTTCCGTTATATTTGATATGTAGTTTTGTTCCCCTAAATACAGTTGTCAAAACTTGATTTAAACTCATTTTCTAGATCTAGATGATTCATACTTCTGTTCTTAGCAAAATTCTGTCATTTTGTTAAAAACTATGCCTCATTGAAGGCCGGTTTAGAGTTAGCTGGTTAGAGCTGATCTTGAATTAAACTCTAAAGAATTTTAGTATGATTAATCTGATTAACCAATTCGAATATTTTCAGAAAAGCTGAATAAGGATGCACGTTTTGATGCGGTACAAACTTTTTGTTAATACATGTAGAGGAGAATACCATGATGATTTTGACATTCTACATATACCCTGCTCCATCATAAATTGAAACTCTTTTTTAACACAATAGTACAGTTTCGGGTTTAAACACATTGGTTTGCTATTCACAGTAGGACCTGTTGTCTTTACTGTAGGACCGGTGTTGTTTATAATGCACTGTGTTATATTTCCCAGAAGTAATCTTTTGAGAGATTTTAGTTAATCCTGGAAACTCTACCAACATTTTAAGACAAGGGGAGTCGTCGGAAATAGGTTTAACAGAAACATGATCTGTTGAGCTTGAGAAAGTTTCTGTCTACTTGAGTTTTGTAACACTATCAATTAATCTGCATTTTTTTAAGTCTATCAGAAAACCAAAATTCCCTAAACATTCTGCACCAGCTGTCGGCATAGGGACAGATGCAATAAGAAATTTCCAATTAAACCTGCGTCTTAATCCTAAGTCAAAATTTAATAATTTTATTCTGTAAGTGTGATCTTTTGTGTTATCGGCTGCAAATAATTCTAACGAGGCTTTTAGCTACGTTAGGAAATGGAATACAGACACATCCGATCCTGAGTCTACCAAAAATTTTAAATGTTTCTTTTTGTCATAAACATACATGCAACGTGGCGTAGACTATTGGCATTGACGTCGCCGAATATCGATAATAATCTGAATATCGGTAGCCAAATCTAGTTTCCCTGATGGCTGGTCGAAAAAGAAAATAGGTCAGAGTATCTGCTAGCTTTTTTTTTCCGAATCTTTCGTGATAACAAATTTCTCCAAGGTTAACTATCGGACGCTGTGGTAATTTAGAAAATCTACCTCTTGAACGGTTTCTAGAGTTTCATCCACTAGCAAAACACTGCTGATTAAGGGAAGCTATGGGAACAGACATTTCACATAACGGTGAACTGTGAGCATTTGTTTGTTTAACGGGAGACGAAATGGCAGCTGAAGCTTCACGACGCAATATGTGTCAGATCTTACTTCGGCAATTTTATCAGCCAATTTAGCCAAATTATCTAGCTTTTTAGTACTTTCTGAGAGAATACTCTGAATGTCTGTGGGTAAACGCTGAAACCATAAGGTTTTTTAAAAAAAATGTCCAATAAAGCTGTTCCAGCCAATTTGCGCATTTCTCGTAGTAAGTGGGATGGCTTGTCGTCTCCCAATTGAAGTTCAGACAATTCACGCAGTTGCAGATTTTCGGAATTCAAAAATTGTTGAATCAAGATAGTTGAAAATAACATTCCACCTAAATAAACCCCATGTTTTTACACAGATGCAGTAATTTGACACCCAGCTTAGAAATATATGGGTCGTCCATATTGGCACGTCGTCCGCATAATAAATACAAGTTAAGCTATATAAATTAGAACATAAGAATAATGGGTGAAACAAAACCGAAATTTAGATTTGAAAACAGTAAGTTGGATAAAAAAAAAAAAGTAGTAATGCCTACCACACTCTGAGAAAAGAAACGTGGGACTTTCCATGTGTGTACGATGATACTGAGTACGTGGTCGGCAGACTGTCGGCAGTACGTGGTCGTGAACTGGCTTGAAATATCGAATGGTTGCTTGAAATATCCAACGAAGGGTTACCCTATCGTGTGCTTATGTGTATGTTGATTGTTAAATGAATTCAATTGAATAAACATAACAAAAACATTTATTAACGGTGATAAACTAAGTACACGAACATGTTGAAAAACGGCACACACTGACTAAGAGTCTATCAGTAGAACTAAACACAACGGGTATATAGTGTTACTGAAATTAGAATTCCGTAATTGGCGAGTGCAGTGCAGCCACACTGTGTTAGCGATTGTTTTACGTTGCATAAACAATCAAGAGATCAATATAAAGAGGTGTGCAATCCTATGTGAAAATGATGTCCTGAAGGCATCCAAGCTGTCGAAATTGTGAAATTATAAAATCCCTCAGTTTATCTCAGTTTTATCGTCCTGTGACGAAACTGGTGAGGATTCTATTTACAGTTATCTCTTGAAAAATATACTCAGTTGATAAAGGTAACCGTAAAGATACACAATGCTGTCACTTTTTCAGAATGCACATGTTATTTCTGGATAGCGGGAAGATTTTTCCCTACCCTAAATTAACCATTGTGTAATCTTAACTACTGATGAAAAAGTAAGCTTTATCACTCCACAGAATATTCAACGGCTTAGTGACGACAACTACCATTCAAGCAAGGAACTAAATGCAAAAGTTTTACTAACAGCTGAATCCCTGTCTTGCGACTGGTGCACAGTTTTGATTTTGCAAGGATAAAATTTTAAAATCCACCATAAGAATTTTCGTACAGGGGAATATAACATATCCAACAGAAAGGAAACAACTGGCACACTTACACTATCATGTGGAGATCGATACCAATTCAAAACCGAAGGCTACTCATGAGCAACTTATAATGGCCGCCCATTTTCACAAGCCTTATGCTTGGCTGTATGTTAGTTGATAATCAACCATTTATTGTACACCACTAACCCCCTGCTAGAATCAGCCCTGACGGTAATTGACAGCTGACTTCAACAACAGTGGTTTCCATATTTCGATGCTAGAGTAGATGAGATCTGCTTTCTTTCTTTAACCGCGAAGAATGTTAAGTTACCCAGTTGTTTCCAATTTCAGTATCATCTTGAATAAAGCACATGCGGACATTAGACTTCTTCGTATCCACATCGTGTGACGGAATTATTTTATGGATGAAATTGAGTTCTGCTGGTTCTGGTAAAACACTTTTACCAGTAGTGCTTTTTCTTGCAACGCAGACATGATGTGCAGAGAAGTAAATAACGCTAGTGCAGAATCCGACGTCTTTTTATCCAAATAATAATGCTATGCAGTATGCGCCTACTGTGTGGGAGCTTACAGACAAAATATTTTACGCGGCCTTAGATTTTAATAAGTTATATTATTAGGATATGTTTTATTAATGTTTATGATTACTAGTCAGATCAAAAGCAACATACTACCTTACTGGTAATTTTTACTACAATGGTAATGAGCTCTATCGTATCAGTGGTTACGTTTAGTTTGGTGTGCCACGATAAATTTTTTTTCAACACAAAGTTGGTTTGATTAGGTTACAGCTTAATATTTATTTAGAATATTTATAACATCAACAGAAGGATTCAAACCTGCTTCCTTCGGCATTGAAAACCTGTAACCTACCTAATCGGCAATTGTTTCTCTACTAGAACAGTGTGTAAAGGTACCCCCCCACCCCACAAAAAAAATTAAAATAAAATAAAAAGAAAAAGCCTATTCAACTGCGAAAATTTATGAAGAAAAAGCAGATAACATTTATTGTGAGATATTAAAAGGTTCTAATAGAGTTTTGGCACAATATTACCTCTAATGTTTTATTTTATTTTGTAACTTTTACTTTAACAAATTTCATAAACATATACTACAACTTCATCTGTTGTTATGTATACTGTTTTTTGATTGTAGTATTGTTATTATGGCGGCTCCAAATTCGTATGTACAAGACGAATCAGGTATATTTTTAGTTATCTTTTGTTTTTACCGGATCCTAAAAATCAAATTTATTTAACTTTACTTATTTAAATTATTATAAGGTTTATTTAGTTTCAGAATGCATTTCAGACAACGTGAAATGGGATGCACCGCATTAAGCAACATTATCTTTTTCATTTTATATTATGATAAAATAAACCTATTGAAATTGTATGTAATAATCTGAAGTTTTAGTGCATTAATACAGATTTAGTTTTTCATAAATTGCTAATTTTACTCTAATTAGTTTGAATATAACTATTGTTAAAGTGTACCACGTTTCGACGGCTTAGTAAGATCTCGGTAATTTACTAAGGATGAAACAAATAAAAATTATTAGAAATTATTTCATATCGTACGTAATTAACAAGCAATTTTGCGTGTAATAATATTATATCTTTTGCATTTTCAATATGACCTATTTTGTATGTGTTTTTAGCAAACGTGAAATTAGAAACCGTGCTCTTTAGTTCAGTGTTAATTTTAGGATATTTACTACTGCTTGCGCTTGCAAGTACGATACTTATGAAATGATTAATTTTCTCACTTCTGTTCTCAAAGTTCTTTGATGAAAAATAATACTGTGAAAATACCTTTAAGGAAAATGTATATTAAATAAACTGATACCTTTTATCTGTATATTTGTCTTCTTAGATTATACAAATAGGGAACATGTGCTCTGATAAAAGCTTGCTTTGTGGTAGGTAGTAGAGAAAGGAATTCTTTATTTGAAAGTCATAATCACTTATAGTATGATAAAAATTCTAGGAATCCTTACAACATTCTAAGTCAGTTTATTTAGATTATACAAAAATAATAAGTTGCAAACAGATTTTTTTTCTTAAGAACATCCATTAAGCATGTTTTAAAAAAAATCATCCCCTTTTTGACGAAATAAATAACTACACATACTACTATTTTATTCAGTTTTAAATTTTGACTATACTCTAATTAAGATTCATTTCTTATTATTTAAATAAATTGCAATTTTAGTCTTTGCACCTAGGAAAAGCATGAACTAATAATTTATAATCACTAATATAATGGCTGAATGTTTCTCAATCTCATAAAAAATAATATATATATATTTTGTGAGCATTCCTTAAAATTTCAAGATATCAACTTGTTAGACATAAATATTTATAACTTATGTAAATTTTGACAATTATTTTGGTATTTTTACCACTTTTTTATTTATTATATTAACCTTTATTCTTATCTATGTTTATCTTACCTTTAAAGTTTACATTAAATTTATAAAATAAGTTTTTAATTCGAGGAAGTTTCTTTTTTTCTTTTCTTTTTTCATTGAAGATTAAAAAATATAAAGCTCTAAACTTGTATGCTTAAAAAAATTCTAAAATTTTATATACTAATGTCTGTGTTAAATTGTATAATAGCTAGAATTTATGCTTTCATTTTAGCATTTTGTACTTGCTTCACAGATTTTTTTTTAATATTAGTATATATGTAACTGCTGGAGTATTTGAGGAATTTAATTATTCTGTAATTTTTTAAAAGTACCTTATACACTGTAAATCATTTCTAATATTTTTTTAATATCTTTTATTTAAAGACATATTTAAAAAAAAAAATACAGTTTCCATTCCTGTGATGTATATTATCTTAGAAGTTTAAACAGTTAGTTCTGCTCTTTTTTCTCCAAATCATTAAATATCAAAAATCCTGTTTCAGAATATTAATTCAGAGAATTTATGTTTTTAAAATAACAAAATTTATTTCCACTAGCAGATGATCCTGCTCTAATGTTTAGAATGGTTATGAAATGGAAAATTTTGGTTTTAAATATTTTTGATATTATATAATTCTGACAACATTAATATTAAATATTTTATCCTTTAAAAAAATTTTATTGCAGAGGAAAATTCTAAACTTATTTTTTTTTATTTCCACTTTTTTTTTTCAAACTGGAATTAAAAATGCAAATATAAATAGAGCTCCCAAAATAGTCTAAATTCTAAAATTTAGAATCTTTGTTCAGATTTTAATATATAGTTAGTTTAACCATGGGTCAAACTATCAGGCCACTATGCTAGCAAAATGTAGCCTAATATTGATTTTTACTCCCACTCCAAAATTAATATTATTCAAATTACATATATATATATTTATATTTATAAAATATTACATATGCATAAATAATTACTTGATCTTAGACTATTTAACTTTTAAATTCCAACAAACTTTAATTTAAAATTTGTCTAAAAATTAAAAATATAATTATCTGAATGATTAATCACATCCTGTATATTTTTTTTGTTACGTAGAGTGCAGATTGCAATCAGAAAGGAATCATGGTGCAGAACTCCATGTTACAACAGTCCTAAATACAAAATTTCAACATTCTACTGTTAGCCCTTGTGTAGCAAAACAGTAGACCTTAGCGCTCTTAACCAAACCACCAACATTCTACTGCTAATTGTTTTTTGCATTATGCAAGTTACATAAATGCAAATATCAAGTCAAAATTCATTCAGATGTGGTCAAATTGATGTTTAAAAGTTTCGTTTTGCGTATTTACAGATGTAAAGATTAAACTAATGAAAATAGGAATTTAAGTTAAAATATGACTGTTCAAAATTTTCGGCATTTACAATACTTTCTTTACTTCATATAAGGAAGTAAAAAGTATACTTTACTTGAAATATATTTTAAATTAAATGTTAAAATTTAACTTGCTCTTCATAATTAAGAACCTTGATTTCCATTATTTTTTATATATTTTTATTATTAAAATATATATTTTTCATAAACCTGTATATACATTATATTTAATCAGTTATAGACTGAATTTAAATACATAGACTCCTATATTCCACATGGTTAAGAGGAAATATGAATGCATGTTATTGAATTACTAACTTTAGTCATTTCTGAAAATATGGATTTTTGTAAAGAAAAGGTTATTAATCAAATGCAGTATATACACAATATTCTTGCATATATAAGGCTTCTCTATTTTTTGTTGTATGCATCTTTGCTTCATTGGTATTTGGTACTGGGCTGCATTGTTTATCATTCATTTATTTAAAGTTTTATGAATTTCCTTTTGTTTTGTTAAGTGCATGTAAAATTACAAAATAATTAAATTGATAAAGTAATATTTTATAAAATTATATGCATTTAGTTGAATATTCTGTATATAACCAAATACTTTTTAAGTATCCAAAAATTTTGCATAGTATTTTAAACAATATTTTAGGTACTTATATACCAGCTACACAGAGACCAGATGGCTCTTGGAGAAAAGCAAGAAGAGTTAAAGATGGTTATATTCCTCAAGACGAAATGCCACTGTATATAACTATTTCCTTTTTTTTTTAAATTCTGTGTAAATGTAATTAGTGTTGCATGTTTCATTAAAAATATAATAATTTATATTTAAAACCCTGTAAGAAAGAGTTATGGCTGTTCAAAATAGTAGATCCTGTAAAAAAATATGAAGTTACCAGTTATCATACCAAATTGCTTCAAACATATTAAGAGATAATATTTCAGAAAAGAAATTGATATAATTACATAATTTAAATTTATATCTTATAGACCCGCAAATAATAATTTCTTTTTGTAGTTCAAAATTACATTTATAAAACTAATTTAGTTTAAGCTTTATTTTCAATGAAAAATAAGAATTCAGTTCAGTAGTATCTGTATTTAAAAAAAACAACAACTATATTATAGTTAATATTCATAGTGTAATAATTCATAGTACAATAATTAATGACCTAAATAAAAATTTAAACATGAAACACATGTTGTGCTGTTCTGCTGTTATCTTAATACTGTTTAAAGCAGTAGTATTCATGGAACAAAATTAAATAGTGGTTATTTAATAATATCTTAAATAAGTCAAAAATAGTTTCTTCCCTGGAACCTGAGTTTTCTGGAAATCGCAATACTGTACAATTTTCTGTACTCATGATAATTATACTTCATTCCTTGAAACTAACACAAAGATAAAAAATTATGAACTATAATAATATTAATTTTATATCTTAAAAAAAGTTATCTTTGCCAGAGCAAAACCTGAAACTGAACAGAAAAAAAGTATGTTTTTTTGTTCTGTTTGGAATTGTTAGGTTTGTTATTTCATAAATTTCTCCCCTCTGAGAAACTGATTCTGGAGGTATTAATCTGTCTCATAAAAATTTTCCCAGGGTGCAAAGCTAGTCCTTTTAACCAATTTTGGGCATAAACAAGCAGTCACGCTACCTTGGTTATCAGATTTCACATTCTGTGAGTGTGTATTTTTGTATAGCCCTTGCCTTTCAATTGATTTCAAGGGAACGAATCTGTAGAATCTCTAGATATGGCATTAAAACAATTTAGTGGGTTATCTAGAATTTCCAGAATAGTTATCAATCTGAGGACAACATATACGTAAGCTTGAAATATGCCAGTCCAAAGAATATAAAGATATATAGCCCTCCTACCCCCTAAGTGACTGACCATACTAGGAGCTAATATTGTCTCTTTTTCCACTCTTTCCCTTGTGAGCGAAGAATTACTCTACATGTTAAAAGCACTGACTGCTTATTTTTTTCTAAAATCTTACTTAGGTTTTTTTAAAAATTTTCTAGCTTAATATATAAATTACAGTTTATATTTAGGAATACTATTAATTTTTGTGCAATCATTATCAATTTAAAATAACTAATTAGGACATATTTCTGGGAATGAATGTTGTGTTACTGGGAAGGAAAATAGGGTGGGAATCAGAAACCCTGGTAGAATGTATTACAAACTGAATACTTTATCATTTAGTATATTTTGGTAGCTCTTCAAAATTTCTTTAAATGATTTGGTATCATATTTATTAACTTTTTCAGCTATACTTTAATTAAAAATGTATCATAATATTGTTCTTTCATTTGCTTGCTAGATGACAGACATCTAGGGAGTGTGGGTAATGAGTAATTTTTTCAAATCAAAAATAATTCCTATTTTATTTATAATTTTCTCTCAATTTGATATTTCATGTGCAATATTAATAACTGTATAGAAGTATGACATTTTCAGCTATTAAATTTGCAGGTCATATAAAGTAATTATTTATATATAGATATGACAAACGTTAAAAATTGTTGCTATCATCTATTCAAACTGATATTAATTTGATTTTCCCCTATGCAGTTTATTTTCCATCCTCTATTACTCTCAGTTTTGAGTTACAGTACATAACAATAATAAAAAATTGTATATAGAAACTTATGTATTCAATTCAGTTGTCTTTAAATGAATTATGTTAAAAAAAACTAGATTTATAGATTCAGTAGATAGCCTCACATCTTGAAGAATAAAATTTAGACATTTCCCTGTCAGTTTTTTTTAAAACAATTATAAAATTTATATCAATTTTAAATTGGATTTTATTATATTTGTAAACACTTAATACTAATAAATTAGATAAATTATGTATAATAATTTGCAATTTTTAAAGCTGAATTTGACAGTTCTTGTATTCTCTTAATGGTTTCTGAAAACAAAACATTTTATACTTTGTTTCAAAAGTCAAATTTCTGCTCCCTAAATTAATTTTAAAAATAGATGCAAAAAATAGGGAGTCTGCCCAAGAGAGATATTCAAGCATATGTCTAATAGAAGCCATTTGGCCGAGAAACTAATGCACCAATGATTGAAGTCTGAACCCAAAACGATAATTATACATCTTAATTCTCTTTCTTAGGATTGCAAAGTTAACACATATCTGTATAATGCTGCATATAAATTTTGGGTGAAACATACACAAGTTTGTGTAGTGTAAGGAAGGTGGAGAAAAATGTAATATTACTTTTTATATTAACATAAAAAAAATTGCAAATGGTGCGAAATTTGAGAATGTTGAGGTCCTGATAATTCCAGATTTGAGACTATCTACTGTTGTTTTTATAATTATAAATACTGTACTATAACAAGTGTCAAGGATTCTGTAAGTTGCATAAAATAAATTTTATTAAATTTTATATACGTATAAAACTGTTGAATGTTTTATTTTTCTATTTTTAAAAAAATTCTAAACTCTTTAATATCATACAAGTCTTAAGTTGATGGTTTTTTCTCTCCTTTTCTTTCTCTTTTTATTAAAGGTATGAAAGCAAAGGGAAACAGTGGGCTAAGAATCGACCTACTTTACCAGTTGGTTTAGATCCTAGCTATGCAATTCCAGCAAATACAAAGAGTAGTGTGAAAACAATTCCTGGGCTGTCTTTAACTAATAGTGAGACAACAGCTCCATCAAAATCTTCCAAGAAGAAAAAGAAAAAGAAGAGTGATAGTCCTAAAGTAGAGGATCTTACAGATGAAGTTGGAAAAATACACATTTCAACATCTACCAAATCCAACTCAGTTTCTGAAAATTCCACACAGAAATCTCAACCTGTCACAACAGATCCTGCTAAGCGATTGAGGAATTTAAAGAAAAAGATAAGAGACATAAACACCTTGAAACAAAAGATTGAATCTGGTGAATTACCAAATCCTGATAAAGATCAGTTGGAGAAGATTGCAAGGAAAGAAGCAATTGAAGCAGAAATAGAAGAACTGGAGTTGGAATTAGAAATGGCATAATGTACCGAGAAAATGTTTCCTGTTTGAACTCCATGTTTTCTGTTAAATTGAGTTCATCATTTCATGTTTTCTACCATGAAAACTTTTAAATATACATTCATTATTGAACGAAAATGTGCCACACAATATCAGTGTTACTGCATTTAAAATTATTCAAATATTTCTTTCCTTCCTAGAATAAATTCTTTCTAAGAATTATATTATTTGTTATTATTATCTGTTCCTATTTATTGCAGATAAGATTGATATGAAATTATTTTTTAAAATAGCCAATAAATATGGGAGTTGTTAAAGTATATTAATTGCACTCATTGTTTTGATTTTGCAAGAAATTTATTTATTTTTAATCAAGGTTACTTACTATATTTTCTTTTCCTACAGGTTTTATTAAAAAAAATTTCCTTGTATATAATTATATAACATAACTAAATATTATAATTTTTCAACATTCTCATATATTTTAAATTTCAAACTTATTCTTTTAAAATAATTATTGCCTATTTCAACAAAAATCAATATCCATTCAAGTCATTATATAATCATTAAATATATGAAAGTTGTTTTTAATATTATTTAAAAGTAAACATCTGAATTTTTATGAAATGGTTAAATCTAGGGTATATATTTTAAATTTTTGCAATTATTTTATATAATGGTTCTAATTTACTTATTTATTTACTTATACTCTGTGACAGGTTTTAATACAATATGATCATTAAACATGGGGTATTTTTGTCAAACAATGAATGACCAAATACTTCACTATATGATACCAGAAATAAAATATTAAGCATAAATTTTAATATAGTTTAACAGTAAAGCCTATTATGAAACTGAAGTATCAGAAAATAATGACTTATGTTTTTTTACGTTTTCATTTAACTGGATTTCTTATTTAAAGTTCTTGTTTTGCTTTTCCCAGTGGGAAAATAAGTAATTAATTACCACAGTCAAAAGCAGACACATTGTCATCATTTTGTGATAAAAGACAGTATTAATATTATAAATAATACAGTAAACTATAACCTTTGAACCAAAAAATAAATTAAAACAAAGAAAAAAAAATTTTACCAGTAAATTATTTATAAAGTTAAATTTTTTTTATAAGTACCACCCTACTTGAATAATCACTTCTTACTCTTATATATTAGCCAGATTAAAAAATAATTCTAAAATTTTGGTTATCATACTTTACATTAAGACAAACATTTGTTAAATCTGTGAAATATATTTATCATATTTGAGAAAGAAAATATTCGAATGAGATAAAGTATGAAACTATATATTTTCATAAAAGAGTTCTATATTAAAATTATACAACAGACTTAAAATAACAATAATCTGCTATTTAGCCCATAAATGTCTAGAAAAATACCGAGCAAAAGTTTCATCATTTACATTAAAATCAGTAAGGATGCTTAAGAAGTTGGATACCACTGTACACTGAATAAGGAATGAATAGGATATAATATTTCTAAAAGAAATAGTAAAATTATTGAAATTATTTTGAAAAAAGAATAAACTTCATGGTACCGAGAAGATGAATTTATGATAAGGATTATGATTCTAATGTGATGCAGTTATAGATTGAAGTGATATTTAGTGTGATGCAATAACAGAGAAAATCTTTTATGTTACCTTGTTAGGTAATTGCGATTCAATAAAACAGAAAGGATACCACATGTTTGGTTGGTCTGTTGTAAGGTATGGTGTTAATATATTTTTTAAACATTAGGGAAAGGCTGAGACATACTGCTCTTTACCCAATTTGAAAAGGCAGCAGGATTTGAAGTCGAAGAAGATAGCTCTTTACCTGATTGCTTCATTATTTGGCAATATCTGAAGAATTTTACTCTAATTATACGTACTTGTTTTTCTTTCTAAATATTTCCGTGTAGTTTAGGGAAAAAATTAATATTTTTGATTATTATCAGTTTTTCTCTATGTATCTGAAGGGGCCACTTTAAACAGATAAATTAAAATTAAATAGGCAGTCCTATTAATTTCTCTGTTTTATTTCTAAATTTATAGCTTTGATCAAGATTTTTTTAACCTGATTATTTAAAGACTAGCATATAGCCCAACATATGACGGGATCAGTAAAATTTTTAATTTTCCAGAATTGTAAAGGTACTCTATGATGCAGGTAAAAAAATGGTTTGTTTTTTGGCTGAGAATTATCGTTCTACAAAAATAATCGATTAAAATTATCACATATGTACCTAATCTATTATTTAAGCCAAATATAAAAGAAAATAATTTAGGTAATATTTAAGTTTAATGATAAAACGTACGAAAATAATACAGAAGATATTTAAATAATCTAAAATAAATGATTAAATGAGATAGTTAAAGGAATGACGTCATAATGCTAGAAAAAATTGTTGTTTTTTTCTAGCATTATGATGTCATAATAAATAGGAAAAATAGTTATTTTTTCCTATTTATTATGTGATAAATTGATAAATTTAATAGCCTGCTTCTAGAATAGGGCTTGATATAATGGCATTAAATGCTCAAAAAGGGGGACGAGGTGAATTTCGAACTTTTAAATATTACAGTATTTTTTGCTGTGATACAACGCTTATTCATACCAATTTATTTTAGAATCGGATCTATAGTTTAGGGAAAAAAAATTGAAAAAATAATAAACATTTATTTTGAAAATAATAAAACGACTTTAGGAATAAGAATTTAAAAGAAAAAGCAGAAAATATTAAATTAAATAGACTTTTAGAAAAATTTGGCTGAGTCGGGGACAGAACCGTCAACCCGAGAAGTTCGCTGATTAAATGGGCAAACCCTCTACCGAACGTGCTAGGCCTACACCCGATGAAGGAACTAATTAGAGTATATGAGGGTCGAGTAAACACAGTCCAGTTTAAATATTATGCTCCGCCCTTGCTGCTCCCTCTTATTCTATACTAAATTCATATCAAGAATGAATTTAGTATAGAATAAGACTTGAAATTATAGCATTAAACGCTCGAAAAAGGGGGATGTGGTGGATTTCGAACTCTGCTAACCCTAACTCATAAAAAATCCAATATGGATGCCTGTATCCATGGTACAACTGTTTCATAAATTCACGGACAGACAACTTAGGCTATTATTATCTAGGGGATGAAAAGAATTTATTCCAATCTTTGAAGGTATTTAAGAGTTTGCATCTATATTGTTTCAAGGAAACATATTCGATAGTTGTGCAAATAGTAAAGTCTGTATTTAGTATCAAGTACCTGGAAATTTTTCAAAGAATCAGTACTTATATATATATATATATATATATATATATATTAAATTAGCAGTGCAAGAGTTTCTTAGTATTCTAATGATTTTTAAAATTGGATAAGGGAAAATATACAAATGAAAATTTATTGAAGACACTATTATTTTTAAAAGTATATATATGGAGATAACTTCTGATATAATAAAATTAAAACATAACTTCATAGGAAAAAGTCAACAAAAATTTCTTTCTAAATTGCAAGTACACAAGGACTATAAGGCCTATTGATTACTTTATAAAAAAATTTACTTTTTAATTTTTATATGATAAATATCTACCATGGCAAAAGGCTTATAAAAATAGAATTTAAAAACATACTAGTTTAAAGTCTTGCTACATCTGTTAGAAAAAATCGCTCCTTTATTTGAAATTTTTTTTAAAATATTAATTTTAGCTTTTTAGTTAATCGATACATTTATATTAATTAGTAAATCAATATATTATAGAAGTACATATACAGTTACTTCTAAGAAATTATTCTTTACAGGTACATTATATTATAGTACACAATATTTATAAAATGAATACTTTGCAATAAAAAATATTTAATTTTAATAATTTTTAAATGGAATATATTAAACAAGTTACTTCTCTGAGATTTTTATTATCATGTATAAATTAGCGAATTCTTTTAAATATCTTTTAGCATAAACACATCTGATTTGACAGATTCTTGGTAAACTACATTCATTACTGAAAATTTATTAATAGATACCATAACTAAGAAAGGGATAGAAAATAGTAACTTCGTACGCAAAAAGATACTTCTCAAATAAAAACTAAATTTAAAAATTAGGAATAGCCTCCCTGAACTTTCTGATGATCTCATTAAAGAAAGTGGTTTTAATAGTTTGACAGAAAAACTATGGATGCTTTAACAAGGTTCCCACTCTTTTTCCAGAACAAAAATTAAGGACTTTCTAAGGACCAAAGTAACTTTTTAAAGGACCTACTTGAAATACACGGCATAATGACATAAACCCTATTTCCTGAGGGACATATTTTAATCATTATGAACCAGACAAGGCATGTTTAATAAATGCCCTACAATATTTCAGAATTAAGTTTTTAAAAATGCTTAAAAATTAATGTAAGGCAAATCTATTTGAAAAGTTTTTTGAGTGATCAAATTAAAAATAAATTGTGAATAAAATACAATATTATAAACAGTAATTTCTGAGGGTTTATAGATGACTCTGCTATATATATATATATATATATATATATATATATATATATACTAGCTGATTATACCCGACGTTCCCTGGGAAAGAAGAAAGCTTTAGACTTTTCCATTACATTTAATGCAAGGAAAATTAAACTTCCATAAGTAACTGAAATATCTACAAACCCCAACTTTGTTTAATTAAAATCTGCATGACTGTTACCTATTAAAGATTACTTGTCAAATAAGTTTACTAGCTCATGACCATAAAAAGTACTAATCAACTAAAATTATTTTCATAATATTTTAAAGATATCAAGAAAAGGAATTTTGAATTACTACAGAAATACACTGAGAACATATGTATTTGAGGATTTTCTTTATTATTAATACTGCACTTTTGGCTAGAAAAGGTAAAAGAATGTTATGAACATTAACAAATATTTTATATATTCTTAATATATATATTCTTTGACCAGTACTTATCAGATGTACTGGAGTTCTTAGAACTGATTTGGGGCAAGTTTAACTCCAAACTTACAAAACCAGAAAGTTTGGAGAGTATGGCGAAAACTGATAGGAAATCACGTGACAATGGTGGATCTTGTCGATAAATTCATCCTGTTCTAATTTAAAAATTAAGAAGTTTTTAAAGACCTTTAACAAAAATTAAGTAGTTTTAAAGGCCCTTAAAAATGAAAGCTAAAATTAAGGAGTTCTTAAGGACTTTTAAGAACTGTGGAACCCTGTTTAATGTAGATATGCCTCTAAATTTAATTTGAAGCAATTTGAAATAAAAACTATTAAGAGGAAGGTTACACAAGAAAAATATCTATTTCTTATTTACTATGAGAAAATAAACTTTTTCAAAAGGCATCCAAAAATGCCAATGTTCCACAAATGTAACAAGGAAGGAAACAAACTTTGCAAGACTTTAAAATTTTGCTATGAATAGAAGCCTTAAACAGTTTTTATTCCCAAATTTACATGAATGCTATTATCTGTTCCTAGGTTTGTATATAAATACTATCTTTTTCAATTAGGTAAATAAAGTTTCATATAAAAATACAGTTTAATCTGTCCATTCCCAAAAACTTTAAAATTAAACTTTTCTATTCCCCTGCAATACTGGTTTATATTTTTTGCTCCCGTCCTTTCCTTGCTATGTGAAATATATTTCCTGTAAAATCTTTATATCTCAAAATTCAAACTCTATCACTTGCATATTTAAAACCTGGTCACATATCATTATTTACACTTTTGGAATGCATAAAGTGAACTTAGTAATTCATAAACTTGTGTGATTCTCTTTCTACTTCTGGAGTTCTAAGAAATAAAAATTAATCAAAGAAGTGTGGTTTAATTGTGATGAAGAAAGAGATATTCCAAAACTCAAGGAAATTACACAGAAAATGAAATTCAAAGGCTAAGAAACTTTCTGGAATTGAAGACATGTATTATGTAGCCAAGAGGGTTTTTCTGCCACTGCCAAATTATAAATAATTGTAGTTCAAATAGGAAATGAAGAGTATAAAACTATTGAAAAATTCATCGACTTCTGGATTTAAATATCGCTTAAAATTATAAAACCTCCATACCTCAAAATCCAGTCTATCTCAAATTATTATTATTTTTTCATTTCCATGAGATAGACCATGCATTAGCAAACTATGACTTTGGATTACTAAGTGATACTGTCCGTTTGATAACTTCAAGTAACTCACTTCTGAAAATAAAGTATAATATAGAAAAATAAATTATAGAAAAAACATTTTAAGAATATATAAAAAATTAAACTAAAAATAAATATACTTTAAACACTTTAGTTTGAATATGAACATAGGTGAAATACAGCTAACTTTGAATGAATTTTATAACTGTGAGATGAAAGTGTCATTCTCTGTGCTATAGCATTTGTTTAGTACAGTTCAGTAGTATATAAGTAGGGATGTAATTATACTGTAATAATAATTATTAATCAAAATTACTATAAACAAACAAATAAAAAAGATTATTTCAATATGTGTAGAAAGAAAAGTATGGATGCATTGAAAATAACGACAAATTTATATAAAAGATAATTTTTTTTTTGTTTTCTTGTGTTTAATTTTTATGTTTGCTTTCTTGTGTTTTTGTTATCATTGTGTTGCTTACAGACATTTTGCTTGATTTTGACATGCAGTCAGAAAAGTTTGTTGATGTCCAAGATCAATGGTGTAGCAAAGGATCGAAATGTGGGTATTGTAACCTCTCTACAGGGTTGCTGTATATATATAATATATATGTACAGATTTCTGTATTAATTTTGAAATTAGTACAGCAATCCAATAAGCTGAAGTGCCCCCACCCCATGGAAAATGGATAGACGGTTTGAATGTATTTAATTTCTTACAAATAGTAACCTCAATTTTAAAAAAGAATTTTAAAATTATTTCAACAGTTCAGCAAAGTGATAATTTTTTCCTGAGATAGAAAATAACAATGAAGTCTATTGATCTTAATTTGTCATGTTTCCTTGATTGATTGTTCCAAGATGGTGAGGTGAGGTAACTAGTATTTTTTAATGTTTTCTGCAAAATTAAGATAAGTTTTCAGTTATCAAGGGCACATATTGAAATATTTATACTAGGGATATAACGAATATTTGGCATTCAGCCTTTTTACCAAATATTTTGTCTGGCAGAATGCTGAACAGCTATTCGACTGAATACCTATGACCAATATTGTTAGATATTTGGCAAATCAAAATCATGATAATAATAAAAAAAAAGATTTATTTTAATTCTGATTTTATTTGACAAAGAATATTGCAGAGTTACATTTCACTGCATTAATTATTAGAAAATTTAACATTTACAAAATTTAAGTTGAATAAATTAGGCAAACTTTCAGGGCTATAGGATTTAAGTCCAGTAGGGAGTCACTAACTTCACAATAGAACATATTTGACCAGAGTCATTTATGAAGACTATTTTAGAGACTATATCATTGTGAAATATGGGGAAGAGCAAGCAATATTAGGAGTTTGATAACTTTAAAAGTAAGAAAGGTCTCAGTGGGTAGAGAGTAGGAGTGATGATTGGTTTGGTTTGGAGAGCTACAGTATACTTCTTTATAACATGAAGGGTAATGAGACTGGGACTATACTACTTAAAGCTGATTCTGAACAGCTATGAACATCCATGCCACAGGGGGATTTGAACCCACAAACTCTGGCACCGAAGGTCAGCACCCTATCCTTTCGGCAAGTAGAAGTGAAGAAGAATATTTATATTTTAATGTAAATAATTTAACAACATTAATTTAAAAAGATCAATTTGTTATATATATAAACTTTTCATCTTCTGGGTTTTAATAATTTTTCTAAAAAAAAAAAAATTAAAAATGCCTATTTTATAGTAGTAATGGATTCTTACTTTAAACAGAATATATAAATTATAGGTATAACTACAATTAAAATATTAAAATATGCTATTAATTATTTAGATATTTGAAAGCCATATTGCTTTCTTATTGGCATCAAGATGTTTAATATGTCACAAAAAATACATCAAGTTATCTATTTTTTTAAACTAATCAAAGATAAAAAAAAAGCAATTTTTGTTAATATTTATTTCTTTTTTTATTTAAAATTCAAAAATTAATTTAATCACAAAATTACAATCAAAAGTGAATTTTTTTTAAAAAAGTAAGTATTTGGCTGCTGTTTTTCACAATATTGGCACAGAATTAATAACGACTGGGCATATGTAGTACAAGTTGTTATAATTGAAATTTTGCTTTAGCTTCTGTAAGAATAAACTTTAATGAAGTTTTAATAAATATATTTTGTAAAAGATGAAATATCATAATTTCTCAGAACAATAACTTATCACCAGCGATTAAGAGTGCAAATTGTTTGGCTTGGCATGTAGATAAATGCACATAATACAGATATCAGTAACCTATATCCACAGAGTATACTTTGCAGTTAATAAGATATGCTTATAATAAAATGTTTATGAAAAATGGAGCCAAACTGATTAATTAAAATTACAAGATGTAAAAGTATTGAAAGGAAGAAAATAGACTGTCAGTAATATTAATAAAAAAATAGATGAATGCAAGTTTTGACTTATTTACAGACAGTTACTCCAGTAGGTAATCAATATTTCAATTTTTAAAAATAGTGAACATAGAGAATAAAACAAGCACAAAATATTTAAATTTGTAATTATATTTAAAATTAATAAAACTTAGAACAGGAAAATTTTGTATTAATTGTACAATAGAGAATTAAATCACAATAAATAATGTTCTTCAGGCTTCTTCGTGGCCAACTGAAAACAGAAAAATTTATTATAACAGCATTGCTTTAAAATCAGAATATCTTTATGTCAAAATACAAAGTTTAAAAATAGTTATGATGAAATAATGAATAAAACATAGTATATCTCTCTATATAAAAATCTCTGCACATCTGTCCCTTGCTATGCATTCTATAATGACTGGATCAATCTCCATAAAATATATTTTGCATAGTGTTTTAGGAAGGTCAAGTTTATGGATGGAGGTAGAATGCTTTTTTGATCTCTATGTGGCCTGGTGATCATACAGTAATGTGTTATTGGATATAATTTTCCTTTAATAATGTGCTAAAACTATTAAAACTTCTAAGTAGCTTAACTGATCTGATAGTGTTTCAAATATGTTAAGATAATATATGTTTTACTTTTTTTTTTACTAGATTTACTTTAGCTATTTAATTTATCTATTTTTACTTGTAATTTTTTTAACTTTAATTTTGATATTTTTTCTCATCCTAGTTAATCTTGTGAGGAGTATTGATGTGATAGTTTGCAAAATTAAAAGTATGTATTTAGCATTTCATGTATGTCACATACTTCTATTTTTTCATGCTTTGGTTCTTTATCAAATGTAGATAATTTTCCTATTAGTTGAGAGCAAGAATAAATCATCAATTATAGGGAATAAATTTCTTTAGTTTATATTTAAGTTTAGAAGAAAATTAAACTTAAATAATATATATTTATTTTATAAAAATAAATTGTTTGGTTTTAGAAACTGTTTATAATGTTGATATATAACGAAAAAAATTAATTTAAATTTTTGAAATAAATATATCTTTTGTTTGGAACAAATGGTTGGGTGCAAAAGTGGAAAGTAAATTAAATAACAAATTGGTTTGGTTTGGAGTGCTACAGTCTACTTTTTTGCAACACGAGGGTTAATGAGACCGGGACCTACAGTTTAAATCTGATTCCGAACGGCTATGAACATCCATGCCACACAAGGATTTCGAACCCACGGACTCCATGACTGAATGCCAGTACCCTAACCAATTGGCCATTATTCGGCATATAATAAATAAAATATTTTTCTGAATCAAAAATTTATAAAAATTAAATTTTTTTTAAATATTAAGTTTAATCTAGTATGCAGATCTATATATATACATAAAAGTATATTTGTATGTATGTATGCACATTTCTTTATACTAAACTAAATATCTGCCAATATTACTAAATTTTGCACACCTATTTTTTTTTGATTCTGCTAATATTAAAACTTCCCCTGTCCAACCTGTCATACCACATCATCCTTTTATGGCTATTAACCTTGCTAGTTGACTATGGATAATAACAAAACTGTTATTTTAATATAGTGACTATTCACTTCTGTCACTCTCTCAGCTATGCATATCTTTTTACTGGTCACAGTGAAGCCCTATTGTAATGTTAAATTTCTCTTAGTTATACTCTCCTCCCTTGTACAATGCTTTTTTGGTTTAAGAAACATTTCCTTTCATGTATGACGACACTTTGGTCAAATGAACTCTTATGATTATATGAATCTCTTATAATTTTATAAGTTCTGTTAGTTATTGATGATTGTTTTTTGTATTTATCTATTACTGAGAATAAATGGACTCATAAAGACAGATATTGAGCTTTTTACGAAATGGAAGGGAGAGGAAAACAATTTCAAACTTTTGCAATATTGTTTTTATGCTTATTAATGATACATATATTTAGATGTTTCTATAAAAAATTCTTTTTTTATTTTTAATGATAGAGTTTTAGATTTTTTATATCTTGAAATTCATTTTTAAAAATTCTGTGCCAGTTTAAAATATGATATTGATATGGTACATTACCATACTTTTGGTTTAACAAGATACAAGAAAACTACTTAAAATGGGCGATGTTTGTCTTATATTATTCTCTCACTTGTGCAACTTTTCTCTTTGGTTGCTTGGGAGTTGTATGTGTGAGCTGTAATTGTAATTCATAAAGAGGAATAAATATTTTTTCTCTGAAGGCAAGAAACACACAGCCATAGATATTAATATACATTTACAGAGTGCCCAGGCTAGTAGATGTGGCAGGTGTGCATGCACGCAGTGATCAAATTTCTAGGGTTGATGATAGGATATCTACTAAGCATATGCATTGATGGAGGGCAATCAAATACTATTTTGTACACACAAATACAGGATGCCAAATACTAACTTGAACACAGGCAGCTAATAAGCCAAAACTGGATCTGTACATATACACACATAATTATAATTTATGCTCAAATGATGTTTGAATACTGCAGCCAATAAAATTTAAATGGGGAAAGCTGTTGAGATTAATCACTTATGCATATGTATTAATGGCATAGCATAGGCTTCTACCACTGAGCAGAATCCAAATTTGATGCTCATTTCCATTGCAAAATATGATCATATAATAGAGATAAATTTTTCTAGAGAGAGGAAAAATACTAAGCTGCAAAGAGATTTCCTACATTTTTTTAAAAACAAAACTTAATTGTGACTATATGTTTTGAAATCTTGTATTGATAAATCATCTAAACAGTATTATTACTTGAAAATATTTGTTAATAAAAATTATTGAAGATAATTCAAAATTTATTATGTGATAAACTTTCTTTCACTAAAGAAAATAATTTTTAGCATCAACTTCAAAATATATACAAACACATGCAGTGTTACAAATTATAAAACCACTCATTTTAAAATATTGATGCAAATTTCAATAAACCCATGTGAAACACATTATATATATCCATTAGAATTTACATTAATGCTTTTTTTTTTTTTTTTTTTACTATTTAAAGTGTCAAAATTTTGAGTGGTCTTATAATTTTCTAACACATAGTATTTATGTAAAAAGTAAAAATTTAACCTAAATGCAACTAAATTATTTTTCCAGTTTTAATAACATATCATGATAAAAGAAAGAGTTTCAATCAAAGAGTGCAATTGCTTCTATTTTTCAATGTAAAGAAATCTTATTCTTACATTTTTACTTCTTTATTTCATGCAGCTCTAATGAGATCTGCCGGATTCACTTGAATCTCAAGCCCTGACATAGCAGACTTGGTAAGAATCTAGCCTTGTTAATAGATCTCAGAAATACTGAATTTTTAATTTACCAGGGAAAATTATGTGTGTGTTATGGGCAGACAAATTTCTATTAAATCACCAGCAAATCTCTAGTTGAGTGGATGCACAGTGAGCACTGTCCATGTTTTTGTATAATGAAATATATTGTTAAAAAGAGTTTTGCTTTATATCTTCTTTTGGTTGTTAAAACAAAATAATGCTACTTTATGACTGTATTTAGATTTGGTTTGGTACACTACAGTCTACTGTTTTTTACAAGAGGGCTGATGAGACTAAGGCCTACTGATTAAGAGGGATTCTGAATGGCTATGAACATCCATGCCAATAGCAGGATTTAAATCTACAAAATCTGGTACTAAAGAGCAGTGCCCTACAATTTGGCCATTGTTTGGCATGATAACATTTAGACTTTTTTGAGCCCAACAAGAAAAAATATAGGATAGTTTCCTAAATTACATGCTAACTTACATGTGTGCAGATCAAGTTCAAGAGACTGTATATGAAGCTTAAATGCCAGCAGCTGCAGCTGAACTCTGTTGTATGAAATACATATATATATATGTACTTTAATATGTCTCCTTAACATTAATTCAACAGTAGAGTTTTACATCTTCTGGCAAACAGCCACACAGGGCAGGTCCTCTCATTGCACCATTCCCCTCTGCTACTCTTCTGATGTGTAGGATAAATTTGATTTCATATAAGAATAAATTTTACACAATTTTATACAATGAAACTATCCCACAAAACTGGAACCTTAATGCATTATACAAACTAACTATCCATAATAATTTGTGGTAATTTATTAAGAATACCACTTATTCAGTAATAGTTTAAGAAAATCTAAAGTTTTCTTAACATTCTAGACCATTGCAATTGACTCAAACAGTTGTTATAAAATAACTATTAAATTTCGAAAAAAAAAATATCTTGATGTATTAATAACTACAACACATGGTTATAAAAAATATACTGAAAAATGCTGTTATTTTATAAAAATATCTATTATTGTAAATCACCTTTGTAAGCATATTCCAATGCACTGGAAATTGTTTGCATGTCATTTTCAATACTTTTTGCCCAGTTCTCTACATCACCAATTTCCTATTTGAAAGAAATAGTAAGAGTTATGGAAAAATAAGCTCAGAGTAATTTTTTACACATAAAACTATAGTTAAATTAAAAACTGATGCATTCACATTACTTCACATTCTTTAAAAGATATGCATAAAAGATCAATGTAAAAGGGTAACTTTTACACTGGTTGTAGTGTCGATTTGAAGTACTACAATTTACATTTTAGCAGCATGAAGACTAATAAGACAAAGGCTTACAGCTTTATCCATTAACACCCAAATCATTTCTGTTCAACATATATTGATGGATATCTTAAATCTTAAGTTATTATGGACTGCACAGAATAAAACAAATATGAAATTAAAGCAACTTTGAATGTTACAGACTACTTCTTCTAAGTAATCAGTTGTTATTCTAAACATCATAGGATGCTATTTAAATTTAAAAAAAAATCTTGTATGTTAAGGGATTTATTTGCTGCCACATAAAGACAATATAAATATACTGTACATTTCCATGTATAAGCCCAGAATTTTTGGGTGTGGGAGTTGAAAAGTGGGGAGGCTGTCTTATATACAAATTCATGGAACAGTTGTAACACTTATGTTTTTTTATGACATTTTTGCTGTTGGCAACAAAATAAGTCGCCAAATCTATTCCACTTTTTCTAACAGTGCATTTTTGGTACTTAAATATAAGTAATATTTATGCACCATTTGGCACTTTTTTTATACTTAAAAGACAGCATTCTAACTTGAGAATCAACCAGCTCCCTTGTGTAATGATTTTTGTCTCAAAGTTGGCATGGAAGACAATTAACCAATAGACTCAGAATTAATCAAATTAATTCACACCACAAAATAGTTCATAGTATTATTTACCAAATTTATCCCAAAACACAATCACATGTTTCAAAACCTGGCCTATATTCATACACAAACATATAAGCAGTAATATATATGCTAAAAAAATGTTTGGATACTAAAGCTAATAAAATATAAAAGGAAAAAGCTATTGTGATTAAACACTTATTAATATGTGTTAATAGCATAGCATAAGTTTTTATCACTGGGCAGAATCAAAATTTACCACTCCTTTCCACTACAAAATATGACCATATACTAAAGATTAATTTTTTTGGAGCAAGGAAAATATTAAGCTCCAAAAATAATTTCTACAAATGTTTCCAGTAAAATTAAAAAATATAAATACACAATGTAAGTGAAGGTTTATAATGGATAAAGCAATTTGTTACAATTTCAGTGCTGTACATGGTGAAAAAGTAAGTTTGTATATGAGACTTAAAAAATTGTAAAAGAATGAT
Source organism: Pardosa pseudoannulata (assembly GCA_032207245.1). Taxonomy (NCBI): domain Eukaryota; kingdom Metazoa; phylum Arthropoda; class Arachnida; order Araneae; family Lycosidae; genus Pardosa; species Pardosa pseudoannulata. Next base: position 85,008,626 of record CM063508.1, on the reverse strand, counting down.
CTAAAGGACAAAACTATGTATAAAAGCAAATATTCAAAAATTTGGTAGATTGTTTATAGAAATGTCATCTATCTTTGTTGAACATAACAACTTGTCCTGGGGAAACAAAAATTAAAACTACCAATTTTTTAGCTGTACTAGGCATTAATAGTTTATGCTAATTCTGAACAGTTACAAACATCTATTCTAGGAGCAGGATTCTCTTGACTCAAACTCTTGATCTCTGGTACTAAATAGTAACACCTTCTTATTCAAATAATATAAAAAGTAAAATTTTCAGGCTTTATTAAGAATGATAAAGATTTAACATAAACCTTTTCTTGGTGCAAAAATATGTAAAAATTATTTAGATAAATTATACTAATCTCTGACAAGTCAATAACTATAAAGAACTTTATATAATGTAAAAATACTTTTCTTATTCTACATTAAACTGTAATAAAAACTATAATTGAAAATTAAATAATATATATGCACAATGTAAAATGAAGGTTTATAATAGATAAAGCAATTTGTCCTAATTTCATTTTCTTTACTGGATTATTATAGCTTCAATTAAGCATTCTGTGAGGCACTGCATTAATATTTAAACTTTAAGTATAAAGTTTGAATTTAGTGGCTAAAAATGCAAAATGAAAACATTTATTTTGTTGAGTTTGTAGATCGAAAAATATGTATAACCATGCACTACTCAATATAAACTGTAGCAAATACACTTGAACACCATAAACTTCCTAGTAAAAAAAAAAAAAAAAAAAAAAAAAAAAAATTACCTTTAAAACTTGACTAAAATTTTCCACAAGCTGCAGCCACTGAGCTGTCTGTTTTGCAAAGTTTGTCACATTTACATGTAATTCCTTAGACTCATGATCTAATCTCTTCTGATTAAGGTATGCTTGTGCAACTCTGAAAAGATTTAATAATTTTAAGTTATATATATTTCATACTGATTCTTCAGTTAACAGGAAAATATAAAACAAAATGAAAGCTTTAACACCTTTTAAATATTTATTTGAAGAAACTATCTTTTATATCTGTTACAGAAAAATATAGTATATTTGGCAGCTAAGAAGATCAAACAAATTTTATTTTACACAAAAGGGCAGAAGTAGCAAAAGTAACTTAAAAGCTTCAAATCTGTAAAAAGTATGTGAGTATATGATGTTTACAAACACATAAAATATTAAAAAGAATTACCCAACATTTAAGTGATCTACCAAAGCAGATGTTAAAGTACTTGCAGCCACAACAGCATCTTTCCTTTTTCTTTCTGAAGAAAGATGTTTCATTAAACTTTTAATTAATAGTCATACTTAAAATATAATAAATATATATAAAATCAAGTTTTAAAAAGTAACATGTAAATCACTTTTTCTTTAAAGCCAATTTCCTGAAAGTTTATCACAGAAGTTACTTACAGTATTTAAAAAATATTACCAATGTGTTTTTATAGTTTTTTACTTGTATTATATATAATATCCTTTAAGTATCACAATGAATACAGTGGAACTGCACTTATATAAAGACAATGGGTAATGGAAATTTTTTTGTATTAGTAGTCGTTTCTACCTATGGAAACGTCAAAACAATACTATGCTGTTTTACAGGATTTTTTTACAAATATGGGACGTTTTCAAGTGTACAGGGCCCTCAGAACCCAGTTCAATGGGGACATCAAGCGTGGGAGATATCACCAAATTCTAGAACCCTATTTTCTGGTAAACTTTGCTCTTCTTTTCGGACTCTTCGACCACCCCCTAAAAAAGGTGAGGGTGTCAATCGGCACCTTTATTTTAGGGTATTGGGGGAAATTACACATGATTTGATACAAAATGAAGAAGAAATATTTTAAAATTATATTATTTTATAGTGTATTACATTGTTAAAAATGATAAGCTAAGTAATAAAAGTAATTTTATTATGACCGTCTACCGTTATTGTTACGGAAGATCAAGGGGAGCTTTACCTCACTTAGATAAGTAAAATCATTTCACTCCCTTACTTTTTTCAGAATTTTAAGCTAAAAATTTAATATTTATTTAAAACATTTACTTCGTTCTTATATTTCCATTTTAAGCTAATAATTTCTAGAAGTAATTTGTACTATACTTTATTACTTATTAATCTTTTGATAGTTTTAAAATAATTTCATTAAATAGCAACCATATTTTATAAATATAACTAAATATTTCATAAGCATAATTGCCTAAATATAACCAACTAATGCTTATATTTTGCTTAATTTGCACTTATTACAAAAATTCTGCACTGTTTAGTTCAATAAACAGTACAAAAGCACCTTTAAATACATTAAAAACTCAAATTTAAATTTGTATTCAACTTAACAAAATTTCAAACTTTTTTTTGTTTAAAATATGCTTTGAAATTGGGTATAAACTTAATACACAAATTGTAAACATCACTTGGCAACAATTTGGTGATCACTTGTACAAAAATATAGCCAAAAACATGGCGGCGGGGCCCCCAGAACTTGAAATTTACCCAAATATATGAGCATAATTTAAAGGTTAAAAAAAATTTGTATTAAGATATGAAAACTATAACATTTTGTTTGCCTACAACAAATACAGCAAATTTCTGTATTTAATAAACACATTTTATAAAACACTTTTTAACTAAATATTAAATGTTAAGAGAATTAGAAAAGATGGGTAAAGCACTCTTTTAATTACAGACTAATTCTGAAAGAAAATCATAGGGGGATGTTAATATACAGAGTAACTTATGTAAATGAGATCATAGATTTATGAATCTTAACATTGCTAATTCTGTTCTTTAAAACAATCAGTAATTTTTGTTTTACTAATCTATTAGCTAAATGATATATTGTTTTCTTTTGAGAAAAGCCTTTAACTCTTATTCACTGACAACTTTAGAATAGATAAAGCATTTTAGAATCTCAAATGTAGCTATCGTTTAGGCATAGGTTGGTAGTTAGCATAAAATATAGTTATCATAAGCATTCAAAAAGAATACTAAAAACAAAATAACAAAATATCTAGAACTATGTTTTTAAGAACATAATCAACCTCTTCTGGAGGGGAAACTGTTTGTGAAAAATTTTTATTCCCTTCATATGACTGAATAAAATTAATGTTCAAAAATTTATGTACGGGATCAAACATTCCTTGTTAAATTTTGATTTGTTTGAATATTTGTATAATGAATAATTTATTACACAGAACTTATGGAAATTTTGCCACAGAATGAGAGGAACTATGTAACACTGAATATTTCATATGAGTTTTGTATAAACAAGTTTCTACAGTATATCAAATAATCCAAGACAAAATAATAAAAAGAGGCAATTTTCTACTTTCTGTAAAAGTTCTTTAAAGCTGAATGTCAATTTAAAAGTAAAATAATATTTTTTAAAACCGAAATTAGTATGTATCTTATTAATGTAATAATAAGAGCTAAAACATTAACATCACTCTAAAATTTAGACAATTGAAATTAAAAAAAAAATAATAAGCAATTTGTTTCATAACTTTGGCTACAGAAAGAATATATTTGAGTGACACTTACCAGAGAAGTTTTGAATATTTACAACAATGTGTATATTTTTATTCTATAATTTATTGATAATAAATATGGTTTTACATTGTGTACTATATTATTTATATATAATGCATTATTATTATTATATACAGCAAAAAAAAATTTCCTTTTATAATATAACTGTAATGCTATTTTATAATGTATAAATTGCGTAAATTATATACATTTAAATTAACTAAATTTTTTAAGGTTTTCTCACAGATAAATTTTGAACATAAAATAAACAATACATTTTTAGTTGATTTGCTTTGAAAATCAAATAATTTTGACAAATCCATTATAATTAAAAAGTGTAAAATAAAATCAGTACTTATCATGAAGCTGTTCACTTTGAAAAGCAACTGACTGGTATTATTTTGATGAACATCGTTGATTTAAATTTTTTTATAGAAAAAATACATATCACCTAACTTTACCTTAATTATGTACTATACATTTAATAGCAGCACTGTTACCTCCTATGTTCTATGTTGGACCCATATTTCAATATTTAGCTACTCTCCACTAGACATTAAATCAAGATTATACCTTGTATCATACGACAAATTCAACCTTTGTTAAAAGTTAATATAGTAGCCACTTGATATATCACACTTATCAGGAGGTAAGCAAAATATCTGATGGTGCAATATATCTAAGGAAGAGATGACTGATATGGTAAAAATTTTAGCGTTATGAATAAATGAAATTAAAATTCAATAATAAAATTAGCATTGTATGTACAATAATAAAATTGAATCTTATTAAATAAAGAAGCTCTATTTACACTTTTAATTCTATGCTCAAATATATATGCATATTACCATTTTTTCTTCCATAGAAAAATAAAATTTGGGAGACATAGAAAAAGTGCCTCATTCGGGCACAGTATAATGAAGAGCTACTGTAAAATTAAAGTCAGTTCTACACCACAAATAATTATACTTAGATGTTTAATTCAAAGTTCTATAGTACAATATTTAATAATTAATAATTATTAAATTGGGACTAACCTTAAAGATAACAAATTATTTCAAAAAATGCTAACAATGAGGCTTAATCTTGAACTATTTTATCATCTAGCTTATTTGTTACTTAAAAAAAAAAAATAGAACTGTCATATATAGATGTGTCTCAAGGTTACATCAGAGTATTATAAGATAATATTATGGGAGATAAGGTGTAATTCAAAAGGACAGTCTATAATTACCTAAATCCTCTCGCTTTACAGCTTGTTTAGCCTGGTGTTCTTTAACAATGCTTGACAGCATAATCTCTAAAATAAGTTCATATTAGTAATTTACATTCAATCCAGAAAAAATAATAAAGTTTTTAGTTTTATAGTTGAATATAAATGTCAGATTGGAAAAAATGAAAAATTTGAACTTTATTTATACTTAAAAGATAAATGATGGTTCATTCCATGAGTGAAATATTTTCAATTACTGTATTATAAAATACTATTTAGAAAAATGGAACTCATTCTATATTTGCATTTACATTCAGATCTACAAATAAAAATAATTTTTCAAACACTAGGTACTTAAGATAAATTAAAAATGTCTGAAAATTAAAGAGTTTAACGGTAGTAAAATAGTTGACAGGTTAAAAACTTTAAGAATCATTTCAAAATTAAATAAAGCAAATGAAAAACTTTAGAAATAAAATTATCAAATACTGTTTACTATTGATGATAATCATAGGCATTCATTTCTAAGTATTAGAAAACTTCCTGTGGTTCACAGGTTTTCTTCCTTTTTAATTAAAAACATCACTGTCCTTTGTTTTTGTAAATAATAATAATAACGAAAAAAAGTCTAAAAATGGTTTGGAAAATTATTCTGCAAATCAATATTTTAAATGAAAAACGATTTAAAGTAATAAATACGACACTGCTAAAACAATACACATATGTTTAAATCGTATTTATAAAAGAAAGAAGCAAAGAAAATTTCACCTTCTACTATATTTTTCTACGCAATATGTTTTCGCTAAACAGATATAAGAAGTTGTGTGAAATTTCTTTATACAGACACTTTGTTAGCTAGTTTTATAACTTGACATCCCGTGTATTTAAATTCCACCTCTCATCTCTCATTACATGAACACAATAACAATACTGGATTGTTGCCAGTTTGTCAAACTATATTATGGAAAAATCATCGAGTAAGATAGAATAGTGTCCTACTGGTGTCATTTTAAATCGAAGACACAAATATTGCATTTTTTATTTTCTTGTTTATGATTTAAACAGAGTAAAAATGTTATTATTGTCAGAAGATTTGACACTATGATTAGGATGAATATAGACGTTTTAAACCACGGCAAAGTACGAAAAAATTATTTTCGAAATAATGCATGAGTGTGTAAACGTTATAACTTATCAACATGAAATTAACTAGATGAGAGAAATTTAGAATGCAGATTTTCTACCCAAACCTCATATCTCTTGCCAATTTAAGATCAGTCGGTGAGTCACAAGTAATGTGGAAATTGTCTTTTTGCATAATACTTTGGAGATAAAAGTCTGAATGCGCGAGAAGATGTTTTATAATGAGATTTGCCAAAATAAAGTCAAATGATTTTTCATTCAAGTAGTAGAATTATACCATCATTTAATAAAATTATTATTTAAGAATTGTAACAAACTTTCAAAAAGAAATGTAAATAAACACCATAGCACTATTTACATTACAACGACACAAATAACCTGCCATTTTCTATATGTAGTATGCATTTATGTAGAATTAAAAAACCCTTCATATATTTGGAATCAAATATCAGATTTTGGTCTGTTTACGAAAGTGGGATTTCGTTTACATAAGCAGAATCATTTATAATTTGTTATTCACCAGAAATTTTTTTCGCTAAAGCGAGTCCATCGCAAAGCAATCACGAACCCATCTAAGCTTTGAATATTGATTAATGTATGGGAAAAACATAAGTAGATATTTAAATCGTTTATCTAAGTTATATATAAAAATATGGTTGGTTGGTGACTTGTTTATTTAGAAGTCATACGTGACTTCTCATAGAAAGATGATTCTCACTGCCTCGAGATATTAGACCTTTAATAGAGAACATTCGTATTTGGAAGTAGGGAATAATAGCATCTCCAAATTTAACATGCCATCTTCTGAAGTATCGTTTAAACTTGAAAGGTATTGTAACAATGAGCTTTTATTACGTGATCCTGCCGCATATATCGAATATGATGATCTTTCTGGGCTCGGGTCTTGAACTCACAACTGTATGGCTATAAGTTCGATGCCTTTGCCGAACTGCAGCTCATATAAAAGACATAGCACTAAAACCAAAATTTGCTTAAAAAATGAGATTTTCTGTTTGACTGATAAAAATAGTTTTCCTTTAGAATATATATATATATATATATATATATATATATATATATATATATATATATATATATATATATATATATATATAATATATATATAACAGTTCTTTCATTTATAGTGCAAACAAATTAGTCATATATGTAATACGATTATATTCGTATTATATTTAATAAGCTTGTGTATTATATTCTAGACGTGAAGTACTTGATAATAATAACAAGGCTATTATTATCATATATTATCATATGATTAATAAATAACAAGGGTATATGACAGTTTGAGATGCGCTTGAAGGGATTCAAAGACTTGTGAAATACACAAATCTTTTTCCTAACATTTTAGGCTATTACAAAAAAATGGATTTTTGTCTTCAACTAACAAATTTTTTAAATGTCATCTAGTACAATTTAAAAGTTAACAGAAAAATAAAAGTTATCATGGAAATAGGGCTATCTGTCTAATTTTCCTAACTGACTATGAATTTTCATCTCTTTCAAAGCCATTCAAACCTCTAAAGTTACTGAAACTTTATTTAATAGGATTACACGGAGCATTTCTTTCCAACAGAATCTAGAATACAATTTTAAATATAATATTTCACAAATATTTAGCAATTTGCAAATGTTATTAAGTATTTTTCATTCCCTTTTTCAATTTGCGAAAGTTTATTTTCATAAAACAAGTGAGAGGAAAAATTACGTAATTCAGTGTAGGTTTCTATTGTTCAGACCAGAGGTAAAATTTGCACTCTTCCCCATTCAAAACATCATGTTATTACATAGATAAAACTTTCCAAATGGGGTTCAAGACAGCTTTTCTAGAAAAAAAAAAAGTCAAATATTTCATAGGTCCATATAGTAGTTTTTTTTTTTAAAGTCTACTGTTTTATGTTTATATATTTTCTCCCTATATTTGGTGGTAGAGGGGCAGACCAGTTTTTTTGCCACTGGTGCTAAAGAACCTAGTTACGGCCCTGGGAAATGTAATAGGAAGGTATGACAGTTATCCATTTTTAACTTAAATAATTAAAAAGATTTGATGACAAACGGGAAAAGGAAAAAACTAATTAGTTAAGGGAAACATAGTAGAATATAAGGAAATAGTTAAAATTTAGATCCTCGGCTAGGCAAAACTTTTTATAGCCGAAGTGATTTCTCTTTAGGAACATGCTCTTTTAGAGCTAGGCAGATGGCACCTACACACTCTTGGAACATTTTCTTTTGACGAAATGGACTTCTAGAA
>CM063508.1:84990464-84995464 GCA_032207245.1 Pardosa pseudoannulata | reverse complement strand
GGAAAAAAATTAATTCTAAACGTAGCAGAATTTGTTACTTTATGCTGAATGAAAAATAGAAAAGTAAAGTTTGTTTTTTTAAAAAATGTGTTGCTTTATATAACAAAACTAACTAATATTTATAAAGTTAAACCATAATTTATGATTTAGGAAAGAAATTTATTCTAAACAGAGCAGAAATTTTTATTTTATGTTGAATGAAAAGTAGACTAAATAAAGTTTTTTTAATGTAGCTTCATATAACAATATATTTTAATTTTTTCAGACTTGGAATATTTATCTAAACATAAATTTGTACTTTATGTGAAATGAAAAATAATCTGTTTTTTAAAATAATTATATTTCTTCTATAACGACTAGTTTTAAAAGTTAAAAAATTTATGATCACGGACCCCTCTTCTAAAAAAATTCTTTTATTTACTACAAAAAAAAAAATCTTGTTTTTTTATTTTTATTTTATATTTTATATTTCATATAGTATAAAAAATTTGAAGAAATTAAAATTTTTAATGTGAAGGCTGTGCTTGCTTTTGATTAAAACAGGTTGATGTAGTGTTTCGACAAAGCACAATCATATAATTCGATATTCAGTCGATTTCCCTATATTACATAATTTTACAATTTCTCTTTCTTTTTTTTTTAATTTTTTTGGCTTAAAAAATTTTAATATTCAATTGTGAAAAAAAAAATTAAACATTATTTAAAAAAAAAAAATAAAATTAAAATTTATTTTTAAAAATTTGAAGAAAATTAAAATTTTTAATGGAACTGATTTTGCTGCTTTTCCTTGATTAACAGATTATTGAAGTCGACAAGAAATATTATTCGATATTGTGTTCCTATAAAATTTTCAAATACTTCCTTTTTTTTTGGACATGGGCTTTATTAAATTCAAATTACATTGATTCAATGAAAAAAGTAAAACAAACAATTTTAAAAATTTAAAAAAAATTTTATTAAAATTTATTTTAAAAATAGCAAGAACTTTGGAACAAGCTTCACTTTATTCCAAGGAGTAAAATTAAGCTACTGTTCTAAAAATCAAAGGTACAGTAGAACCGCGATTATGTAGAGGTTTTTACTCGACAGATTACAGATCATTTTTTTCAACATTTTAAAAATTCTTGTCCATTATGAATGGACCCCCAAGGGGTCCATGAACCACAGGTTAAGAAACCCTGTTCTAATACATAAGGTACAGTAGAACCTCGATTATCCGAGGTTTTTGTTAACCGAGCCGATATATTTTTTTTTCTACATCTTTATAAAATTCTTCTGTCCCTATGTTTGTAATAGAACTCTTCCCTAACGGCTGGACTGATTTTGATGAAATTTTGTGTATGTAATTAAGTTGATTCGAGAATGGTTTAGATTCACAATTTAATCCGACAGAAAATGTTTTTTTTTAAAATTAAAAATCCAGAATTGAGCACATATTGAGATTATTATGATGCTGTTTGAAAATCTTCACTATAAACTTATCTGTGGCTCAGTTGTCAGCGCAATGGTCTTCAGTACGAGCAGTCCCAGGATCAAGTCTCCGTACAGGCGATGTGGCAATTTTAATGTAATCAAATACGTTTGTGATGACTACAAGCGTAGTGGCTTGAAATATTTATTTTCCCTAATTTTCCATCAAAATGGCCCAACTTACAATTTTTAAAAAATGTTTACAATTTTCGGATTTTTTCCTTAAAACAGGACAACGTCTGTCCGGTCATCAAGTATACATATATATATATATATATATATATATATATATATATATATATATATATATATATATATATAAGATCTATACATAATGTTATTAAGTATCGAGATCAATAGTTTCGTAAAAATTTTATATTTGTCAAAGAATAAGGAACAAATCATATAAATACAAGTAAACTAAAAATGATTCGACTTCTTAAAAAAAAAAAAAAATTAGCCTTACAAACTAATTTAAGTTAATATGCTAGATGAGTATACATTTCAACTTAAAGTCCGAAATAACCGGAGTCTTGTTTTTTGTTTTATGAATGAACCGTGACCACATAATTTAATTCTTTGATCGTGCTACAGGCTCTTCTATCTTTTAAAGCACTTAAGTACCACCAAGAACAATGCTTTGTTTCCTGTGATCATGTGGTTCTACCAGGAGATCACTTAAATTAATGTACATTAAATTTACATAATGAAAGAGTTTCTTTAGGTTTGTGTTATTTTTGAAAATGCATCTTTCCTTATTGACCGTGTACGTGTTGTCAAAAAATTTTTACTAAAAACATAGAGATATACACAATTAACCAATATTTCCTATAACCGAGATACTAGCATCCCCAATTATCTGGGATAATCGAGGTTCGTCTGTACCTTATGGAGTATTCTAAGTCAATGCTTAAAGTAATCTTTTATTTTTATCAGACTTCTTAAAACTCACATTACTATATAAGCGATTGGCTTATGAGGATAATACAGTTTAAATGAAACTAATGTAACTGCATTTCAACTTCAACGACCTGCTATTCAAAATTTACTAAATGACCAAGAAAGAACAATGCTTTTCTATGCGTTCTAATTCTTATACTCTTCTAAATAGCTTTCCTTAAGCTTTTAGCTCATTTATTACTCCAGTAATCAGAAAACGAAGAAGCTAATGTGCGTAAAGTTATTAGAGATAATATCCTTTTGTTTTATAGTTTAAAAAATCGTTTAATGCAATTTTTTTAAGTTAAAAAGGTAACAAACGTTGTTTTAGATAAAAAAAATGCTTATTTCTAAATATTTATTATGTGCAATTTACAGATTACCCTTAATATAGGTAGTTTTATTAAGATTAAGAAGTCACATAGTCTTTAAAACTTTCCTATTTTAAACAATAAAAACAAGGTATATTAAGATATACATTCAGACTCTTAACGCTAGACTACTTATATGTCCTGGATTAAATATTCAAGAAGAGATGACTTCGAAAATATATTTTGAATTATCCTATTAACGCATTATTATCTAAAAACAGTGTTATTACTTTGAGAAAACTTATTGTTAATCGTAAATTATAACAGATTTTATTCAAAAACTACTAACTTTTGCAAAGAGATAAACATTCTTTTTCATCACAGAAAAATTATTTTTAGTATCAACTTTCAAATAATCAAAATAATAAATTTCAAAACATCTATCTATCTATCCATTTATATAGTCTAACTATCTATAAATTATTGCTCCCAAATTTCTTTAAAGTTCTCTCAATTCAAGCTCTATTTTTCATATATTTAATTTTCCAGGCATCCACATTGATATCAAGGACTGTGATAGAGTTTTGTTCCTCTCCTGTTTTTCAAATCCAACCAAAACCTGAATTAATAATTGCTACTTGCGGCTTTCTCTCACAATGATTCTAAACCTGATGTTAATTCTCCTATGAAAAACTGAGGACCCTTACTATTTTCATGTCATTGTATGAATTTTTGCGGCTAATTGTTTTAACAAGCCACATCGGATTTGCTACGTTGGGCTCTCTTCCATTAGATGGTAGAGCGGCATGATTAATCTTTCTTGGAGAGACCATTTTCACAATATTGATGCATAGTGACTGTTGATTATTGAAGATACATCCAATGTCCCTCCGACTATGAGAGGATAAAGGATATTTATTATTAAGTGTTTTCATGGTCCTGGAAATCTAAGAGAATGACTTTCACGGCATGACTGCTAAACGTGAAATATTTTCAATGAAGTCTGGGTATTATAATATATGAACTATATTTGGTATGATAGGTGAAAAGCAATTTCTAATGACAACATATATATACCTGGTGGCCATAATTAAACTGATAGTGCTTACAGTGTTCTGTAGTGCGATCTATTTGCGAGAATGACGCCACATTTTGTATTAAGATTAAACAAGACGGGGGACGAAGGATTCCGCAAAAAAATAAATTAGTTCCAAAAGTCACCGTTAGGGGAATATTTGGCACTGTGTAATAGAAATAGAGTTTTAACAAATGCAAATCAATACGGCAATTAATTTCTTAATTGTGCCAATGGATGTAACGTGAAATTTGAATAAAGAACTTCTTTTTCTGCTCAGCATACGTGATATTGCAGATCACGAGACTTTATCGGTGTTTATGTAGATTTTACGCTTTTTTAAAAGTGTTGCCACATTGCACTTGAACTAAATCAAAAAATGTGCATAATAAAAGGTAATTTTATTCCGTATTAATTTGCATTTGTTAACACTCTATTTTCTATAACACAGAGCCAAATATTCCCCTAGAGGTGACTTTTGGAACTAATATGCTTTTTCCGCGGAATCCTTCGTCCCCCGTCTTGTTTAATCTCCCTATGAAATGTGGCGTCATTCTCTCAAATAGATCGCGCTACAGAACACTGTGAGCACTGTCAGTTTAATTATGGCCACCCGGTATATGTAAGGAAAAGTAAACTGGATGGGGAAACTAATGTAGGCATTTTTATATAAAACCCCTAAGACAGCCCGAGAAAATTCTCAGGGGTTTTCAAAACTTAAGTCAAGGGCTAAAAATTCCCTCGTCCTTTTTTAACCCCTAACCTAAATTGACCACTGGGGCCACAGGAGCATTAGTCATAGGGGCGCCATACCGTGAGCAAAGTGGGGTCCGAAAGAAGACGATTCGCCCCAAGTAGAAATAAGGAAAAGTTGAAAAATATTTTTTTTTACTATAAAACTAGATCTTATTTTTAAAATGGGTTTAAAAATTACTGTTTTATGAATTTTCTTATTTTTTAAAATGCTCCTAGAGACTAAACTCGTTATAGGTTCTTACAAAATGTTTACCAAACATTCCTAATATGCCTTTATATAAATTCGGGTATTTGTTTAAAATATTGAATTTATTAGAGTTATTAAAACTAAATATAAATTTAGAAAATCAACAATTTTTTTATGAAAATTAAGCGTACAAATAATAAAAATTTCCCTCAAATAAACTATTCAGTTTATCAGTTTACAGCACCCCTAGAGAGTTCGAAAA
>CM063508.1:84977964-84985464 GCA_032207245.1 Pardosa pseudoannulata | reverse complement strand
ATATATATATATATATATAAGCACAAGTAAATCATTTATTATTTTTGTCACAACTTTTTAAGGGATAAGAGATCGATTTACCCCATGTCAGAGTCTGTATTATCTCTGGTAGTTTGCTTTTCCATCTTAAAAAAATCTAAAAATGTCTTATATTGACAAAATTGCTACTGTAGATATCACTCTCACTGATTATTGCCTCAGATGATTGTTCTTCTCTTACATATTGCCTAAATTTTTTTCTTAGACCCGTTTTATTTTCGTTCCCCCCGGAAAATTATCCAATCTTAAAAATTGGTTGAAATCTGATATTTCCTTGAATTAGAGCTCCCCACTCCCATACTTTTTAATTTGTGTAATTTTATTTCTTCAAAACCCCTTTTTCGTATAAAATTCTCGAAAATATACCCATATATTTTCCTCTTTGTTTTTGTTTTGAAGGAGAAAAGGGTATTATCCACAAATGCTTCTATCCCCACACAACTCGTTATGACTTTATCGCTAGAAGGAGAACCGCGGTAGCTTAGTCGGCGAAGACGTCAATCAAAGTCATAACCAGAGGGTTGTGAATTCCAGGCTCAAGCCGGTCAAAGATCTGATACGTTCCTTAAGGATGGCTGAGGCATGTAAAATAGGTCCCTGGTCGCAATGTCCTCTAAGTACTCCAAAGCAACCTGTGCAGGTGTCAGACCAATCCTTGGGGAACCTTCTGCTTAGTTTATACTTTTAAATTATGAGTATCTACTGAGCTTTTTTGTGTGGTCCCTAAGGAGTAATGTTGGACGCCTCTGCAGTTTTCCTATAATGAAACAGCTTACAAAATCTGCATCATTGTATGGGCAAGTGCCCCCACGTTCTTGAAAATAAAAGTCAAGAAAGTATTTTTTATTTATTAAGTCTTAACACATTGTGTGCGGGTACATTTCGCAGCGGAGTTGTACCGGGAGCTAAATTTAGTTATTCAGTTAAACCTCAATAGATCGAAAATTATTTAATTTTTTAACCAACTTTTCGTATTTAATATTGAAATATATAACCAAATATATAAATAGAAATATATAAATAACAACCATAAGATTTTTGTAAACAAAAAATATATTTTTAGTGGATAAATTTATAATAGTATCGTAAATATGAAAAATCAAATAGAAATAGTAGTATATATTTTTAATTTTTTCGAATTATGTTATATATAAACATTTTTACGTTATAAAAAATGAAAAGAGCAATCATAAAACTAATAATGTAAAAACTAGTTTTTATTTGTCTAAATTTTTCCAGAATCTATGAAGTAGACAAGAACATTCGGCTTCGTTTTCCTGTATATATTGTAACTTCACGGGATTCTCGGATAGTGTGTGGGTATCGAAGTGGGTATGACACGGCGTACAGCTTAAAACAATAACAACGTTTATTCTTGATTAAAATGGAGTTATGTATAAATTTTCCAAATGGAAATCACAGGGCACAGCTGAGCTGGTACGGACCTAAAAGTCCCAGATTCAAGGCGAACCTAAAAAAACAATCTGCGGTGAGGTACCGAAGTCGAAACTCCGTTCTTTCTCTCCTGGGGACTCCCTCCGGTGAAAAACTCGCGCAGCCTGACGTCACCTTTAGCCTCTTCCCTTTGGCTTTTTTTCCAGCGTCGCCGTCCTGGTAGCCTCTGATTGGTTCCTTCGTTGGCGCCTCACAGTCTGATATTTCGGTGTCGGGTCCGACCTTTCAATCACCTCGGACATCTCAAGGCGAAAACCTTTTGTAGTATAATGTCCAAAAGCCAGACAGAAAGTCTCGTTCTCTTAGGCTTTAACAAAACCTCTTTGTGAAGCCAATGGGGTGTAACGACGTCACAATACAGTTATTTTTGTACCCACAAACAAACCATGTTGTTACACTAACCCGTACTAGTACTTGACCCAAGTTCAAGTATCAATCATCAGAAAACGTACTAGTACGTGTCCCGCATACAATGTGTTAAGAACTTTCGCCTATGTAATATCTTTATACTTCTTATCCCTGGCTATTCTCTACAGCCAAATGTGTTCTTTTGGACTACTGACCTTATTTTGATACAACAATAAAGCATTAACACCTATCGTTAAAATTATATTTAAATCGAAATTCATCTAAAAGTGGTTTTCTGAAACCCCCAAGTTCGAACAAAATTTGTGAGCAGATTAAAGAATGTACACAACATGGATATTTTCCTATCATTGTAAGTTTTTTTTATTGTACCTACCAGGTATGGCGTGACTTTAGATATAGGACGCATATTACATATTTGCGAAGAAAAGCACTAACATGTTAACACATTGTACGCGGGATACATACTAGTACGTTTTCTGACGATTGATACTTGAGCGTGGGTCACGTACTAGTACGTTATTTTACGATTGATACTTGAGCGCGAGTCACTTACTAGTACGGGTTAGTATAACAACATGGTTTGTTTGTGGGTACAAAAATAACGGTATATACAGGAAAACGAAGCCGAATGTTCTTGTCTACTACATAGATTCTGGAAAAATTTAGACAAATAAAAACTAGTTTTTACATCAGTCGATGCGGAACCACAGAGCGGGAAGGTTGATTAAAAAATCAATTTAGATTTAAAATTAACTTTATTTATCCTTGCGAAAATGAGTGAATTTAACGAAGATAATTGTGATGAAATCTTCGCTGACGGATTATCAGATGTTTCGTGTAATAGTGACATCGAAAGTGAAGATTTCGAAGAGACCGATGATGAAGAGCTTATTCCACGCCCTCGAACTATCAATCGCAGAGCTATTAGTACCAGTTCTGAAACAAGTTCTGATGACAAAAATCTTATGGTTGTTATTTATATATTTCTATTTATATATTTGTTTATATATTTCAATATAAAATACAAAAAGTTGGTTAAAAAATTAAATAATTTTCGATCTATTGAGATTTAACTGAATAACTAAATTTACACGCAAAACGCCCGCTTCCGGTACAATTCCGCTGCGAAATGTACCTGCACACAATGTGTTAACAGTAGGACATGTCGGTGATACATGGAATATAAGAATAAGTATGTGATGTTGAGGAAATATGAAAATTCATTAATTATTGTAAAGAAGGGTGGATGGACAATTCAAAAATCCTAATAAAGAATTGGAAGATTCAAGGATAACAATATTGCACCAACAGTTCAATGTAATCTAGTGAAAATAATTTGTTCATCATGACTTTATTAACACATTGTATGCGGGACACGAACTAGTACGTTTTCTGACGATTGATACTTGAGCGTGGGTCACGTACTAGTATGGGTTAGTGTAACAACATGCTTTGTTTGTGGGTACAAAAATAACGGTATATACAAGAAAACGAAGCCGAATCTTCTTGTCTACTCCATAGATTCTGGAAAAATTTAGATAAATAAAAACTAGTTTTTATATTAGTCGATGCAGAACCACAGAACGGGGAAAAATTAAAACTATATACTACTATTTCTATTTGATTCTTCGTATTTCATATAATTCAGCTGCGAAATGTACTCACACACAATATGTTAAAAGAGTTTTCCAGCAGGAGGTAAATGGTAATAATTTTTTAAAAATAACAGGGGTATTTCAATTAACATAAGATAAGTTGAATAAAAATTTATCAGTTCCAAAAAAGTTAGCTTAAAATAATTTACTTGAAATCATTCGTGCATGCAAGAGTTTTTTTTTTTATCTGTATATGATTTTGTGACAAAATTTCAACATATCCTGTGAGCAGCAGCACATACGATAAGAAATTAACGGAGCTACCGGATTCAAGTCTTTGATAACTTTTAACGGGCCGCATATCTTGACGGATGTAAGGAGTTTACGATGCTGTGTTGTGAATTCCCCTCAGTTGTGATAATTAGGATACTTAGTATGGGAGAATTTACAATTCCAATTCTGTACTTTTCTCCCACCAGTCAACCCCCAAGCTCAAAGATATTCAGAACTTACGACTTATCCGGAATGTAATCTGGATATAAGGAAATTTTTATTGGAATATGTTAAAAAAGTGTGCTTAAACTTAGAAGGAACAGATTTTGGGAATAAAACTAAATGCAGTTCCTTGCTTTACTTTGAGTATTTATAATTTAAAAACCTGATTAAATTATCTATTTCCTTATTAAACTTTCTATTTCCTTATTAAACTCTCTATTTATTTATTAAACTTTCTATTTAATTCCTTTCATATTTTGACCATAAATCAGATTCAAACATTCAAGCCATGCTTTTGTGGTGTGAAGCTTTAAAAGTTGCTTGTAATCTATATTAAAGATTCTAGCGAGGAAATGATGATAAAAATGAAATATATCAAGTGGAAAACTTTTAGAGGTAATGAATATTAAAAAAAGTGATTTATAAACAAGTAACTTTTTATATTTAGAACATATTTTAATTTATTCACACGAATTATTAATTATTAAAATATTATACAAATTTAAATTTATTCTTAAATGTCTTTTTTTCCGCTCTGCAACCATTTAAAAAGGAAAGGAAAGATTAGATTTATAGAGAAGGAATATTAACTGTGGATAAAGGAGGATGAGAATGATGTTAACATCACGAATCCTCTGGTTTGATGTGTAAAACTATCTCAGTTTGAGTCTTTTTAGATCAAGGATGGGATTTTACAAACTCATCTGCATGACCGTGTGAGGAACTGAGAGTTCTTAAATCCCGTAACTGATCATCAGTATCTGGATTTAATGGCGTCTGGCGGAATCACGCTAACCAATTCGATTCTAATACATTGGTATCAGTTGTAATGATACATGTGTTCAAGGATTTACACTGACTTTGTGGAAAAAAAAAGTTTATAACAAGATGTTTCACCCAATAAAGTGAAACGACTTAAATTGAAATAGAACGTGTTGGTTAAGTTGAAATATATATATATATATATATATATATATATATATATATATATATATATATATATATATATATATATATATATATATATATATATAATTTTACTGTAGAGTTAATTTTTTACTATGAATAAGGGTGGGCCTCACCAAAGTAGTTTAGCTGTTAACAGCGATTAATCTCTTTTTAAACGGAGAACTGCGTCCAATCATTGGATGGCGCCGTGGGTTAATTGCGGTTAGCCGTTTAACGACTTTGGTGAAACCGGCTTTCAAAGTCGAGTAACACTAATCAATTATTAGTTAACATGGGTTTAGGTTCATTCTGCTATATCAGCTTAAATACTTCTGACAGGCATACATAACCTAAACATTTTGTGTATCTAATGAATTGAAATATTTTTTTTTTAAATTTTAGAATTCTCCTAAACTAACTTTGAACATATTACAGATGTCTATGCAGTCTGTAACGGCGTGATTTAGTGGTGTGTCGACATCAAAGAATTTTGCTTTGAGAGGTGGACTTCACTTGTGTGGATACAAAGGGATTGTTTTCCCCGGCACCACGATATATACACAGTTGTGCCCTATAGTAGCGGAACAAGATACCAGACAACCCGGCACCTTCACTGACAGCTAGAAATATGACCATCGGAACTACAAAGGAATTGCCGCGACTTGGATCTAGTTGCTAAGAATTCCAGGGACACCTGGGTTTGCGGTCAATGATTGTTTAACCCGGACCAATCCAGTTGTTCGAAGGTGAGGTCATCGCTAGGTGATCCAATAATGAAATTGTGGGTGAGGCCCCTCTCTTAGAGGCCCCTCCCCTAGAAAGAGACGAGAGAAGATTTGTTTTTAGAGGAGTTAGTTAGCTAGCAACCAGCTAATTCAGAGGTCGCATTGACCAGTCTCTCTATCCGAGAGTTTTTGCTATAATCTCACCTTGGGATCTTTTCTTTAAAGAGTAGCCCGCATTGGCTAACTCGGAGGTCGCCTCTACCAGTCTCTCCATCGGAGAGTTTTATTTAGCGAAATCCCGTCTTGGGATATATCTCTTGCTGAGATTGAAACGATACCCTGTGCATTGGGTTTCGTTTTCTAATATAATCTTCTTCAGGATTGTTTGCATATTTTCCTTCGAAACTCTAACTGTGCTTTGATATTCTACCATTACTTCAGTGAACTTTCGCGAGAGCTACCGAACTGTTTCTTCCGTCGGATCACCAATATTTCGGCAGAGTCTGATATTAGTTATTGCACTTCTCTACTGAGGCCTAAGTATATTTAATCACCTACCTGTGATCGGAAATTGTTTTTTTTTTGTGTATTTGTGAAATGATGTACATAGCAGAGGTGTAAATAAATTCATTAATCAAGACACACCTGAGTCTTCCTTGTATCACCTAAAACAGGGACCGGATACGTTACAAATCTAAATACAGTATCTGACTTTAACGATAAAACTGTGCTATTGAGTCAAACTCAGAGTACCTGTAACATTTTTTAAAGGAAAAAAATACTGGTTTAAATTAATAAAAATTACCATTTTAAGTAAACTATCAAGTGAGACTTTGTTTTACAAAAATTCTAAAAAATAAATACTCTTACTCTTAAATTACCAATTTTAAAACTTTCTGTTCATTCTTAAATCTTAAAAAGAGAAAAAAAATAGATATCAGGTGCTTTTGGATAAATATATTTTCTCTGATTTGTTAACCACTTCAAGAGGGAAAAAAGTAGTTAAGATTTTTTCTCTCTCAGAAGAGATGAATTTGTAAATTGGTGTCACTGATATGATTGGTATTTCAATCTTTTGAATAATATACTCATTTAAAATGTTAAAATCGCTTCAAAGTATTTTTAAGCAAATAAAATCTTACTTTTGGCTTAAAATTACGGAATAAATTTAATTTAGGGATTTTTGAAGCCCACCAACAACATACACACTCCAGTTTGTCATTAACAAAAGAAAATTAATTCCTGTTTCCCAGCAGTATACCGGAAAACATGGGTGAATTCTGAGATGTACCAAAAAATGAATGTGTATTTTTTTTTAATTTGGGCTCCCCTAGAGGGGAGGCCCCGGGTCAGTGTTCCGAATGCCCCACCGTAAATCAGACCCTGCTAACTAACATACAATCAAAGAGAAAGGTAATGCGTTTAATTAGAAAATCATTCACTTTGAAGGGTGTAGTAATTTTTAAAAGTTTGAAGACTACTACGGAAGTCTGTTTAAAAGTCTATGGTAATAAGTTCATCTTTTACCGAATTTACCATACTTGCATATTTTAATGCTTTTCTCTAATGATTTAGATTCTCTCGAAATTCAACCTATGCGTTGTATGGTTAGGTTTGGAGAGCTACGGTCTACTTTTTGCAACACGAGGGCTAATGAGACCGGGACCTACAGCTTAAAGCCGTGTACTACCTGTAACCAGCCACCCACCCGAAGTCGGGTATAGGGTGTTGAATTGCTGGTTCGGTCTGGCCGTCCGGCAACAATGCGTTACGCAGGGTCCAAGTCAGCATTAAGCCAAGCAAGCAAGCCCATAATATTTAAATTAACAAAAGAAAAAAATATATATAAATGCAGAAAATCTAGACTAATAAGT